>JABMCL010001331.1:197500-202500 GCA_018857735.1 Alviniconcha marisindica | reverse complement strand
GTGTGTGTGTGTGTGGGGAGAGAGAGAGAGAGAAACACACAACACACACCCCCCCCCCCACACACACACACACACACACACTCTCTCTCTCTCTCTCCCTCTCCTCTCTTCTCCCCTCCTCTCTCTCTCCTCTCTCTCTCCCCCCACACACACACACACACCCCAAAAAAAAAAGTCTGTCCTCTGTTTTCTTTTTGTCTCTGTCTGTCTGTCTGTTTTCTGTTTTCTTTGTCTATTTTGTCTCTCTCTTTTCTTTTCTCTTCTTCTTCTTCTTCTTCTTCTTCTTCTTCTTCTCTCTCTCTTTTGGGGAAAATTTTTATGTTCGTGAAAATTTTCACTCATTCATTCATGCTTCATATATATGTCAACAAACATGTCTTGTATACTTTCTGTTTTATTTTTTATTCATTAGTAGCTCAGCAAGGACTATTGTTAGACAGGTTTTTTGACTGAACCTAAACAACAAATTTGTAAAAAAAAAGTTTCTGATCGAGTTGGATTTGGGCCTTTTTCCCGTACGACGCCCCTCACATATGCACATATTTAAAAACAAAACCACTACAGCTTGCCCCCCCTCCCTCTGTCCCTCTTTTGCCCCCCCCCCCCCCCACCTCCCCCCCCCCCCCCCCCACCCCATCCCCCCCCTACGTCCCCCTCCCCCCCTTTCCTTGCATAACAATGGAGACAGGAGAAGCAGAGAAAGGGGAGACCGTATAACGTGGCGTCGGGTAAAAAGGAGCAAGCTTCAGATCGAAAGGTAAACGTACACCGACTATCCCACCATCTCACAACTCACCCCGCGCTACCCTATTCTATTCTCGCGCCTCGTCACCGCTGACGGAAAGACACGAGCTTGCCGGTGGTCGACGCCATCTGGTGGTGAATAGAGGCAGCGTCCGTCTTTCCGTCTGACGGAGCACGGCCTGAAGCTGGACACAACTCACGCCACGCAGCTCAGGTGTAAAAAAGAGGACGTCCTTGACAAGCCGGTAAGGCGATAGTTAGGCTGGTAAGCAGAGGGACCTCGGTTCGAATCCGCTTCGACTCTCCTTTTCCTTTTTTAAAAGTTATGGTTGTGGATCCCCGTCTTAATTATGACTTTTCCCTGCAATTATAAAAAATTAAAAAGGGAAATCACGCTGCCGTTTGATGAGAAGTCATTTGGGGGACAGTGTAGCGAAGGTAAAAATCCCCCTCTTCCCCCACCCGGGTTTGGGCCCTAGCGGAAGGCGTTAGGCGGGTAAGGGGAGGCCCTGGTTCGAACCGTTTGGCTCTCCTTTCTTCAAAAATTGTGGTTGTGACAAGTCTTTTGACTTTTTCCCCCCAAATAAACATTAAAAAAGGCTTTTCGCTACCCACCTTTTAATGCAGAAATCATTCTGGGGTGACAGTGTACGATAGGTATATAATTCCCCCCCCCCCACCCCACCTCCATACCCTTTTCCCCCCCCCCCCTCCCTAATAAACCTTTAAACTTTGTGGACGTTAAGCAATGTTTACCCTCCATTCCCCCCCCCCTTTTCCCCGTCCCCAAAAGCCTTATGGTTTTTGTGGACGTTAACAATTTTGGGGAAAAATCAGACTTTACCCCCTTTAAATGAGGGGTTACCTCTGGTGGGGGTTTTTGTACCTCGTATTTACACCAATGCCAGGTGAGAGTTACCGTGGGCGATTCAGGGCCCTTTGTTGTTTTTTGAGCGTAATTAACTCCCCCTTTTGTGGATTCGGTGGGAAAGTCGGGGGGGTCCTGGGCTCCCCCCTCCTAAAGCCACGGTTTCTGGGGACGTTAAGCAACACTGAACCAACCAAAAACAAAATACCCCAGAGTTCAGGAGCTGTGTGAGAGCCGAGGTGGCCGTCCTGGGCTCTCCGTCCCTAATAGTCCTTATGGTCTCTGTGGACGTAAAGCCACACTGAACTGGACCTCCCCCCCCCCCCCCCCCCCCCCCCCCAAAAATAAAGAAGCTCAGGAGCTGTGTGAGTCGGGGTGGACTTCTCGGGCTTCCTGTTCCTAATACATATATAGTCCGCCTGGCCTGTGTACTTGGCTCATTTCTCCAGCAGAGTTGTAGGCAAGACAGGTACCCAGGTCCCAGACACTGTCATCCTGTCAGAGGACATAATTCCCACGTAGATCGTTGAAACACTCCAGGCAAAACCAGACATTATTATGCTAACCAGGTCTGACACCGCTTCTGTCAGCTTTGCACCAGAGGCGCCATCTAGACAACCCAAGGGCGTGAATTCTCTCTCTCTCTCTCTCTCTCTCTCTCTCTCTCTCTCTCTCTCTCTCTCTCTCTCTCTCTCTCTCTCTCTCTCTCTCTCTCTCACAGGCGCCATCTAGACAACCCAAGGGCGTGAATTCTCTCTCTCTGTCTCTCTCTCTGTCTGTGTCTCTGTCTGTGTCTCTGTCTGTCTGTCTGTCTGTCTGTCTGTCTGTCTCTCTCTCTCTCTCTTTCTCTCTCTCTCTCTCTCTCTCTCTCTCTCTCTCTCTCTCTCTCTCGCTCGCTCGCTCGCCCCGATTGTCAGTCTTTCAAGGCACGAATGTAAAATAACAAAATACGATGTTTTAACCTAGCAGTGTGTCACGTTCCATCACGACTGGAACGAAGGACGATATTTTAATTTTGCAAAACGAGGAGACACCAAGATATCGGATTATGCCCACCCACACTTCATTTGTCAGCCGTGAGGTACGTGAAACATGCAGGCATTCAGGATTGGCGTGACAGCTTGTTCCGTTCGGTCCGCCTGTATGGAGACCGGTTGTGACGTTCTGGGTATTCTCTTAGAACAGGGTAAACAAGAGTGCTATCGTTCAGCAGCTGTCTGAATTTATCGACAAGGTGTTACTTAAATGGCGGGGATCAGTTTATGGCATTTCCCCAACACCAATTCTGCATCATTGTGTGTGGATTGTGTGTGTGTGTGTGTGTGTGTGTGTGTGTGTGAGAGAGAGAGAGAGAGAGAGAGAGAGAGAGTGTGTGTGTGTGTGTGTGTGTGTGTGTGGTGTGTGTGCGAGAGAGAGAGAGAGAGAGAAGAGAGAGAAGAAGAGAGAGAGAGAGAGGAGAGGTGTATGTGTGTGTGGAGAGAGAGAGAGAGAGAGAGAAGGAGAGAAGAGAGAGAGAGAGAGAGAGAGAGAGAGAGAGAGAGAGAGAGAGAGAAATCATCTTTTACATCAATAACATACTGGAGATTAACAACAAACCATCCTTGTACTGCACCGGCTAACAACAAAATCCGGAGAGGGAGATACTTTAACACGTTATTCGTTCCAAATCCCGTAAGCCAGAAAGACGCAAGTGACTCTTTAGAACGGAATTATGCAGCACACAGGGCACGTTTGGAGAATTAGCCAATACAAACACGGCTCGGATTTCAGCAAGCGTCGGAACACCAAGCTCTGGCGACACCAGTCAACTGAAAGTCAAAAACGGATGCCGTAAAGCTCCTGATTTTTCACGTCTGAAGTTAGTGCGATTTTCCATGGTGTTGTTTTCTTCGTATTACATAGCAAGTATGTTCTTGAATTTTAACGTTCCCCTCGGTCTGTGGTGTTGAATTGAGCTGTCATTAATGCCGTTTTTTGTTTCTTCGCATTATACAGCTCGTGAGTTCTTGAACTTTAACGTCCACTAACTCCATGGTGTTGAATTGAGCCATCATTATGTTTCTCGCGTTATATGTCTGGTAAGAATTAGCGGTCGAAAGACGTCACATAAGTAAGTACAACGACAAAGACCTGAGTCACCCAATGTAACCCTCACCTGGCATGCGTGTAAATGCAAGGTACATAAACTCCACCATCTAGGTCATTGAACTAGATCTCAACCAAACACCGAGCCTATAGCATGATTAGCCAGTCACACAAGGAGGGGAAACTAGGTCTCAGCCAAACACCGTTCCTGCGGAAAATTGCAGGGATGTCGATGAACTTTAGCCTAGGTGGTCAGCAAAAGAGCGCTGACTCCTGCGTGTCGCTATAGGTCTCTTCGCCTGCCAGATAGGTGATAGTGAGTCAGAACGTTCTGGAGTGTGGGCCTCAACCTTAGAGACATAAAGTACTGGACTAGAAAGAACGCGAGGTGAGCCAGTGGATGATGCTAATAGACGATTTCCGGAAATAACAGGCGAAGATAATTTGACAGTGTTTTCTTACTCCGGGAGAGTGAAGTCCCCTGAATGGAGGTGGCAGCGGAGAAGAGCCGATCTGCGACACTTTGAGATCTTCAGGCATGGACCTGTTATAATTTATACTAGACTACCAGCTGGGGGAACCTCTATCCGATCTGCACGTTCCCCGCGAGCAGTGAGTGTTTGATCGGCATTTCTGATGCCTTTTCTGCCTTTTGTTTACGGGTATCCGTCATCTTGTCCACGTGCTCACTGTACCCCCAACAAAAGCGCGCCTACTCTACGCTACCTATATATACACAGGTCCATGCCCGAAGGCTCTTACCGAGGGCAGTCCCGTGGATTTTAGAAGATCGTCTATTAAAGGTGTCATGGTCGTTGAAAAAAAGAAAACAACTTAGAGACATAGATCGTCGCACGTAGCCTACATTACGGTCCCTGGGAATTCTCCTGAGAATTACTGCCGTTACTATCATCGTCATTGTCGTTGTCATTTTATCATAATCATCGTTTGTCACTACTGCTACTATGTTCGTCGTCATCACCATCACCATCATCATCAACAGGGAGAGTAGCAACAGTTTCAACAGGAAGTCTTCTCCGGCTTCTCCTGCTCGTCCTCCTTTTTCTTCTTCTCAGTCTCCCCCCCACCCCCCCCCACCCCCCACCCCCAACACTCTTTTTCTCCGTCTTTCCTCCAGCCCCCTCCCTGCCAATTCCTCTTTCTTCTTCTTCTCTTCTTCTTCTTCTTCTTCTTCTTCTTCTTCAATGTTGCTTTACGTCCGCAGAGACCTGACGGACTATTAGGGAGCCCAGGATGTCCATCTCAACTCTCACTGAACTCCTGAACTCGGATATCCACAGAG
>JABMCL010001331.1:182500-192500 GCA_018857735.1 Alviniconcha marisindica | reverse complement strand
CTACGTGAAAATAACAAAAAGCGTTTGTTGCACTGATCAGTCAAGCTATCGAGCACGCTAAGTCAATCAACAAGCTAGTGTCAATCTACTGAACAAGCTAAGCCAAGCAACAAGCTAGTGTCAATCTACCGAGCACGCTAAGTCAATCAACAAGCTAGTGTCAATCTACCGAGCAAACTGAGCCAATCTCAAGCTAGTATCAAGCTACTGAGCAAACTGAGCCAATTTCAAGCTAGTGTCAAGCTACCGAGCACGCTAAGTCAATCAACAAGCTAGTGTCAATCTACCGAGCACGCTAAGTCAATCAACAAGCTAGTGTCAAGCTACCGAGCACGCTAAGCCAATCAACAAGCTAGTGTCAAGCTACTGAGCAAACTGAGCCAATCTCAAGCTAGTGTCAAGCTACTGAGCAAACTGAGCTAATCTCAAGCTAGTGTCAAGCTACCGAGCAAACTAAGCCAGTCAACAAGTTAGTGTCAAGCTACTGAACAAGCTAAGCCAAGCAACAAGCTAGTGTCAAGCTACCGAGCACGCTAAGCCAATCAACAAGCTAGTGTCAAGCTACCGAGCACGCTAAGCCAATCAACAAGCTAGTGTCAAGCTACTGAACAAGCTAAGCCAAGCAACAAGCTAGTGTCAAGCTACTCAACAAGCTAAGCCAAGCAACAAGCTAGTGTCAAGCTACCGAGCACGCTAAGCCAATCAACAAGCTACACATCCCGCCGACTAAGCGAAACCAACCAGGCAACCGACCCATGATCAAGCCAAGTCCCGTCAAACAACCAAGACCACCAACCAACCGATCCACCCACCAAGCCAAGCGGCCAGCAACTATGTCGACTTACTAGCGTCGGAAGACAAAATCGGTAATTAGGTGCACATAATTATAATAGAGTGCACATAACTATCAATTATCTGCACATAATGATTACTAATATAATAATAATAATGAATTATTATTATGCGTGCATGTATAATTAATAATTAATATATTCACATGATTACTGATTATAACTATTGTGCGTATATATAAATACTTATTGTGTTCACATAATTACTGATTCTCTCTAGCACGTAAATGTAATTATGTACTTTTGATGGAAGAAAGCCGTTGGAAGCAGCACGGAAGGCTCATTACTACTAATTATGTACACATAATTAAACAAAATTTAATGTGCTTTTGATGCTTTTATCTCACGCACATAATTATAATGATGTACTTCTGACGCAAAATAGCCGCTTGGCAACAGCACGAAAGGCTCCTAATTAGCGAGCGTCAAAAGAAAGATAAATTGACTATGTAGACATATTCAGTAATTATTGCAAGGTAATTAGTAATTATGTTCAAATAACATCTAGCATCAAACGACATAATGTATTTACTAACTATGTAAAGATATTTAGTAATCATGCTCAGATAAGTAGTGATTATGTTGAAAGAACCCTTTCGTGTTTCGCCGAACGGCTTATTAGCGTCAAAAGCACACAATTAATCATTATTACTGACAACGCAAGCGAGGGCCAAGCCAACCAGACCGCGTCAAATATTGCACTATGCTATCGGCAACCGCCATTGCTAAAAAGAAAAAGGAAGTGCTGACAAGCCCGCACATGCGCACTTACTCCGTTTCAAAACGATTCATGATAATGATGTGGACATAATTGTAATAAAGTACTTTTGACGCATGTAAGCCGTTGGAAGCCTGCAGCATAGCAGACACATAATTAGTAATGAGGTGCACATAATTAGTATACAATCACTAATTATCTTAAGATCATTACTAAGTGTGCGCTGTTAGAGGCAAGTAAGCTGTTAACATAAGATAATTACTAAGTGTGCGCTTTTAGACGCGAATAAGCCGTTAACTGTGTGAGTCAAAAGCGCAATAATGAGTAATTATGTGCAGATAATTGTAATTACTTGCACATAATTACTAATTATTTGATAATGTACAGCACCACGAACTCGTACTTTTTTTTATGAGATATTATTATTATTATTATTATTATTATTATTATTATTATTATTATTATTATTATTATTATTATTGTAGTAGTAGTATATAGCGCTGTATTATTAATATCATTGTTGTTGTTAATTGCACAATACGCTAATTATGTTGTTGTTTTTAAACTAATTATGTTTGTGTGCTGACAAAATGTGTTTTGCCCTCATATAACAGTACTGGTTTACTGGGCGTTAAAAGACAAGTTACTTACTTACTAATTATGTGCATATAATTATTCATTGTGGCCATCATTACTAATTATGTTGGTGTACTGACATAATGTGTTTCGCTCTCATATAACCGCATTGGTTGACTGGGCGTAAAAAAGAAGAAGTTACTTGCTTGCTAATTATATGCGTGTAATAATTCATTTTGCATAGCAATATTATGTGTACATAATTGCTAATTATGTTGGTGTACAGACAGAATGTGTTTCGCCCTCATATAACCGTATTGGCTGACTGGGCGCAAAAAGAAGTTATTTGCATGCTAATTGTGTGCATATAATCATTCATTGTGCACATCAATACTAATTATGTGCACATACTTACTAATTATGTTTGTGTACAGTAATGTGTACGCCCTGATGTAACTGTACTGGTTGACTCGGCGTAAAAAAGCCCCCCCTAAAAAAAAAAGCAACAAGTCACTTACTTATTAATTATGTGCATATCCTTACTAATTGTTCTTATAGTTACTAATTGTGCACATAATTACTAGTTACTAATTATTGATTATTTCTTTGCAGGCTAGTCAGCTGCCACGATATGTTAAGCGTCTGTCTCAACGGATCGGCTGATGCTTGCAGCGCGTCCAGCTTCACTGACTATTAATCACTAACAGCAATCATAACACGCGTACGTCACACGGCGCCACCGGATGGGAGCAGCGGCCATATTGAGAGCGGCATTACGGGATAGCGATAAAGATGCGATGGCTGATAAATCTACGCTGACGAGGATTTACTCTACCTTGACACGCACAATTCCCGTCAGCATGGACGCGGATCATCATCTTTCTTCAGCTCGAATGGAAGGTAATCATATTTGCCTTCCAGATCTGATGAGCTGATTTGTCGTCTTTTGCGCGCGGTTTATGCATTTGCGTGGTGGCATAACCATCCGTTTGAGGGTACTGAGCCTTGTCAACCGCTGTCGGTTTCTGTGTTGATTCGGATGAAAAATCGGATTTGTTGTTGCACCTCCCTGCGATAAATTTTCTCGGTAACCGCAATGCTCATGTAACGGTTGACTTAAAGAGGTTCGCTCACGCACAGTGGGGGTTTGATTATCGACCACATCGCTTTGTTGTGGTGGTTGTGGTGGTGGTGGTGGTGGGCTCTGCTGCTGTTGTTGCTGCTGGTGCTGTTGACGAGAAGGGAGAGGAAGACTTGATGGAGGAGTTGCTACAGAAGAAGGCAGCAAATGACATAGAACTACGAAGAATCAGAACTGTGTGAATGATGGAGATTTGACAATATCGAGCAGGAAGACAACTCAAGTTCACCAACTCAACCCGTTTTATCTGAAGTCCTTAATAATGTTTTTATACGTTTTCTAAGTAGAAGTGTTTTGTTCCCTCACTTCTGTGCAACCGTATGTTTCCAGTAGTCTCTTTCTCTCTCCCCCCCCCCCCCCCCCCCCACCACCAATTCTGGGCTTAGATGTAAAATACTCTGCAACACTGCACTGGCACATCTTAAAACTCTTGGCTAACATCCATGAATAGATCTGAGTTGTCTGGCGTGGTATTTCTAGACCTAAGGATGGCTTTTAACCTCCTTGTAGGTATAACCATAGACAATAATTTCGTTGGGACTCACATACTGATAATGTATGCAAAACAGTCTCGAGAAGAGTCTTTCTTCTGTCAAAACTACGGAACATTTTAGACATCAACACCAGGAAATTGTTCTTTAATGCCCACATTAAACCTCACATTGATTATGCATCAGTCGTCAGGAGCTGTGTGAGAGTCGAGGTGGCCGTCCTGAGCTGTCCGTCCTAACGAGCCTTCTGGTTTCCGTGGACGTAAAGCTATATTGAACCATGCTTCGGCATTGGTCACAACTTGTCCCTAATATGTCAACTGACATCTGAGGACATTAAGCATCACTTCATCATCATCAGTTGTGTTTGGGACGGATGTAGCGACATTCTCAAAAAGAGATTAAATTCTCTGCACAGAAGAGCTGTTAAGAAAATCTTTCCAGATCAAAAAAATAACTTCAAGCCAGAAATTAAAAGAGATGAGGATAATGAGCCCATTCAAGCAGCTGGAATAAAACAATGGTCTGTTCATGTACCGGGTCCTTAACAATGAGGCACCAAAGTATATGCCCTCCATCACGCTATTCCAACTCTAGAATATCTGCTTAGTTTGTACAGGCAAAGGGTAGACATATATTTTTAAAAAGAAAGAAACGCATGGCCTCCTCTGGTGCCTTGCTATGGAGCACTCTACCTCCGACAGTCAGATCTTGCCACACGTTCAACTCCTTCAAGCGAGAACTTCGTGTAGGTGGACTGTGACAGAAGACTGCTAGGGGAAGAGAGAGGCAGACAGAAAGAAGGAGGTAGACAGAGACGGACCAGTTTTCGAGTGATTGGCATTGCTGTTGCAGTGATTGGTCATTTGAGTCCAAGTTTCTACAGCCATTCAGTTCCGCCCAGTCCACCTGACTTTACGACTGCTTGTGTGTGTGTGTGTGTGTGTGTGCGTGTGTGTGTGTGTGTGTGTGTGTGTGTGTGCGTGTGTGTGTGTGTGTGTGTGTGTGTGTGTGTGTGTGTGTGTGTGTGTGTGTGTGTGTTGTAGCTTACTATTAGTAATAGTACCGTAAATGGCTCTATCAGATATTCTGCTGCCTTATCTTCTGGTTGTATGCTTTTAATTCCATGCATAACTGAGTGATGTATGCACTGTATGAATATGTGCATCTGACGCTGTGAACGCGCAAGTTTTATGTAGAGTTTTTTTTTATGCTCTATGCATACATTTTCACTCATTTATTCATGTTTCACATATGTATATGCAAACGATGCCTTGTAAATTCTCCCTCTATTATTCATGAGTAGCTTAGCAAAGATTAGTTGTTAGACAGGTTTGGACTGAACCTAAACTGCAATCCTTGAAAAATGTAGTTTTTATAGTTCCAGTTTTAGCTCTCTCTCTCTCTCTCTCTCTCTCTCTCTCTCTCTCTCTCTCTCTCTCTCTCTCTCTCACACACACACACACACACACACACACACACACACACACACACACACACACACACATTTCCTTCGGCTCCTTCTCCACACACACACACACACACACACACACACACACCGACACACACACACACACACACACACTTTTCCTTCGGCTCTTTCTCTTTCCCTGCCCTCCCCACCCCACCCACCTCCCCGCCCCGCCCCCTATCTCACTCACTCAACGAGGCAAGCCGATCAATCATCCCGCCGCCCAGAAAGAAGCAAACACCATTTGAATGTTTGACAACAGTCAGCCACTGATCTCCATGTACCCTGGCCATCAGAGGGAAAAACAAAACACCACCTATCAGCACGAGGTTAGAAATCGAACACGAACCGAAGAGGGACCGTATGCAAATCACCACCTTTCACGCGCCGCTCGTGCAGCGAAACGCACGTGCCGTGTCCCTTGTTAATATGCAGGGTAGCGCGCGAGGGCGATTTTTTTTTTTTTTTTTTTTTTTTTTAACGGATGAAGATAAAGTTGGGTGTTAAAGATGATCTGTCTTGTTTGGGGATGGTGGTGGGTTGAGGGGTAGGGAGGAGACGGGATTCGACCATGGCGAGGTACGGGGTCCCAAAGTAGGAAAACAAACATACGGGCTGGAGATTACCAGTGTGTGGCAACGAGAGTATATGCGAGAAGAGTGCACATGTTTTTGTTGTTTTTCTGACATAGTCGAAAGAATAGCTCACAGGCTACAATGTGGATAATGCGCTTGTGGTGAGTTAAGCAAAAAGGAAGGTTTTATTTACAATCAATGTTAAGAAATCTGAAAATACTTTTTTTTTCTTCTCTCTCTCCAATTCTTTGCAGGTTTTGTTTTTGTTGTTTTGTAGTTGTTGTTTTTTGTTGTTTTTTGTTTCTTTTTCTCTTTCTTTTTTTGTATTGCTGTTGTTGTTTTTAAATATTTTATTGCTATAGTAGGTATGGACTAAAAGTCGAACAATAATGCAATCATTAACGTCAAAACTTTTCACCAACTGGCATCTCCTCTCAGCAATCTCCACGTAACAGAACATTGCCACTCTTCCTTCATACACTCTCAAGCCTGATCGCCGCTTTGTCGACGGATATCGCTGGCGGCCGCTGCCACAATGCAAGAACTGCAGATACAAGATTCTGTCTCTGCAAATTGCGTGCACATAATTATTTGCAGGTTTAAGCGGAGTTTCAACCAACAATTTTACTTCTGCAGCTGCTGGACCGGACTTCAGCGAGCGTCTCAGCGAGCGAACGACAAATGGTGCATGTGTGTGTGTGTGGTAATTGTGTGTGTGTGGTGTGTGTGTGGTAATTGTGTGTGTGTGTGTGGTAATTGTGTGTGTGTGTGTGTGTGTGTGTGTGTGTGTGTGTGTGTAATGTGTGTGTGTGTTGTGTATTGTGTGGAATGTGTGTGTTGTGTGTGTTGTGGTAATGTGTGTGTGGTGTGTGTGTGGTGTGTGTGTGTGTGTGTGTGGTAATTGTGTGTGTGTGGTTATTGTGTGTGTGTGTGTGTGTGTGTGTGTGTGTGTGTGTGTGTGTGTGTGTGGTAATGTGTGTGTGTGTGTGTGTGTGTGTGTGTGTGTGTGTTCTTTGTTTGTTGTTGTTTTGCGACAAAAATGCTTCTGTTGACGTTCTGTAGCTGCGAAATTTGCAGTTGCTGTTATAGCAATCCGATGCCTCAAAAAAGGTCGCACGTCTGGTCTTTTGCAGCTGCAAAGATGACTGGCTGCTGCAACGTTGATTTTGCAGAGCTGTAAAACTGTCTGATGCCAGGCAGGACCACAGTCCCCAGAGCACGTTCTACAGTTCCGCCCCTTCTTCAGAGAAGCAACCACGCAACAGCGGCCCAATGGAGCAACGCTGCAAGAACAGCTGTGAGGTAACATGGAGGACAACTGTTGTTGAAGTGTCGTTTCCTTGCATCTTGATAAAGGGGATCACCCCCAAAATTCGCATGTTGCGTTATGTCCTTATAAATAGCGTTCTTTTGAACCTTTCGTGTGTTTGGGTCTTTGTTTTAGAACACTAGCAGTCATTCTTTCTTTCTTTTTTCTTCTTCTTTTTTCTTTCTTTTTTCTTCTTTTTTTAAAGACTTATATGTTTGGATCTTGTGGCAGCGACAGCCAGCCATAGCCGACACACTGTCTCACCAGGACCGGTCATCGATACTCTCTGTCCATCCATCCACCCCCACCTCAGTCGTCGCGCTGCAACCCGCACGACGAAGAAATCTCGCCGCTGTGTTTGATCTGGTGCTGAGCTTCACGCATCCACTCCATTCCCTGGCGCCATGTTTCTCACGACAGGCCCGCAGCGAGCGGTTTCTTCGCTCCCTGATTGGTCAGCGTGGAGGGCCGGCACTCCAGTCCCGGCTTTTTGCGGAGAACCTGACAAATATGGCGGTGAATCGGCAGCGCAAGGACCGAGAGGTAATCAAGCCGGGTGGTATAATTAATTAGCGGACAAACAATCGGTTGACAGCCCAGCTGCGACGGCCGACGTCGGCAGGCACCTGAGGGGGACATGCACAAACATGCCGGTGAGGAAATTGGCAAAAGGTAAACCTTCCCTCGTCACCCCGTCTCCTCTCAAGCCGTTGTGTGTGCTGAATTGATTAGCTAGCTAGCTGATATCGAGGATAGTCGCATAGGTGAGTGGGGAGGGAGGAGGGTGGGGGTGGGGTGAAGGGGGGGTTGGGGGGGTTGGAGGGTGGGGTGAAGGGGGGGTTGGGGGGGTTGGAGGGTGGGGTGGAGGAAGCAGATAAGGACCAGACTGATAAGGACAGGTCTGTGTGATGTATCATGCGTCCGTGGCAAATCTGAAAAAATAATAGGAGGGGAGAAAACAACGTGATGGCAATTTGTTCGGTGTTGTTGCTGTTGTAGTTGTAGTTGTTGTTGTTGTTGTTGTTGTTATTCTTCTTCTTCTTCTCCTCTTCTTTGTTTATGTTTTGTTTGACATGTTTTAGATAATGGTCTTTGTGAACATTGTCTTTTCGCCTTCTCTTTCGTCTTGGTTCTTCTTCTTCTTCTTCTTCTTCTTCTTCTTCTTCTTCTTCTTCTTCTTCTTTGTCTTCTTTGTTAATATTGTCTTTTTCGCCTTCTCTTTCTTCTCCTGTTTTCTTTCTTCTGCCCCCCTCCCCCCTCAAATTCTTCTTCTCAAGGTCACCGCTCTCTTGAAATTTCATCTCAAATGACGAATAGACGATCTTCGGAAATCTAGTGGACTGCACTCGGTAAGTGCCTACAGGCATGGCTTGTATATATATATATATATATTATATATATATATATATATATATATATATATATATATATATATAGGTCCATGCTTGCGGGTGTAGCGCAGAGTAGGCACGCTTTTGTTGGGGGTACAGTGAGCACGTGGGCAAGATGACGGATACCCGTAAACAAATAGCAGAAAAGGCATCAGAAATGCCGATCAAACACTCACTGCTCGCGGGTAACATGCAGATCGGATAGTAGGTTCCCCCAGCTGGTAGTCTAGTATAAATTATAATAGGTCCATGCCTGAAGATCTAAAATTGTCGCAGATCGGCTCTTCTCAGCTGCCGCCTCCATTCAGGGGACTTCACTCTCTTGGAGTAAGAAAACACTGTCAAATTATCTTTGCCTGTTATTTCCAGAAATCGTCTATTGCGCAGACGAACACGGCTACTACGCTGTGTATAATTACGTATGTCTGTGTCTGTCTGTGTGCTTTTACGAATGCATGTTCTTCATTTCAACACCATACTTTTGATTTTAATTTGATGTGTTCACTGTTGTTGAGACCGCTGCGTTATTTACTGTGTGAGTGCCGCACTAGAGTTTAAATTCCACAGACATAGCCTACCGCGGCTGGTACCTTGATCACGCTGGTATGTAACGCATAATCTATACAGTTTACATGTCTGTAGTCGGAACTGAAAGTTGCAATCTTTGCTGCTTTTCTGAAACCTAACAGTTCCGAGCTGAAATTTACTTACAGTGCTACGGCGTACATGCAGCTCTCGTGTTCGGCGATAACGTGTGCGTCAGCATCTGCAAGCACGTTAAAAACTCCCAAATACTGGGGTTCAATGCAGACCGCCACTGTTTGGAGTAATGGACACACGAAAATACTGCACACGCTGCGGGTAGGAATGGGTAGCGCTGCTCTTGGGGCTGCTGTAGTCTTCTTACCCAGGTAAGGCCACCCACAATTCCAGCAAGTATTTTTTTTTTTTTTTTTTTTTTTAAAGACATGGTACTGTTCCACCTAATATGTCGAAATCAATTTGTTGAGGTACGAAATCTTCAGAATGCCTCAATCATTATAGGTTATACTTGTAATGTTTGACAGCAGGATTCATATGTATGAAGAGCAAAATACCCCCCCCGCCCCCCCGCCCCCCCCCCCCCCCCCCACCCCCCCCCCCCCCCCCCCCCCCCCCCCCCCCCCCCCCCCCCCCACACACACACACTTCCGTTCTTTACGGTCAGTTTCCTCTGCGCTGACATCCAAGAACGTGGAGCTCTGGATCTCGCATTGTTCCCACCCCTTCACCTGTGTCACTGTGACGCTCTTCCCCGGTGTTCTGATGCGACGAGTGATAGCGCTGCCGTGCGAAAATGGCGTCTTGATCACGACTGTCGTCTGCTTTCCCGGTCTTCTCCCACCCGCCGCTACTGACACGCGCATGACCTATCAGGGCGACATCTAGCGACGGGGCAGTACCGAGGTCTCCTTCAGGAACCAACAGATCTGTTGGA
>JABMCL010001331.1:157500-165000 GCA_018857735.1 Alviniconcha marisindica | reverse complement strand
ACTTTTTGAGTGTTTTTATGTAATCAGTAGTGTTAGAAATCCATGTTTTGTTTGTTGTGATAGGCTTTATTCTGGAAAGGGTGGGGGTTGAGGCAAGGGGAGAGGGAGAGCAGGGGTTTTTTTAGATAAAAAGAAAACCCCCCCCCTTTTTTTTTTTTTTTTTTTTTCCCTTTTTTTGGGAAAAACAAAGGGAAAGGGAAAAAAAAAAAATTTGGGGGGGGCCCCCCCTTCTTTTCCCCTCTTCCCCTTTTTTTTTCCTTTTTCCCCTTCCTTTTTTTTTTTCTTTTTTTTTTTCCCCCCCCTTTTTCCCTTTTTTTTTTTTCCCTTTCCTTCCCCCCCTTTTTTTCCTCCTTTTTTTCCCCTTTTCCCTTTTTTTCCCCTTTTTTCCCCCCCCTTTTCTTCCCCTTGATTTTGGGGTTTTTTTGGTTTTTTTGTTTTTTATAAAAAATTTCCGTTTTAAAAATGAAATTTTTATAAAATTTGTTTTTTTTTTTTGCTTTTTTTTAAAAGTTTTGATTTAATTTTCTGGTTGAAAAATTTTTTTTAAAAAGGTTTTTCCCCTTTTAAAAAATTTTTCCCAAAATTTACTTTTTATTTTTTTAAAATTTCGCCCCTTCAAAAAAGGCAACCTCTCTCTCTCTCTCTCTCTCTCTCTCTCTCTCTCTCTCTCTCTCTCTCTCTCTCCTCTCTCCTCTTCTCTCCCTCCTCTCTCTCTCCCCCCCCCTCCCCTCCTCTCTCTCTCTCTCTCTCTCTCTCTCTCTCTCTCTCTCTCTCCTCTCCTCTCTCTCTCTCGCTCTCTCTCTCTCTCTCTCTCTCTCTCTCTCTCTCTCTCTCTCTCTCTCTCTCTCTCTCTCTCTCTCTCTCCTCTCTTGATTTTTTGTTTTGTTGTTTTTTCATGTTTTTAATATAAACATACATACCGTTGTTCAAAATAAATTTAAATTTAGTAAATTATTTTTGTGAGCATTTACTATAACCTAGCTTTTTTAAATTTCCAAAAGATTTTGATTTCCATATTTTCATGAATGAAATAAACTTTGAAAAGGGGCTTGCCCGAAAGGGGTTATTTAATTTCCTTTTTGTTAATTTAAAAACTTTCTTTTTTCCCTTTTTATTCGTTTCCCGGTCTGTTTTTTGTTTTGTTGTTTTTTTTGTTGTTTTTTTTTTTTTTCTTTTTCCCCCTGCACTGTGTGGGAGGGGGGGGTGGTGGGGGGGGGGGTGCTCTCTCTCTCTCTCCTCTCTCTCCTCTCTCTCTCTCTCCTCTCTCTCTCTCTCTCTCTCTCTCTCTCTCTCTCTCTCTCTCTTTTCTTTAAAGGGGCCCAAAGGGGGTGTGTTGTGTGTGTGTGTGTGTGTGTGTGTGTGTGTTGTGTGTGTGTGTTTGGGGTGTGTGTGTGTGTGTGTGTTGGTTTTTGGGTGTGTGTTTTGGGGTGTGTGTGTGTGTTGTTGTGTGTGTGTGTGTGTGTATGTGTGTGTGTGTGTGTGTGTGTGTGTGTGTGTGTGTGGTTTGTGTGGTTTCTTGTGTTTTTTGGCGGGGGGTTCCGGTGGGTTTTTTCCCTTTTCATAATTTTAAATTTTTTTTGTCGAAAATGCAGGCCGTCCCTGGGGTGTTTTCAGGCCCAAGGAAAACCTCTATTGTGGGACGGTGTTTTCTTTCTGGTAAAATTCCCGTCTTTTCCGGGGCGGCCTTGGGGGAAAATACTCCGGGGCGACGGTCTTTGGGTGAAGGTCCTTTGGACAACGCCCCCAAAAACGTCCTTGGACGAACAGTCCTTTGGGAAAAAGGTTTTTGGACTAAAAAAGTCGTTGGGGCAAATGGTCTTATGGTCTTTAGACTGAAAGGCCCGGGGTGAAAGGTCTTTGGACTAAAAGGCCCTTTGGGGGCGAACGGTCCTTGGGGCAGGTCCTTGGCGGGAACGCCCGGGGCAATGGGCCTTGGTGAACGTCCTGGCAATTTTTTGGACTGAAAGGTCCTTCGGGCAAAAGGGCCTTTTGGGGGAACTGTCCTTGGGGGAAAGGGCCTTGGGGGGAACGGGCCTTGGGGGGAATTTTTTTTTTTTTTTTTTGTGGAGCGGGCTTTAGGCGAGCGGGCCCCAGCATGAAAAAAACAAGGGAAGAACCGTGTATAACTATTCCGGCAATATTGCAGTTGTTCCCTTGAATGGACATTTCCGGTTTCCTTTGATGTTTTCCCCGGCCGGGGTGAGATTGGCTGCTCTTCCCCCCATTACACCATACCCGATGTGTCTCGTGTTTTGTGTGGAGGGGTGTTGTGTGTGTGTGTGTGCGTGTTTTCGGCGTGCGTGTGTGTGTGGTGGGGCGGTCGGGTGTGTGTGCGTGAATGTAGAGTCATGGGTGTGTGCGATGGGGGGGGGGGTGGAGGGGAAGGGGGGTGTTGGACGCTTCTTTGTTAAACTGATGCCGGGTTTTCCCAAAAAGGGGTTGTCGTTCACACTCCGGGTTTGGGCATGAATCTCATGGGGGAGCCCCGGGCCATCGGCACTCTGTTCTTGTCCGAACCCCTCCCCCCAAACCCCCCCCCAACCTCCATTCCCCAAACATGATATTCTTTTTCCTTGCAGGCAAAATATCTGGGCGTAACACTCACTAACAATCTGCCATGGAAACTGTCACCAACATCTGCAGATCTGCCTACATAGAAATTCGGAGAATTAGTTACATCCCTCACTATCTCACTATTGATGCTACAAAAACCCTCCTCTGTCAGTCTGTGCCTTTGTTTTGTCAAAACTTGACTACTGTAAGTTCTCTTCTATCAGGTTCTCCAAAACAACTTCTTGACAAACTCCAAAAGGTCCAAAATTCTGCAGCCAGACTTGTTTTCAAAGCTCGCAAGCACGAACACATCAAATCCCCTCCTTCAGAAACTTCACTGGCTACCAGTAGTCTCAAGAATCCAGTATAAAGTCGCAACTCTGTGCTACAATTCTTTCACTGAAAGTTACCCAGTCTATCTTTCTGAACTCCTGACTGTCTACTATCCATCCAGACAACTTCGCTCCATTTCTGACGCCAGAACATTCCGCATACCTTTCACAAAAACAAAGACCTTTGTACAACGAGCTTTTTTTTTCACGGGCCCGACACAGTGGAACTCGTTACCGTATGATGTTCGTCACTCAGTATCAACATCTTCTTTCAAGCAAGCCTTTAAAAAAAACTCATCTCTTCAAATCTGCATATAATTAATACCCCCCACCCCACCTGTGTGTGTGTGTGTGTGTGTGTGTGTGTGTGTGTGTGTGTGTGTGTGTGTGTGTGTGTGTGTGTGTGCTTCTGTGCGTGCATGTGTGTGTGTGTGTATGTGTGTACGAGCGTGCGTGTGTGTGTGTGTGGGGGGGGGGGGGGCAATATCCCGCTGTACATTTTTGTATTTTGCAGTATATCTACTTGTATCATACATGTGTGCTAAAATCATTGTTTGGTCATGTCTGGTTACTGACAACTTTGGTTCATTTACTGAAATTGCTGTATGTAAATTCTTGCGTGGTTGGCGGTCGTATGGCCCGAAACCTTTTTATTTTGTCCATTGTATGCGTTTATACATATATTTTATTTTTTTGCAGCCTTTTGTACGGCGCATTGTGCCCTAGATCTTGCTAGGGATCATGCGCCATAGAAATGTCCATTATTATTATTATTATTATTATTATTATTATTATTATTATTATTATTATTATTATTATTATTAACTCAAACACGTGAAAAAGAAAAGAAAAAAAAGAAGAAGAAAAAAAGAAAAAAAAGAAGAAGAAAAAAAGAAGAAGAAAAAAACGAAGAAAAAAAAGAAAGAAAAAAAGAGAAAAAAAGGCAGTCATCGGAAGATAATCAAAAAGAATGTGCATTAAAACTTTTTTTCTTCTGGTGGAGAGGTGGGGGTGAGGGGTGAGGGTGGGGATGTTGTTTGTTTGTTGTTGTTTTTAAAGGTAGTCAACGGAAGTTAATCAAGAAGAATGTGCTTTGTTTCTTTGTTTGTTTTTGTTTGTTTGTTTGTTTTTGTTGACAGAATTTCAGAATGGATAGACTGGATCGTTCAGGAAAAGAAAAATCAGCAAGATGGAAAATATCTGAGATGTGTTTGGAAATGGCTTTTTGGGGCAACAGGGGGCGTCATCGTCTGACCATTTCTTTTCTTTTTTAGCGAAAGACAGTTTAAAATAAATACCTCAGAAATCTTACTTTGTTGATTTCCTTTTCCTATGGTACTTTTGATTTCTGTTGTTGATGCTTTCTTTGTTGAAGTGACCCCTCCCCCCTCCACACCCACACCCACACATACGCACGCGCGCGAGTGCAAATCAGTGTGACTACAAGATTAAAACAACTTATTATTTTATTCAGTTTGACAAGGCGCCACAAAACAGTCCGATTTGCAAAATGAATCAGAGGCAGTTTAAAAAATATACCCGCGTATGATAATAAAATCCTGAGTACAGTTTGATTTTTAGATATGTATACATAAAGTCGCTTCGCGGTAAGTCCCTTCTCTGTCGCTATGACGTGTTTTTTGTTGTTGTTGTTGTTGTTGTGTTTTGTTTTGTTTTGTTTTTCTCTCTCCTTCTTTTTTCTTTTCTTTTCTTTTTTCTTTTGTGAGTGAGTAAGTTTGTGTGTGTGTGTGTGTGTGTGTGTGTGTGTGTGTGTGTGTGTGTGTGTGTGTGTGTGTGTGTGTGTGTGTGTGTGTGTGTGTGTGTGTGTTGTGTTGTGTTGTGTTGTGCTGTGTTGTGTTGTGTTGTGCGTGAGTGCTTGCCTGCCTGCCTGTGTGTGTGTATGGGGGTGGGGGTGGGTTTTTTTATGTTGGGGGGCGTGGAGTTGATAGTTTCTGGATTCTCAGCGTATGGACCTAGGCGGTGTGTTTGCTTCACTTCTGGACCTTGATAACAACAACAACAACAGCAACAACAACAACAGCTGCAACAACAACAACAATAACAGAAACAACTGAAGCAACAAAACAACAAGTGAAGCAACAACAACAACAAGTAAAGCAACAACAGCAATAAGTGAGGCAACAACAAGAAATAAAGCAACAACAACAACAAGTAAAGCAACAACAGCAATAAGTGAGGCAACAACAAGAAATAAAGCAACAACAGCAACAAGCAACAACAACAACAACAAGCAACAACAACAACAACAAGTGAAATGAAGCGCAGCCAATCTACTCGACAGCCATATAACAGCGGTCCATACTACATACTTCTACTACTACTACCAGTAACAATATTAATGATGAAGAAGAAGAAGAAGTAAGTAAGTAAGTTGGTGTTTTACGCCAAGAAGAAGAAGAAGAAGAAAGAAGAAGAAGAAGAAGAAGAAGAAGAAGAAGAAAGAAAGAAAGAAAGAAAGAAAGAAAGAAAGAAAGAAAGAGGAAACAAAGATTAATAATTATAATATTAATAATAATAAATATTCCGGTAACAATTCCTGTCTTCCAAGGGTGATTGAAGAAGAAAGAAAGAAAGGAAGAAAGAAAGAAGAAAGAAAGAAAGAAAGAAAGAAAGAAAGAAAGAAAGAAAGAAAGAAAGAATAAATAAATAAATAAATAAATAAAAGAAGAAGAAAAAAGATTAATAATAATAATATAATAATAATAATAATAATAATAATAATTCCCGTCTTCCATGGTTGATTGGGTTGCTGCGAGGTCATCAGTAGCCATCAGGCGCTCCACCCTTCCTCCAGTCGGCAACCGCCTCCAACTTCTTATCCCGTGTCCGACGGATGGCCCCGACGACGGCGTGCCCAAGTTCTGTCGTGTTGTGGCCTTTGCGTTCCAAGCCCTCCCGGATAGCCTGTAACAAAGGGGGAAGGTTAGTTAGTCACATAGTTCTGTGGTCTTGGCGTTCTAAGCCCTCTCGTACATGCTGTAACAAACGGGGAAGGTTAGTTAGTCACATAGTTCTGTGGTCTTGGCGTTCTAAGCCCTCTCGTAAATGCTGTAACAAACGGGGAAGGTTAGTTAGTCACATAGTTCTGTGGTCTTGGCGTTCTAAGCCCTCTCGTACATGCTGTAACAAACGGGGAAGGTTAGTTAGTCACATAGTTCTGTGGTCTTGGCGTTCTAAGCCCTCTCGTAAATGCTGTAACAAACGGGGAAGGTTAGTTAGTCACATAGTTCTGTGGTCTTGGCGTTCTAAGCCCTCTCGTACATGCTGTAACAAACGGGGAAGGTTAGTTAGTCACATAGTTCTGTGGTCTTGGCGTTCTAAGCCCTCTCGTACATGCTGTAACAAACGGGGAAGGTTAGTTAGTCACATAGTTCTGTGGCCTTTGCGTTCCAAGCCCTCCCGGATAGGTTGTAACAAAGGGGAAGGTTAATTAGTCACACAATTCTGTGACATTCGCGTTCCAAGCCCTCCCGGATATTCTGTAGCAAAGGGGAAGGTTAGTTACTCATATAGTTCTATGGCCTTTTCGTTCCAAGCCCTCTCGAATAATCTGTAAGAAAGGGGAAGGTTAGTTAGTCACATAATTCAGTGGCCTTTGCGTTCCAAGTCCTCCCGGATAGGCTGTAGCAAAGATAGTTCTATGGCTTTTGCCCCCCCCCCCCCCCCCCCCCCCCCCACCTCGTTACTTATTTAGTCACACAGTCCTGTGACCTTCGCGTTCCAAGCCCTCCGGGATAGGCTGTAGCAAAGGGAAAGGTTAGTTAGTCCTGCAGTTGTTCTGTGACCTTCGCGTTCCAAGCCCTCTGGGATAGGCTGTAGCAAATGGGACGGTTAGTTAGTCCTGCAGTTGTCCTGTGACCTTCGCGTTCCAAGCCCTCTGGGATGTCTATCCCTGTAGCAAAGGGGACGGTTAGTTGTCCTGCAGTTCTTGGATTTGTCAGCAACGTCCTGTTAACTGAGGAAGAAGGTTAGTTAGTCCTGCAGTTGTTCTGTGACCTTCGCGTTCCAAGCCCTCCGGGATAGGCTGTAGCAAAGGGAAGGTTAGTTAGTCCTGCAGTTGTTCTGTGACCTTCGCGTTCCAAGCCCTCTTGGATAGGCTGTAGCAAATGGGACGGTTAGTTAGTCCTGCAGTTGTCCTGTGACCTTCGCGTTCCAAGCCCTCTGGGATAGGCTGTAGCAAAGGGGACGGTTAGTTAGTCCTGCAGTTGTTCTGTGACCTTCGCGTTCCAAGCCCTCTGGGATGTCTATCCCTGTAGCAAAGGGGACGGTTAGTTGTCCTGCAGTTCTTGGATTTGTCAGCAACGTCCTGTTAACTGAGGAAGAAGGTTAGTTAGTCCTGCAGTTGTTCTGTGACCTTCGCGTTCCAAGCCCTCCGGGATAGGCTGTAGCAAAGGGAAAAATTAGTTAGTCCTGCAGTTGTCCTGTGACCTTCGCGTTCCAAGCCCTCTGGGATGCCTATCCCTGTAGCAAAGGGGACGGTTAGTTGTCCTGCAGTTCTTGGATTTGTCAGCAACGTCCTGTTAACTGAGGAAGAAGGTTAGTTAGTCCTGCAGTTGTTCTGTGACCTTCGCGTTCCAAGCCCTCTTGGATAGGC
>JABMCL010001331.1:147500-155000 GCA_018857735.1 Alviniconcha marisindica | reverse complement strand
TGGAGAGAGACAGACAGACAGACAGACAGACAGAGACAGAGAGAGACAGAGACAGAGACAGATACAGAGAGACAGAGACAGAGCCAGAGAGACAGAGACAGAGAGACAGAGACAGAGGGTCGTAATGGAAAATGCAACATGATGCAGATTTGTGTTCGGTCCCGTTCTTCTCAGATCCCCCGATGAAACGCAGTGATGAAGTTTGTAAGTTTCCAGTTCCAAATGACCCCCCCCCCCCTCCCCCCGCCTCACCCCCTCTTCCTCATATTTCTCAGAGGTTTCTGCAATGCTGCATTGGACTGATTGATGATGACATTATCTTGTCATATAATATGTATAGAGACAGACAGAGGCAGAGAGGCACACACAGACACAGACAGCCTCCGCTCTCCCCCCCCCTCCCCCCCCCCCCCCCACACACACAGAGACAAACTCGCCTGATATAACTGCACTGGTTAACTGGGCGAAAAACACCAATTTACCTACTTACTTACACCACCACCACCCCCCCCCCCCCCCCCCCCCACACACACAGAGGCAGGTAGGCAGAGAGAGAGAGAGAGAGTGACAGAGACACAGAGAGAGAGACAGAGACAGACAGACAGACAGAGATAGAGAGACAGACATAGAGAGAGAGATGCACACAGAAACAACAGAGACAGGCAGACAAAGAGACAGAGCAGAGACAAACACAAGGACAGAGACAAACAGTCCAAGAGAAAAAGACAGACAAACAGACATACAGAGGCAGAAGGACACACACAGAGACAGAGGCACAGAGACAGAGGCACACACGCACGCGCGCACACACACACACACACACACACACACACACACACACACACACACACACACACACACACACACACACACACACACACACACACCTAGACATTATATTCGCTTACTATAGGTTAACAGTGCTGGTTGCAGTTAAGACGTTCCCGCTGCCGTCTATGAGAGAAAAGTGGGCTGTGCCTGGTTTTACGGCCGAATCCTGGAACTTGCCGCCATAAGAGCGCCAGTTGTGTGTTTTGGCGTCATCAATCATTTGACGGATCTGCCTGCCCACTTCCAGTGACGTCATGTTCGTGACAATCTGCCGATTGAGACGTTGAAACCGATTTGTTTTCCGATTTGTTTTAAGTGTCAAAGCCGAAGTTGAATAACATTATAATAACGGGGGGAGGGGGGAGGGGGCGAAGGGAAAAGAAAAAGAAAAAAAAAGAAAAAAAAAGAAAAAAAAGAAGAAGAAAGAATGAAAGAAACCACACAGTGTGTTACATTACATTCACAATTGCAGCCTCTTTTTCGCCACTTCCGGTTTGAGAAAAACAAAACAAACATTAAAAAAAAGAAAAAAAAAGCGGTTGTATACGGTATAAAGAACATATCTAGATCTGCGAGGAGCAGCGAAGCAAACCGTGCTGTCCATTGTAGTTACACTCAGAGAAAAGTAAACAACGTTCTTCGAATGTATTGCTTCAACCACAAGCCTTTGCTTTTCAAACGTTAAAAGATTTTTAAAAAAGAAAAACAAACAACACAAACGACTCCCTTCATACAGAGCCCATGTGGTGCAATTGTCCCTCCCGGAGCCTATGTAATAATCAGATGTTTTGCTCCTTTAAAATCAGACTGAGAACAAAAGGGTTAGTTATTAAAAATGTGATCCTCTTGACGACCGACATTATCATTATAGGCTAATTCATTCCTAGGTCAGACACCTGTTTCGCAACCCCGAGTAGACTAGCTAACGGACGGACTGAAAAACTCAAAATGGCACTATCGACTGTGGTTGTGCTCTTTGCATTGAAGTAGGGGAGGAAGTGGGGGGGGGGTAAGTAAATTGGTGTTTTACGCCCAGAAAAAAAGAAAAAGAAGAGTGCATTAATTTTCAACGAGAGACGCGTTTGGTAGAACAGTTAAAACGCACACAGGATATAATATCAGCCCAATACAAACGAAAGAAAACCACCCACTGGCTGTTTTGTGGCTGTCCATCGTTTTCGACGAGAGAGACAGTCACGACTGAAGCTGAAATTCTCATTTGTTGTAAATCACCGTGTGACTCACAAGTCCAGTTTGGGATTTGCAGTCCGTTCGAAAGGTAGGAATGTATATTAGACATCCTTCGACTTTGTTACACTCTCTCTCTCTCTCTCTCTCTCTCTCTCTCTCTCTCTTTTCCTCTCTCTTCTCTTCTCTCTCTCTCTGTATATATATATATATATATATATATATATAGAGAGAGAGAGAGAGAGAGAGAGAGGAGAGAGAGGAGAGAGAGAGAGAGAGAGAGAGAGAGGAGATGATTTATTCATTTAGGCCATTGCCCCTCATGAAGGGGTGCGGGTGGATGACCTACCACCTCATAGTACATACTATAATTGTGCCTATGAGCAAGAAAACCAGCAAACCAACGACAATGTACTTGACTCCGTACTGACAATGACAGTGTGATTGAATTATGAACTTAAAATGCTACGCAACTTAAAGGCTTTGTATAAATACAATGACAAATTTCTCAATATTTTCAATGGTAGATGCCAGCAGCAGGCTTAATCGAAAAAGACTTGGAAATTTGTAGAATTTCGACGGGATAAATTGCACTCTTAAAAAGAAGAGAGAGAGAGAGAGAGAGAGAGAGAGAGAGAGAGAGAGAGAGAGAGAGAGAGAGAGAGAGAGAGAGAGACACACACACACACACACTTACCTCAGTTATATTCAGAAACTTGGCATCTCCTAGCTCTGATCGCCTGGCGTAGGCATATTTCATAGCTTCCACTATGCGATGGTAAGTCAAAACGGCACTATCGACTGTGGCTACGCTCTGTGCATTCAAGTTGTAACCTGGTAGGGGGGGAAAAAAGAAAGAAAAAGAAAGAGTGCATTAATTTTCATCGAGAGACGCATTTGACGTGTCACCGAAGTGGTGAACTTAACAACGTTGACATGGCTGGTGCCACGTGAAACTGCTGCCGTCTCGGCCCGTTCTGTGTACAACCATGCACCACGTCACTTCATGCATTATACCCACATACGTAAGGCGCATGCGTGTTTAGCTGTAACCTGCCACCTGCACCGTTGGCAGAATGACCGGGATCTTTTACGTGTTGCTGCAGTAACACGGGGGTGGAACGGATACCGAAATAAGAGCCAGCACAGAAAGTTGACCCTGGAGAAGAAAATTCTCCCACAGCTCCTGCAGGGACTCGAACCCGCGACGTCTCAATCACGAGATCGGCGCACTAACCACCGAGCTATCCCCTGCTCTCCACATGACGTCACTGACCTGCGAGGATGTTCAAGATGTACTCCACCACCACGCCACTCCCCGGAGGCGGCATGGAGTACATCGTCAGCCCACTGGCCGGAAGGTTCAGGGTCACTGGATCGTCGAAGGCCGCTTGGTAATTGTTGAGGTCTTCCTTCGTTACGATGCCCCCTGCATTGAAGTAAGTAGTTGTTACGACGGAGAAGGCGAAGGAAGTAACTTGGCTTTTAACGCCCAGTCAGCCATGATGATTATATCAGGGCCAAGTGTGTGTGTGTGTGTGTGTGTGTGTGTGTGTGTGTGTGTGTGTGTGTGTGTGTGTGTGTGTGTGTGGCGCGCGCGTGTGTGTGTGTGTGTGTGTGTGTGTGTGTGTGTGTGTGTTGTGTGTGTGTGTGTGTGTGTGTGTGTGTGTGTGTGTGTTCATAATGACGTGGGTAGATCCTGCTCTTCCTAATTTTCGTCATTTTGATGACGTGGTTTTAAATCTACGTTTACATTCTTAACACTGTTTTACTTCTTCAACTCCTTGTCTGTCTTGGTCTTTACTTCCTTCTTCTTTTGTTATTTTCTGTCTCTCTTCTTACACCCGACGAAGAATCTGTGTCGAAAGCGCTTGTGTTAAAAGTTTTCCTTGTGTGTTGTGTATAGATGAGTACATTTCTCTACAGCTATTCTATTTACTTACCTTTGTCTTGGATATCGCGAACGATATCGTCGGTGAGGGAACCGTTGTAGAAAGCATCAGCCCCTTCGTTGGCGATAATCGTCAGTGTTCTAGCCAGTTTCGTGCGACGGATCAAGTAGCCTTCCGGGTGCACCTCACCGTTGTTGTCGAAGAGAAAACTGACGAAAAGAACGAAGGTGGTGCAACCACAGCAGCTGTTTATCGTGAGGCATTCGCTGCCAAACTATAAAATACTATTTAGTTTTAGCCGTTCTTGTCGAAGAGAAAACTGACGAAATGACCAACCACAGCAGCTGTTTATCGTGAGGCATTCGCTGTTCCTGAACCCAACGCCGCCAAACTATAAAATACTATTCAGTTTTAACGAAAATGATTCACAGAATAATCTACGTGACCAAAGAGTACTAGTCGCGCGTTTCTTCTGTCTGTCTGTCTGTCTGTCTGTCTGTCTGTCTGTCTGTCTGTCTGTCTGTCTCTCTCTCTCTCTCTCTCTCTCTCTCTCTCTCTCTCTCTCTCTCTCTCTCTCTTTTCTCTCTCTCTCTCTCCTCTCTCTCTCTCTGTCTGTCTGTCGTCTGTCTGTCTGTCTGTCTCTCTCTCTCTCTCTCTCTCTCTCTCTCTCTCTCTCTCTCTCTCTCTCTCTCTCTTCTCTCTCTCTCTCTCTCTCTCTCTCTCTCTGGTTTTTAGTTTTGTTCTTAAGATGTATTTTAGTTTGCCGCGATTATTTGTATTGTTTGACGTATTGAGTGTTGCTGTGTTTGTCATCAGGGACAGATTTGTAAAAAAGCCGACTTGGCTTAAATCTTTATCCTTGTGTAATAAAGTATTCTCTCTCTCTCTCTCTCTCTCTCTCTCTCTCTCTCTCTTCTCTCTCTCTCTCTCTCTCTCTCTCTCTCTCCCCCCCCCCCCCCTTTTTTTTTTTTTTGGTATCAGATAATAAGTGATCAGTGGTTATATCCCGCAGAAGCAGAAGAATTAAACCGTGGACGTACATTAACGTGCAGTCGATTTCCTTCAGGGACGAACTAGGATCGTGACTTTGCCATAACAAATTAATGGAAGATCTCGAGTGAATAGATTAGTTTGGATTTCAACTCCCCGTCAACAGCCCAGGGTCACACTGAAACACCCACTCAGCCCCACGATTCTTTGAATTTCAGATTGATCACAAAGCAGTATAAATTACAACTGTTCTTTTATCTCGAGCTAAAGAAAACAACATAGCTCAACCAAAAACAGATAAGTGATTTAGCTTTACATCTCATCTTTCGTAGTTTTTCACCGTCTAACTGTTGTTTATGTGTCGTTTTGATGCTTGATAAAGGGGATTACCCCGACAATTTGCAGATTTGTGCTTTTGTCCTAATAAATAGCGTACTTTTGAACCTTTCATGTGTTTGGATCTTGAGTCTCGAGCTGTTTAAATCTTTCCTCCCAACTTAAAAAAAAAGAAAAGACAACGACTGAATAAAGTTCGAGTTCAGTGTTGCTTTACGTCCACAGAGACCGTACCGGCGTAAGAGGGAGAGGGACGGGGGGAGCCCAGGGGTATGCATGGGAACGGGTTTTGCTACCCTGTTACCTCCTCCGGGTAGCGTTTACAGGGAGGAACTCGCAGCGGTAAATTAGCCCCAGGGCAGGCGCGGCGGGTAGTCCTACCTGGCACCCATGCATAACGATTTGTCAGTCTACCCCTGGGCCCGTATGCACGGGAAAGGGTTTTGCTACCCTGTGGGTAAACGCTACCCAGGAGGTAGCTACCTTGGCGGTAAGAATTTGGTTTGGTTCGCATGCATGAGTCACGGAAGAGCCGGCAGGTAGCTAACTGTCGGTTATTTTTAGATGATGGAACTCCTTTTGGGGTTTCCCTGTTATTAGAGCCTCTACGCATGCGCATCAGGCAATTCAGTCTCTTCTGGAGCGCATGGCAACAACAAAATAAAAAAATAAAAAAATAAAAATAGTGGACGCGCTGAATGCAAATAGGAAGACAAAACAGGTCAGGAAACCCAATTACACTCACGAAGAGATCACTGTGCTCCCCGAAGAAGTGGCTACGAATAAAGTGGTTATTCAGAGCACCTTAAATAGCGAGGTGACCAACCAACAAAAGGGCCAGTTGTGGCAGGATATCGCAAGAAAAGGAAGCAACCGCGGTGTGTGCGTTCGAACACCAGAGCAAGTTCGTGAAAAGCTGAGTGACATGAAGAAAGACTTCTTCTTCAGAGAGGAAAAACAACACAAAACAACAACAACAACAACAAACAACAACAACAACAACAACAACAACAAAACAAGAAACAAACAAACAAAAAATGGGGAACTGGAGCCGTCCGGGACAAACCGTTTGACGAGCTATTGATGTTCATTGTTGGCAGATTCAGCGCTGTTCTCCGGCCTGTGAAAACGGGAGGTAGCGCGCCCTTCTGATTCAAACGTTCGAGCTCCGCTTTCAGTTCGTTTGTCATTTTGGAGAATATCCGCTCGTCGGAATCTAAACTGCCAAAACAGTTCCAAATCATTAAATTTGTGTAAAGGGTTTGTCCTGTCCCGAAAAATCCGATTTCTTCGAGGTAATCGTCTCTGGCGGTAGCGTAGCAGAATAAGAGCGGCCATTTTTAAGTCCGTTACCTCCTCCGGGTAGCGTTTACAGGGAGGAACTCGCAGCGGTAGATTAACCCCAAGGCAGGCGCGGCGGGTAGACCTACCTGGCACCCATGCATAGCGATTTGTCAGTCTACCGTAGCCGTTACCTTGGAGGTAGCGCGCCTAGCTTGGACCCATGCATACGGGCCCAGAACGCCAATCTCGACGTTCACACAGCTCCTTAGCTCTGACTGAATAAAGTATGCAGATAGGCAGCTGATACTGTGAGCTGTCAAACGTAACAGATTGACGCAGTGTCAGGCTGACATAACTATAGCATTAAAACGGAGTTTAACCCCTTAACTGCCCCAGTACGTAAATTTTCCGGGCTGAAAAGTGCATAGAAACACGCCTGAAAACAGTATAATTATTTGATGGGCCTATAACGACTCTGCTTTCAACGCTGTGCATTTTCGGTAGACGTCCTTTCACGCGCTCATGCGAAGAGGGGGGAAAAGCCTTAACGGTTTCAAATCTAGTCGTCGTTTTTCGAGCGACGGTGCGGCAAGCACGTACGGCAGTGAAAGGGTTAACGTGTACTCCGGGTTCTTGGTGGTAATGGCCTTTTTGCCCTTCTGTCTAGACAAGCGGTTCTTCGCGTGCAAAGATGTGTTCAGCGATGTACCAGACTGAATATCATTACCAGCCTGTGCGACATTGCGACCTGAGGCCAGCGCAACAGGAGTTGTACCTGTAATCCGGGGTTGCTGCCGATGACGTCTTTTAATTTCGGCAACACCTCATTGTGCTCTTGACAGACGGGGTGGGAAGGGGAGGGGAGGGGGGCGGCGGTGCAGAGATAGGTCTATAGTATCTGACAATGTACGACATAGAATATCATTCCTCCAGAACAAAGTCCAGTGGTCAGCGCTCTGTCTCTTACCATGCTCCAGCT
>JABMCL010001331.1:132500-137500 GCA_018857735.1 Alviniconcha marisindica | reverse complement strand
TTTTACGGCTGTCAGCTGCATAGGGTCACTCGTCTCAGGACGAATTTATGGCATAGCCGTTACCAGTACCACACGTTGGTCTCTGATATTTCGCCTCTTCAAGCTGTACTATTGAAGCTGTGTGTGTGTGTGTGTGTGTGTGTGTGTGTGTGTGTGTGTGTGTGTGTGTGTGTGTGTGTGTGTGTGTGTGTGTGTGTGTGTGTGTGTGTGTGTGTGTGTGTGTTGTGTGTGTGTGTGTGTTGCGTGCGTGCGTGCGTGCGTGTGGTGCGTGCGGCGTGCGGGCGTGCGTGCGTGTGTGCGTGCGTGCGTGCGTGCGTTGTGTGTGTGTGTGTGGTCTCTGAAATCTCACCTCTTCAAGCTATCTATAACTCTGTGTGTGTGTGTGTGTGCGTGCGTGCGTGCGTGCGTGCGTGCGTGCGTGCGTGCGTGCGTGCGTGCGTGCGTGTGTGTGTGTGTGTGTGTGTGTGTGTGTGTGTGTGTGTGTGTGTGTGTGTGTGTGTGTGCGTGCGTGCGGGCGTGCGGGCGTACGTGTGTGCGTGCGTGCGGGCGTGTGTGTGTGTGTGGTCTCTGAAATCTCACCTCTTCAAGCTATACTATTGACTCTGTGTGTGTGTGTGTGTGCGTGCGTGCGTGCGTGCGTGCGTGCGTGCGTGCGTGCGTGCGTGCGTGCGTGCGTGCGTGCGTGCGTGCGTGCGTGCGTGCGTGCGTGCGTGGTGTGTGTGTGTGTGTGTGTGTGTGTGTGTGTGGTTCTAGAAATCTCACCTCTTCAAGCTGTACTACTGACTCTGTGTGCGTGCGTGCGTGCGTGCGTGCGTGCGTGCGTGCGTGCGTGCATGCGTGCGTGTGTGTGTGTGTATGTGTGTGTGTGTGTGTGCGGGTGTGTGCGTGTGTGTGTGTGTGTGTGTGTGTGTGTGTGTGTTCTATGAAATCTCACCTCTTCAAGCTGTATTACTGACTTTGTGTGCGTGCGTGCGTGCGTGCGTGCGTTGCGTGCGTGCGTGCGTGCGTGTGTGTGTGTGTGTGTGTGTGTGTGTGTGTGTGTTTGTGTGTGCGTGTGGGTTTAATCTTACAATAGTATAGTAGCTTATATGAATCTGTCAGATATTCTACTGCCTTATCTGCTGGTTTATGCACAAATATAATAAATTACAGACATCATTTATATATATATATATATATATATATATATATATATATATATATATATATATATATATATATATATATATATATATATAAATGATGTCTGCACAGTATGCGTGTGTGAGCCTGGCGCCGTGAACACGTAAATATTGTTGGATGCTTTTATGATTCATTCATTTAAAAAAAAAGAGTTTTTATTAACAATTATTATTCAGTAGCTTAACAAGGATTAGTTGTTAGGTTTTGACTGAACCTAAAGTACAGTCCGAGTAAAATAAGTCCGGTATGTATAAGTAAAATTCGAGTCCGAATTCTCTCTCTCTCTCTCTCTCTCTCTCTCTCTCTCTCTCTCTCTCTCTCTCTCTCTCTCTCTCTCTCTCTCTCTCTCTCTCTCTCTCTGAGGCGATTAAATTTCGTCATGCAAAGTAAAAACAAAAACGGTCAAGTTTTACTCACTTTCTCGGCTTGTCTTCAAATTCCGCCGTCATATTTGGTTGTACCCAATGCAGTTTACTGCAAGAATAAAAAATTATATATGCTCTGGGGAGGACAGTCCCTATTGCTCTCACCACAGTCTGTCAAAATGTTCCTGTTAAAGCACTCGTGAGGCTGATCTAATTAAATAACTGTCGACGGTCTCAGTTTTCTCGTCCTGTCAAGGGAAATTGTCGAGCGCTTTTGAAATTCTGCTTTCGTTGTGTCAAGCTGGCTCTTCTTGAAACCCAAGTTGAAAGAAAAGAAGTCGCTCAAGCTTAAAATTGAAAAAACTCCCCAGGCCCGGCTTTGATGGCCGCTACACAGTTTTTGAAGCCCGGCTTTGAGGGCCGCTACACAGTTTTTGAAGCCCGGCTTTGTAGGCAGCTACGTAGTTTACATAGTCGCCAGCGAAGCATAGCAAAAGCGACGTCGTTACGTGTCCTGCCACCTGATCTCAGAATCTCGTCGCAGCACGCGCTTAATGGTATCCGTTGAGCGTTAACCCCACTGCATGTGTCTAACAGTCGACGCGCTAACCTGCCTCAGATAAGAACGTGCGCGTGAAATACGACGATTGCAATGTACACTCACGACCCCGCGTAACTCACTCTTAAAGCAGCATTCACTCGAATTCCGATCATGAAGCGCATAAAAAGTGCAATTTTGTGTGTATATCAGTTGTATGTGTTCCCGTTTTCACCAGTTAAACAGTCAGTGCTGTTTTTTAATATTTTTTTAATATAAGATTAGCATTGACTGGTTCTGTTTTCTTTTCCGATACTAGTCATAATTATGAACTGATCAGATGTTCTGCTGCTTTATTTGCTGGTTGTTTGCTCATATTACGTAACTGAATGATGTATGGCATGTGTTCATCTGGCACTGTGAACACGCTATGTTTGTGTGGAAATTCTCATGTATAATGTTTCACTCAGTCATTCATGCCTATGTGATATAAATAATGCCTGTAATTTGATATCTACTCATCAGTAGCTAGCAAGGACTAGTTGTTAGGTTTTTGACTGAACCTAAACTCAATCCTTGTAAAATAAAGTTTTCGAGTTCGAATTCTCTCTCTCTCTCTCTCTCTCTCTTCTCTCTCTCTCTCTCTCTCTCTCTCTCTCTCTCTCTCTCTCTCTCTCTCTCTCTCTCTCTCTCTCTCTCATTGTCACAAGTTAGAACTAATGTAAATAATTGGATGGATGCATTTTGCGTAGTGATTTGAATCTGAAGAAAAACAAATCCTGTGGGTGTTGTTGGTTTTCTTTTGTGGAAGCGTGTCAGTGCGGCTTTAACCCCTTCACTGCCATAGCCCGTAAAATTTCCGCGCTCAAAAGTGCACGCATACACGCGTGCAAACAGCATATTTGATGGTCCTATGACAAATCTACAATCAATACGGTGCATTTTGATCGAAATCCTTTAATGCGAAGCAGGGCGGGGCAGCTACAATGATTTGAAGTTTGGCACTTTGACTGGTCCATTTCCGGGCGACGGCACGACAAGCATGGCAATGAAAGGGTTAATTTAAAATATGACTACGTCAGCGGTCACGGACCTTAGTGTGCACACTGACATCAAACAGCTGGCATGCGGAACGGGTGGATCCACCTGAGTTCAGAAGACGACGTCGCGAATCGGTAAACAGTGTTAGGTGTGAGTCTATTGCTCACTTTCTTAGCGACAGGTCGTTCCTGGCGGGGAGGGAGGCGTCCCCCTCTAGTTTTTTTCCGTTAATTTCTTCAGCGGTTTGCTGAAGCGAAAGAGATGATGATGAAGTGATGCTTAATGTCCTCAGATGTCGGCTGACATATTAGGGACAAGCTGAAACCAATGCCGAAGCATGGTTAAATAAATCTTTACGTCCACAGAAGCCAGAAGGCTCGTTAGGACGGACAGCCCAGGACGGCCACCTCGACTCTCACACAGCTCCTGAACTATGAGAAGCGAAGGAGGCGGGGTACGGTGCTTTTATAAGCGTGCTTTGTTGTATGCAGGTTTTGCGCATAGTTCAGGAGCTGTGTGAGAGTCGAGGTGGCTGTCCTAGGTTGTCCGTCCTAACGAGCCTTCTGGGTTCCGTGGACGTAAAGCTATATTGAACCATGCTTCGGCATTGGTCACAGCTTGTCCCTAATATGTCAACTGACATCTGAGGACATTAAGCAACACTACCTACCTATGCAGGTTTCGCATATGGTGCCGGAGGGGCCGGTGATTCTTTGTGTGTGTGTGTGTGTGTGTGTGTGTGTGTGTGTGTGTGTGTGTGTGTGTGTGTGTGTGTGTGTGTGTGTGTTTTGTCACACACTGCGGCGTAGTGGCCGGTAACAAAGTCTGTTGAGTTTTGTTGTTGTTGTTGTTGTTGTTGTTGTTGCTGCTGCTGCTGCTGTTGTTGTTGTTGTTGTTGTTGTTTGTTTGTTTGTCCGGAGGAATGACTCAGTGAGAGCACGCTCACGACTCCAGTTCCTCGACAGGATCCCTTTCTCTGCTGGCTCGTCTTTGACGTCACCACCTACAAGACCCGGTCCTGGACGGCATCTGGCATCTGGTATCCGGCACCCGTGCAGAGGAGTCAACCCTGTCTTTTGGTGTGATAGGCTTTTGGTGGCAGAGTTTCAATCGTCATGCGATGAAACTTAACTAATAATTCTGAGCCAGGGCGAGCTCCGGACATAAGTGTTCAATTCTGTATGCTAGTAACCATAATCTTCCACACCAGCATTCCGCGTAATAAATAAAACTGCAAACATCGTCCTTTGTCTGGAGTGAATGTCCGTCCTCTTCCATCCTAACCTGTTCCAGGAACGGGTCGACTGTTTCATCTTCGGTCCCTCATGAGGGGAAGGGTGGGGACAATTCGTGGCAGTCTCAGTGGCTGTAATTTTGGTGGTTCCCATTGCGACTCTCCGCTTTGCCTCGTCCCGCACTCGGTCCGGCCATTGTTGTGAGGCCTTGGCCATAGTCATGCAATGACGTTGAGCACCACGCATTGTCACAGCAGCAAGAGACGGCCTTGTTCAATACCCTTTTGCAGCCACAGCCTTCGGGACTGTTGCCTGCTGCATTGTTGTCTAGAGTGCACTGGCCTACTGCTCTGTTGTCTAGAGTGCACTGGCCTACTGCTCTGTTGTCTAGAGTGCACTGGCCTACTGCTCTCTTGTCTAGAGTGCACTGGCCTACTGCTCTCTTGTCTAGAGTGCACTTGCCTACTGCTCTCTTGTCTAGAGTGCACCACAACGTTTGTGCCTTGTATGCATTAATGAGAGATGCCGTGTCGTGGCACGTACCACCAGCATACGTTATCCAGTTGTTGTTGCGTTGCTAAGCATCATCTGCTGGTGTGAGTATATACCTTGCAGGGCCCATTTTGCTTCAGACCCGCC
>JABMCL010001331.1:80000-125000 GCA_018857735.1 Alviniconcha marisindica | reverse complement strand
GGTCAAGGTAGGCCCCGATATTTTTAACATGGCCTTTGAAGGAAATATTACGATTGCCTGCTCTCAGGTGGTTGTCCTGTGACACGCTGGTATCCGTATCCCCACCAGATCCGGCAGCCAAAAGAGCTTCACTAAGGTATACATTATTCGGTCGAGCCTGGTACGCTGTCCTTGATTGTTGGAAGTAAGATAGTGCGACCCTACTGGTGTTCATTGTAGAGATACTGTGTCAGAAGAAACTTTAACACTTTTAAATTAACGTGAAGGAGAGAGAGAGAGAGAGAGAGAGAGAGAGAGAGAGAGAGAGAGAGAGAGAGAGAGAGAGAGAGAGAGAGAGAGAGAGAGAGAGAGAGGAGACAGAGAGAGAGAGAGACAGAGACAGACAGACAGAAGACAGAGACAGAGCAGAAGACGAGACAGACAGACAGAGAGACAGAAGACGGACAGGGGGACGGGGAGAGAGGGGGGAGACGGAGACAGAGAGACAGAGACAGACAGACAGAGAGAAGTGGGGTGAATGAGATACAAATACAAAGAGAGTGAGAGACAGAGACAGAGACAGAGACAAACAGATTTCCAAACTTTGTATTCGGGCGGGGGTCAGATGGTGCCTGTTTGTGCCCAGTAACTCCAGGTAGTAGCTATAGGTATTCACGATCGGCGGAAAGCAAAAACAGACGAGGATGACTAAGCACACTGCTTTCCTTCTTCAAACTGGCGGGCAAAGCAACCATCACAAGTAGCCGGATACACAACCGAATCGAAAATGATGACAGCTAAGCCAATGTGGGCGACAGTCATAATAAAGCCCCCCCCCCCCCCTCCCCCTCCCCCCCTCCCCCCCCCCCCCCCCCCCCCCCCCCCATCTTTTATTATGTGTATGTCTATACATTATACGCGTAGATTTGTGTGCGTGATTGGTGCGTGAATTGAGTTTTGGTTCAGCAGAAATGTTTGTGCTCTATAAGGGCTGTTCTTTTGTAAGCATTCATTTCTCATTCTGAGCCCTACGTTACGAAGGCCTATTGCCAAACTGATTTCAACAGGATGAATGTGCTCGTACTTCTAAAACTACTCGGATTCCCACAGCTGAAAGAAGAAGAAGGAGGAGGAGGAGGAGCAGAAGAAGAAGAAGAAGAAGGAGCAGAAGAAGTAGAAGAAGAAGAAGAAGAAGAAGGAGGGGGGGTAGGAGGAGGAGCAGAAGAAGGAGAAGGAGCAGAAGAAGTAGAAGAAGAAGAAGAAGGAGGGGGAGTAGGAGGAGGAGCAGAAGAAGAAGAAGGAGCAGAAGAAGTAGAAGAAGAAGAAGAAGAAGAAGAAGAAGAAGAAGAAGAAGAAGGAGGGGGAGTAGGAGGAGGAGCAGAAGAAGAAGAAGAAGAAGAAGAAGAAGAAGAAGAAGAAGAAGAAGAAGAAGAAGGAGGAGGGGGAGTAGGAGGAGGAGCAGAAGAAGAAGAAGAAGAAGAAGGAGGGGGAGTAGGAGGAGGAGCAGAAGAAGAAGAAGGAGGAGCAGAAGAAGAAGAAGGAGGAGTAGGAGGAGGAGCAGAAGAAGAAGAAGAAGAAGGAGGAGGAGAAGAAGAAGAAGAAGAAGAAGAAGAAGAAGAAGAAGAAGAAGAAGAAGAAGAAGAAGAAGAAGACGGAGGAGGAACAGAAGAAGAAGAAGAAGAATAAGAAGAAGAAGAAGAAGAAGAAGAAGGAGGAGGAGCAGAAGAAGAAGAACAACAACAACAACAACAAGAACAAGAAGAAGAAGGAGGAGGAGCAGAAGAAGAAGAAGAAATGTTCATAATTTCCGCGCGCTATGCATTTTCTGTTTCTGTTTTTTTCTTTCTTTTTAATTAGAGGACGTGGCCACAGCTCTCCCCATCTTCGAGTCCATCCAGTCCAGATTGTCAAAAGTCAACCGCAGTTAAAGGAACTCTCCTTCGGAGGCGTCAAAAGTCAACCGCTATTAAAGGAACTCTCCTTCGGAGTCGTCAAAAGTCAACCGCTATTAAAGGAACTCTCCTTCGGAGGCGTTAAAAGTGCTTAGAGGAAGGTTAAACGAACCTGATCCGCATGGAAAGTTTTGTGATTGAACGTGCCGTTGATCTAAAAACGATTTTAGAAGAGGACTTTCCCAAACACTGTTACTAACACTGTTTTCACGAGCACTTTCCCGCGTTTTAGTATGACATCATTGATAGGCTACCGGAACTTCTCAATTTTGTGAACTTCCGTACCGTTAGTCCGTCAAAAGTCAACCGCTATTAAAGGAACTCTCCTTCGGAGGCGTCAAAAGGCAACCGCTATTAAAGGAACTCTCCTTCGGAGTCGTCAAAAGTCAACCGCTATTAAAATAACTCCTTCGGAGGCTAAACTTCTCGTGTGCTTAGAGGAGGTTAAACGAACCTGATCCGCATGGAAAGTTTTGTGATTGAACGTGCCGTTGATCTAAAAACGATTTTAGAAGAGGACTTTCCCAAACACTGTTACTAACACTGTTTTCACGAGCACTTTCCCGCGTTTTAGTATGACATCATTGATAGGCTACCGGAACTTCTCAATTTTGTGCACATGTCACGTACCAGTTATTTTTGTCACTGTTTATTTGTTAAATATGGACAGTGTGTGTGACATAATTTCATTTTCTTAACCTTTTCATGGGGAACAGCATAAAATACACGGAAATAAATTGATATTGTTTGAAACTGCCAAGACGAACAATGACTGTGTCCTAATAAACAGCGTTCTTTCAAAACTTTTATGTTTGGATCAATGAAATGATGGCAAAATCATTCTGATCCCCAATTTATTTCAGTTTAGACCACCGTAGTTAGTCTTAAATTGGCGTATTTCAAAAAGGGCCAAAGCAGAAAGTAATGTTACAGAAAAATCGCACATAAAACAATACAAAGTCATGCAAAAAGTCGTGTGTGTGTGGGTTTTTTTTTTTATAGCCAAACTGATCTGCGTGGACTAGTCCTTTTATGTGTGTGTGTGTGTGTGTGTGTGTGTGTTGTGTGTGTGTGTGTGTGTGTGTGTGTGTGTGTGTGTGTGTGTGTGTGTGTGGGTGTTGTGTGTGTGTGTGTGTGTGTGTGTGTGTGTGGTGTGTGTGTGTGTGTGTGCGTGCGTGCGTCGTGTGTGTGCGTGCGTGCTGTGTGCGTGGCGTGCGTGCGTGCTGTGGTGTGTGTGCTGTGTTGTTGTGTGTGTGGTGTGTGTGTGTGTGTGTGTGTGTGTGTGGTGCGGGGTGTGTGTGTGTGCGTGCGTGCGTGTGTGTGTGTGTGTGTGCGTGCGTGTTGGGGTGTGTGTGTGTGTGTGTGTGTGTGTGTGTGTAGTTTTAAGCCACGAGCTCAGAAAAGAACAGACTGGGCACTAACGTTGACAGTACGAACTTGGCAGACAGAGAGACAGTATACGAACTTGACAGACGGTACGAAGAGAAAGTGAAAAATACTTACTCGGCCATGTGTTTGTTGTTTTTTTGTTTTTTTTTAAGAACCAAGAGCTAGATCTGCTTCCTCCAGTCGTCTAGGTATTTCATCTATCTTCGAGAGAAGAGAAAAGACTGCAGTTACTGGAGATTGGGGAGGAAATGTTGAACATTCGTCGCACGCTTCCACGCTGAACCCGTCACACCACCTATGCCAGATTCCTGGATGTTAGAAAACGTTTTTCCTCCCAGATGCAGATCTGTAGATATAGCTTAGGCTGGCATTATGGTGATTACGCCAAATACCTGCTGCAACGTAGTAAACATGATGGATTACAGATACATTCTGTAGTGATTTCGTTGTTGTTGTTGTTTTTTCTTTTCTGTATTCAACAAACGTCAACAATGATGTCATACTTGATGTCTATCTTGACGTCACAACTCTGTGTCCAGATCCATAATGCCGGATACAGATTTCAGAGACAGTAGGTACATCTTTCAAATCATTTTTGCGATCATATTTCCGTTGCGAAAATGGCCAGTGTGTGTGTGTGTGTGTGTGTGTGTGTGTGTGTGTGTGTGTGTGTGTGTGTGTGTGTGTGTGTGTGTGTGTGTGTGTGGTGTGTGTGTGTGTGTGCGTGCGTGCGTGCGCGTGCGTGCGTGCGTGCGTGCGTGCGTGCTGGTGTGTGTGTGTGTGTGTGTTATTATTATAAGTTTGTTTTGACTGTACTTTGGTTCTTTGCCTTGTAATGGCTAATGGGCTAAGTGCTCCATTTGGAGATTTGGAGAAACAGCACATAAAAGAGTACATTATAATAAATATAACAATAATTACAGCAACCATCATTAAGAACAAGAACAAGATGCATGGATTTTTTTGATTTTTTTCACATTCATGTACAAAACTTTCAAAACAAACACACACACACACACACACACACACACACACACACACACACACACACACACACACACACACACACACACACACACACACACACACACACACAGAGACTCAGACAGACAGACAGACAGACAGACAGACGGACGGACGGACGGACAGACAGGCAGGTAGGCAGGCAGGTATACAGACAGACGGGCACACGGAGACACAGAGACAGACACACAGATAGACAGAGAGAAAGAGGGAGACAGACAGAGACAGACACAGACAGAGAAAGAGAGAGAGAGCGGGGAAGTTACTCAAGGGACAATACTCTTCAATGAATATTGTATCAAACATTTTTGAGGAGCTACTGCCCTTACACTAATATGGGAGGGACCAAAGCCGCTGTTTACATCTTTGTTCTGCATTCAACCCTTTTTGTTTTTAAATTTAAATAGTATCTTCAGAATTCACGATCTCTCTCTCTCTCTCTCTCTCTCTCTCTCTCTCTCTCTCTCTCTCTCTCTCTCTCTCTCTCTCCTCATCTCCCACACTACACTCTCCTTATCCCCCCACCCACCACACACACCCCCCCCCCCCCCCCCCCCCCAAAGCTGCAAAGCCTAAAAAGGCACCCAGTATTCATAGACATAATTATACAATCAATAATTAAACCTCTTTCAACCAGTTTCATCTCAATATCAAATAGACAAAAATAATTTGAATGGACTGAACTGACAGTAAGTAAAGATACGCATATTCTCAGTTTGAATATTGGTTCAAAGTGGCATTTCAAACTTAATAACTTGCAGGCATTTCCAAGAGAGTGGCCTGTGTTCCAATCATTTGAAATGCTTGGTGGATGACAAAGAGTGTGTCAGCTCTCTGCACTGAAATGCAGCTATTTGTCTTTGGCTGTGCTTGCTGGTGTGAATCCTATACATACATGGAGAGAGAGACAGAGAGAGAGAGAGAAGAGAGAGAGAGAGAGAGAGAGAGAGAGAGAGAGGAGGAGACAGAGAGACAGAGAGACAGAGATGCTTACCTCTTCTCAGTTGAGCATTTTGTGTGTGTGTGTGTGTGTGTGTGTGTGTGTGTGTGTGGTGTGCGCGTGCGCATGTGTGTGAACATGCGCATGTGGTGCATGCATATGCAGGCACATGCATGTGCATGTGCATGTACGCCATCTCATACAGGTATTGTTAAACGTAGACAGAGAAAGTTTGTGTTTACGTATGAAGTTTTCATGTCCACCGAGCCATACCCAAAACAAAAATGACAACGACATACAAACACCTTGCAAATCTTTTTTATGTAGTATCCATTTCCTTTTCTTCATTGTTGTTATTGCTATTATTGTTGTTTTCTTAAGCTGAATTGTATCACCACGACCCCCCAGCCCCCCTTCCCATGCTCTGTAAATTACCCAAAATGTTGTGTGTTTTTTAGATTTAATTTTTGACTTTTTCTCTCCAGTTTTCTTTTTCCACTGTCATCTTTTTCATTTCTGTCGCAGTCGCTATCTCATTTTATATCTTATTATTATTACTGACGCTGTATTTGTCTATATCCTTCTATTATAATATTTCACTTTGAATGTCTTGGTTATTACTAGTACTGTAGCAACGGCAGATATGTGAGTCGGCCTGTGTGCTATCTTCACTGTTGAGAAATAAAGTTTAACCACTCTCTCTCCTTCTCTCTCTCTCCTTCTCTCTCTCTCCCTCCCTCTCTCTCCCTCCATCTCTCTCTCTCTCTCCCCCCCATCTCTCTCTCCCTCTCCCCCTCTCTCTCTCCTTCTCTCTCTCTCCCTCCCTCTCCCCCTCTCTCTCTCCTTCTCTCTCCCTCCCTCTCTCTCTCTCTCTCTCTCCCCCTCTCTCTCTCTCCCTCCCTCCCTCCCTCTCTCTCTCTCTCTCCCTCCCACCCTCCCTCCCTGCATGCCCAGTCTTGCTCTATGAATCTTTTACCCCTTCTCTTGTTCATGCACTGAATCAGGATCAAAGAAAAAAATCAACAGCCAAGTACTGATGCCATCTTTACTTGTGTTTCATGCAGTTGTACAAACATCAACGAGCATTATAATACAACACAGTGTAAAAATAAATACATAATTCGAGCAAAAGGCATCATCAAATTCATTAGGACTCATTACAGCCTTTATACACACCAGTCTTAAAAAAATGTACAACATGGGAAACCTCTGAATTTATATACAAAGTTAACAGTAAAATAACAATAATGGGTTTAGACATCCTTTCATCAGTGTGTGTATGTGTGTGTGTGTGTGTGTGTGTACGCATGTGCATGTGTGTGTGTGTGTGTGTGTGTGTACGCATGTGCATGTGTGTGTGTGTGTGTGTGTGTGTACGCATGTGCATGTGTGTGTGTGTGTGTGTGTGTGTGTGTGTGTACGCATGTGCATGTATGTGTGTGTGTGTGTGTATGCATGTGCATGTCTGTGTGTGTGGGGGAGGGGGGGGGGGGGGGGTGCAAGCACACATGCAAGGGAGAGGTGTAGGGGAGAGGGAGAGATTTGATGCGACATATTTTGCATGATCTGCACAATACCGAAGGCACGAACATCGTCAACATCAAAGGCACTACCTGGAGAGAACATCAGACCATTTGATCTGAAAACAATAACGTCATAATTATCGGCTGTTTGCACTGGCCTGCTACACAGCATGGGAGGCTAGAACCATGCACCCAACAGCCTACTTCAGGTTTATTACCTGGGGATGGTTTACGATTCTGTACCACCTCTGAACTTGGTAAGTCACAGATAAAGGAACTGGGTCAGCTCTGTGGTTGTGCAGAATGTCATCACACTGACACATGTTATTTGGCAACTAAGAGAGAGAGAGAGGGAGAGAGAGAGAGAAAGAGAGAGACTGAGAGAGAGAAAGAGCAATAACTAAACACCATGCACATTTAAATCTGTCCTTTACTGAAAAGTATAGGTATAATTTTTCATATAAATGGTTCAAAGGCACAATTAGGCTGTTGTTTCACTAATGGTGGAGGGGGGGGGGGGACGGGACCTGGGTGGGGGGGTAGGAGGCAGACTGCAACAACAACAATTTTTAACCCAACACGCTGTTGCTCAGTCGCAAAAATTTGTAATCCATAATTATACCCTTCATTTATAAAAGGCGCATGATGCCCTATAGAGGAACCGTCCCTAATAAGCCTTAAGGTTTCTGTGGACGTTGAGCAACATGTTTACTTATAGAAGGCTCTACACCACAATGTCTAGCTACGACCCTCCCCACCCCCTCCATTATGTTTTCAAAATCTGAACATTACTGGTGAGCTAATCTGTCTCTGTGACTAGATTATATTCTTGCAAAAAACATAAGGAAATGAAGGAGCATAATTCTCAAAATGAGCCCTAAACAAGCTTTTTTCTTTTCTTTCTTCTTTATGTAGGTATATGTCTTAGGTTGAATTATCATACGTTTGAGTTTTATTCACTTTACCTCGGGGGTCCAAACAACAAAAAGCAAAAACTAAAAAACTATAAAAAACTAAAAATAAAATAAAAACAGCGAGCACTGATTTTAATTCCCACGAAACATATGAAGTGCAATCACAATCAGCTATCACCCGTTTTAGTTGCTTAACTGTGAACACAGCTGCTGCTGTTAACTCTTGCGGGCACGCATTAGGCTTGAACACAGTCATCCTAAATGCTTCTATGCCATGTTTCGGCTGAGAAAAAGTGAATGTTCTGTAAGTTTGGAAAGTGAAAGGTTGCTTGAGCTGTAAACCATGGTGAAAAGTTCGATGCCTGTGGCTGTGCCAACAAATGGTATCAGTAAATGGTAGCTGGACTGGTCTAGTCGGTCGGAGACATGAAAAGCCGGTGGGACACTCGAAATTCCGTTTTGTTTGTACGTCCAATTTTCAAGAATAATAAAAAAATAATAAACTGCTGCACAACCCCAAACAGTCACGTACTCTTCAGTATGATGGTCATTGTATGAAAGAAGACCAGTTGAGCTGGAAGTGAAAGTTTGTGAGGGGATAAAGAAGCCTGGAACGCATCGGTGCAAGGTTTCATTATGTTGCAGTGCTTAATCTTGATTTCATACAAGACCTTCAGTTTAAATGTGACTAGAGGGGAGTGTGCACTCGAGTTAGATGGTGCTCGCGGCGGTGATCAATCGACGGAAGTCGACGGAAGTCTTGAAGAGTGGGGGCATTCACCTGGTCGTCACGGAGGTGGTTCCAGTCAGTGGTGGTGAGGACGAAAAAGCCAACCTTATTTCCGTAACATTTACCTCAGGGTAGGCTCAGATTGCATAGATTTGGATCTTTGGGGGTGAACGGTGAACGGCTTTGGTAGTTAGCTGGAACCAGTTGATCATACATACGCAATTCCTCTCAATCTCGGGAAAATTCCTCTCCATGTTCTAAAGAAGTGAGCTTTTGTACTTACATCTGACAGGCAGCTGAACATTTCAAATACTTTACTCAAGTCAATAAAGGCAGCCATCAAGTTTTTTGGGGGGGTGGTCTTTTTGTGTGCGTTTTTTGTTGTTATTGTTGCTGGTATTTGTTTATGTGTCACAGTATTACTACCATTCAACAATTAATGAACACCTTTAATAAAAAAAGTACTTCCCCGATGCCCCTCAAAAACAACAACCAAAAATCACTTGTGTAAAAACAACAACAAACTCAGGAACAAAAAACACAAGGAGAGTGGTGTGGCCGTGAGATGATACTTGGGATCAAAGTTAAATAATATGAAGTCATTTAAAAACAAATTAATTATACGCCCAATCAGGGTCAAATGCATTTTATCAACACGCAATAAACGCAATTTTTTTTACATATACTAAAGCTAGGACATCATCAATTTAAAAAAATAAAAATAAAATAATAATCGTAAAAAGTGGATTTTTAATTATTTTTTTAAAGATCCACAATGTAATCTAAAAATATATATAATTCTGAATCAAAATGTTCAATTCCTGCTTTGAGCATCAGCTATCCTCTCCTAAAGTTACTTTCAGGCTGGAAGACTCTGTGTCCAGTACTGTAGGCGAGACCGAAAACAACAAAAACAAACAACAACATCCACCACACAGTGCAGACATAGCCAAGTCAAAAACCCTGGAGAAAAAGAAAAAGAGAAAAAAAATCCACCAATCTCAGGAATTCATGTAAGAATGTTTTTTGTTTTGTTTTTTACCCCGAAAAAATATCCAGTGTCAAACTCTGAATTTGCCAACACTGCAGCAGGTAGGTTCCTGTCACAGTCGCCCCGACCCGATATATCTCTTGGGACAAGAGAGTATTACAGACTACAGAGAAATACACGAGTATTACACAGGGAGTGGGGATAGCTCAGTGGTTAGAGCGCTGGACTCACGATTGAAAGGTCGCGGGTTTGAGTCCCTGCTGGAGCAGCGGGAGGATTTTCTTCTCCAGGGTCAACTTTCTGTGCTGACTCTTATTTCCGTATCCCTTCCACACCTGTGTTACTGCAGTAGCACGTAAAAGACCCCGGTCATTTTGCCAGAGTGCGGGTACGGTGGCAGGTTACAGAAAAACGCCTCACATATGTGGCTTTGCATGAAGTGACATGGTGCATGGTTGTATGGTGTACACAGAACGTGCCAGGATGGCAGCAGTTTCATGTGCATCAGCCATGTCAGCGCTGTAAGTACACCACTTTGGTGGATATTCAAAAACGCACTATAAAAAAGCTAGTCACACATGTAGAATCACATGTGAGTGCAGTGAGTCTGCTTGAGAGTGGAGAATAGCGCTATATATAAAAACTATCAACAATACAACAATACAAAGTTTACTGTGCCATTAAAAACTATTACCGAGTGGCTTTGGTGGGGTAAGGGTGGAGGCTGAGGGGGGTACGGGGGGGGAGGGGGGGGGGGGTACACGGACTATGGAGAAATGCACAAGTTTATTCACAAATGTGCCATTACAAAAGGTTACCACAGCATCTTTAGTAATGATATGCACACGCCATAATCCAAATGCTGTGCATCAAAAATGACTCAAGTAAATCTACTGTCAAAAGCGTCATGTAAAACATTCTCTTGTGACCCAGCATCTGTTAGTATTAAACTGCATGCATATTATACATGTCCATGTATATATATGTAACAATAATGTACAAAGCATTTTATAAAAGTGTAATGTACAGGTAAATCCACGTCATATCCAAAATTAAAATCGTCAGAAAGACTGGCCTGGGCAAAATCATTGTTCATATTATGTGCGAAAAACAAAAGCAAAAACAAAAAACTGATGCCTTTAAAAAAAAACTGAACAATGACTGTTTTGGCAAGAAAACTTTTAAAAAAATATACCAACATCAATGTTCAAGCCAGTCCATTAAATTTCAGGTATGCTGCGGTAGTCATAAAAAAAAAATTTAACTCCATTTGTCACTTGATAACAGAATTGTATGCATGCATGCCTGTTAAAGTGTTAACAGCTAATGACAATAAACATATCACACTTGTACTGATGAAAAATGTAACAACTTGCATATTATATCTATTACTTTAACTGTAATCTCATGCCAGCATCACACACACACACACACACACACACACACACACCACACACACACACACACACACACACACACACACACACAATTGTTTGGAAACATCATTTCTTTGTTCAAATGTGCAATTCAAACACTTGACTTTTAACTCTAATTCTTTTGAAGACATACTTTTTCTCCTTGTGTTGAATACAACCAAGTGATCAAATATTTGATCAGATGAGCTATTACTGGCAAGTTTTGACAGGAGAAAGGCATCATGTTTTGTTTAATCAACAGGCAATGTTGCAACACACAAATATCACTCTCAGATTTTTCACTGATTTGATAACAATGTCATTTTTCTATCATTGGTAGGAGCTGCCACATGTCTTTTGTCGCGACAAAACAGGTCTTTTGTTGTGACAAAAGTATGCTTGTCGTAACAAAAGTTTTGTTGCGACAAAATTATGTTTGTCGCAACAAAATATTTTTCTCATAATTTTCTCATGACAAAAATGATACTTCTGGCAGCTGCCACCAATCATATTTTTCTGGACAACCCAGTCCACAACATCAGCTACCTTGTGTTGAAAAACAAAATCCTGCCATACTAAATGTAAGTAAAATCTACAGCTGCGAAGAAGTGAGGTACTTTCTTAAAATTGTTACATGTATCACAACATATCACATTTTTTTGACATTGCCTGGACATAAACATATATCTTCATAAGCTATACAATGAACATAAACATATCTTCTTATAACCTGTAAGAATGGCAGAGCTGAAAACACCAAATGTATTCCGAGAGGCAGAACTTCCACAGGTTCATACCAATAGCTTGGCACACACAATCAAACTTCTGATGAAACATTGTGCAATCATTCTGCAAAGATACCTGCAAGATTTAACACCTAAATTGATTATAATACCCATGGAAGAAATGGATCAGAATGAGGGCACTGCAATTCCTACACAAACATTAAACATAAAACAAAACATACGTACACGAGCAACAAACACATTTTTTGAAGAGTTAGTCCTTTCAGTAATGCCCCTGTTAAAATAGCACATAAGGCTAGGACTTGCTGGTATCATCTGCCATTCCATCAAATTGATCGATCCCAGAAAAATACCCAAAGGAATAGATTGACACAATAAAAAATTAAAAAATCTTTAATATAATTGCACCATGGCAAATACCAGCGCCATATGGCAGCAAGCTCAAAATACCATCTCCCAACTATCATCTCCTAGCTGCTCAACAAGAGCCATACAAAAAAAGCCTAACTCTTAACAAATAATGTTTTCTGGAAGAAAAAAAAAAGACACAAGAGTGGATGATAAGCAAAAGAAGAAAAAAAAGACAAGACAGAAGAGCAAGATGACTAGGCAGAAAAACAAGAGAAGAGATAAGGAAATTGTCTCAGAAAGGGGTAAAGCAAGCCAGAAGTGTTTATTTGAGTCAGAGTTTGGTCACGTTTGGTTACTGACAACTTTGGTTTATTTACTGAAATCGCTGTATGTAAATTCTTGCGTGGTTGGCGGTCATATGGCCTGAAAGCTTTTTCTTCTCTTCTTTTTTACCCTATTGTATGTGTTTTATGCATTTTTCTGCGGCTTCTCGTACGGCGCATTGTGCCCTAGATCTTGCTAGGGATCATGCGCTATAGAAATGTCCATTATTATTATTATTATTATTATTTGGAGACGTGTCTGAATTCAAGCATGATGTGTGATGTTAAATAATCCCTAATCACAATGGGAAGCACCCTTTTTACAATGCCACACAATGTCATAAGCACAGGGAAAGGGATAGGCTATTCTCATATTATTCTGAACACAAAATCAAATATCTCACAATACAGTCTTAAGAAGTCTTGTGTTCACTCATCCCAGCCTTTATTTCCTTCACTCTGTTTTAATTGGCATTTATTTTCTTCTCTCTGTTCCAATCAATGACGTGGGTTTATTTTTGTTTTTGTTTTGTTTTTTGTAATCCACTGCCATAATAGATTCCACCTGCTACCATTCTTTCAATTCATAATCACTCATTTTCGCTAACCCTACCTTTTGAGATTCATTAAAATAAAATAAAATCCCCCCCCCCCCCCCCCCCCAGCCCCCCTGACCCCCACCTAGCCAACAAAAACAAAAAAACTCAGGAAAACTATAACAAACTTGAAAATGTATTTCCACTATCCCTACCTTTTTGAGATTCATCAAATAAAAATAAAATCCCCACACCCACACCCCCAACCAAAAAAACAAGCTCCAGGAAAATTATATTATTGCACTGCAATAACGAACCAGTTATGTGCTGGACTTTGAAAGTCCTAAATAGAAATAACAAAAAAACTCAATATAGGTTAACTTTAAGCAGCTGCAGGCTCCTGAGATTCGTTGGCATAAAGAAAAAACAACAACAGGAAATTAAAAATGCGGGAGCAGGCAAGATTGGAATACACAGGCAGCTGTGGTTGAATTGGTCGGAATGAGTTTGAGTATTCACTTGGTGTCACAAGAAAACTTGACAAACTGGCAACAGACTTCCAGATGCAAAGCACAAGCAACTGTGCACAGATTCATATCGTTGTCCAGCATAAGTTATCTCCCATCCCATCCTACATTGGGGCAGATGCTGGCCTGAGGAACACACAAAATTGTTGGGGTGGTGGTGAGGGTGAGGGTGGGAGGTGGGGGGAAGCAGGGATGGCGAAAATATTTTCAATAGGTGCCAGAAAGCTGTTACAACATTTAAACAACTACCTCACTATACTGCTGTAATTTCTGTTCAGCCAGTACAATTGAAAACAACTGTTTATGAATGTCACACTTGGAAGACATTGAGTATTTAAGTCTCATAATTCCACCTTTTCCAATTTTCCACCAATCTTAAGTTAGCTCCTAGCAACTTTGGATATTACTCACCCCTGTAATCGTTTGAATTTATCCATTGGGAAAATCCACTGTACATGTAAGTAAGTAACTTGGTGTTTTACGCCCAGTCAAGCACTGCAGTTATATCAGGGTGAATCCACTGTACACATCTTTACGTCATTGTTGAAGATTTAAGTAGTTTCAACTGTTTTGTTGTTGTTGTTATCTCTTCTTTGTATGTTTTGTTTTTTAAGCAAATACTTATACAGTCATATCACCTTTGATTCACTGATAATACAATGTTGTGATATGTCCATTATAGCTGCATTATTCTACATGATACAAATGAATACATCCATTGTAATATAACATAATGCAGATTACACCTGATTTTCTTTTTAAATATTGAAATAGTGTGTAACCTAACTCTATTTCTCTCAAGAGAGAGAAAGAGAAAATCATATAATATATATACCCAGTGTTATAAATATGTTGTGACCTTTGATTTTGGCAAATATTTTTAAGGAGCCCACACACATAAAAAATCCACTTCAAACAGTTCACTGAGCAGGTATATATACACTTCTCAAGGAGTACTTTTCACTTCAATCATAATTTAAAAACAAATCGCAAAACAGGTCAGAAATTTAAAAATAACAACAACAAAACAAACACACAGAGACAAAGCATTGCATTTTTTCAATCTCTCTCTCTCTCTCTCTCTCTCTCTCTCTCACGCATGCACATACACACACACACACACACACACACACACACACACACACACGCATACACATGCACACACACACACACACACACACACACACACACACACACACACACACACACACTCCCAAAAAACAACAGACTGAACCACAGATCATCAAAACTATCAAGATGGGGGAGAAACTGTGGCTACGGACGGGACGACCTCAACCACACCATTCTCCTCAAGCTCTACCGGCGCTGGTCTCCCGTCGCTGGCCGCACTGTTCTGATCGACCGCCCTGTGGTTCATCTCCACCTCCACGCTGATCTGACTGCTGACCGGACGCTTCTGAACCTTTTCCGTGTACTGGATGCCGTGCTGCTTGAGCAGGCGGTGGAGGTACTCAATCTCCCCTTCCAGGGAGGTGCAGTAGGTGCGGAACTTGCTGAGCTCCTGTTCACAGGCTTCTCTCATGTGCTTTTCCCGCTCAATCTTCTTCTCTGCCTGCCGCTTCACGGACAAGACGACGCCTGCAATGGCAGCGGCAAAGCAAGCATTATTCATCTATTGTAAATTTATATTTATGGATATAATATATATATCGAGAGAGAGAGAGAGATATATATATATACAGTGTAGCTCAAGTGAGAGACCCATACCTACCCTAGCCCCCAGCTCAAAAAAGTGATTGCTGGAATGACTACTGGCAACAATTTATTTTCTAAAAATATATGAGACAGACATCAGACTTTTGTGTCCAACTGGCAGAACCTATCAATTCCGGAGTGGCAAGGGTCATTCTTGAGAAGACAGAAATGTACAAACCTGTATTTGCGTATTTTCTAGGGCAGGCTTTTTTTTCTGCTTTTTTCTTTTTTTCTTTTTTTTGGTAACATATTTGTGAATTTTCATCAACACTGGTATAATTTCAGAATCTGATGTCTTAGGAGACCTTAAATATCCAACAAGGTCAGACATTATCTGACATTTGATGGAGCAATGACTCCATCACTAATCCAGCCCAAAGTTAGGGTAATACGCTGGAGTGCATTGAGAAAACCCCCAAATCAAATGAACTGGGATGAAACAGCGACAACCCACCGTTCAGTATCCTTGCAACCCGCCACAGTCGTAAAATGACCAGCAGGCCTACGCCACTGGCAGCGTCTTCCCTGTTCCGGAACACAATGTCCAGAACGAAGGATACGATGACAATCAAAGCATCAAACAACTGCACACAGAGAAAGAACAATCAGGAGAGCACTTGCTCTCTGGAACTTTTCACTCAACATGTGACATTATGTATAATTATAATCACAACATGGACATCGTAAATCACCACATAAACATTCCAATCATATCCTGATTGTGCACTTTAGGCAAAAAGAGGAAGAAAAAAAATCGCAAAAAAAATCCATCCGCTGCACAAATCATGCTTTACCTAGAATACTCTGGTGTATTTAAACCTTTCACTGCCATGTCAGTTGAAATCACCGTTCAGGAGCTGTGTGAGAGTCGAGGTGGTCGTCCTAGGCTGTCCGTCCTAACGAGCCTTCTGGTTTCCGTGGACGTAAAGCTATATTGAACCATGCTTTGGTGTTGGTCTCAGCTTGTCCCTAATATGTCAACTGACATCTGAGGACATTAAGCAACACTACCTACCTACCTGACAGTTGAAAACGACCAATAAAAGTGCGAAATCTGAAATTAGTAGACTATTTTTGTTTTCTTTTTCACATTTTTCAAGAGATTTATGTTTTTTTGGAGTGATTCAAGATTGTGAGTTACACTTTGCTATGACAAAACAAGTGAAAACATCAGATGACACTGCTCACTCGGAACTGTTTAGAAAAAGGCCCCATTCTACAGCCGTAACTGCTGCTGCTAGTAAAGGGGAGTCACTCAGAGCACATTCTACTGAAATAAGAACCACCCTCACCTCCAGTTTGTGTTTGAAAAACTGCAAGCGCATGACGAAAATTCTGAGGAAGATCTCAACGATGAAGAGCGACAGGATAGCAATGCTGCAGTAGTGCAGGACCTCAGGGACGGTCTCCTGGTGCTTGCCTTGAAGCTGCACGATCTCAAGGTCAAAGAGCAACTCTGCCAGCACCAGCAAGACGTCAAAGATCACCAACACCACAATGGTGACCTGCACACGTTTAAAAAAATATATACATAAAAATAAAAATAAAATAATCAAAAATGAATCTATTGGGCGGTTCAGTGAAGCTAGTTTGCACAAGTGAATGCCCTTTGTAATCTTTTTGCACAAGAAGTCGCAAGAGGTCGCAGTGTCACTTCCGGGCTGGTTTTGAGTAGGCGCTGCTTCACGCTGTATATAACAATGGAAGTTGAAACTAGAATTGCGAAGCAGTACAAATGCCACCACTGTTGCAGTTGCAAAAACTACCAGGAAAAGGGGATGGAGGGTGGAAAAAAAGTGTCTTGTGTCATCTTTTGGCTGACCAGAAGATTGTGATTTCCTGGACTGAAAAATGCATTGTGGGGCACAAGCAACAAGTTACTGCTTGTTGCCAGACACATTCTAACTACGGGCCTCCAAAAATGCCTTTAAAGTTGGCAATGTAAAATTTGCAAATTCGCTGTCACTGCCTTCCACTGTGAAGAAAGTATGCACTGGAAGTAAAAGCAGCCAAGGGACTTAAGCGATGCCAGGCAAAGGTCAAGGGAGTTAACAACCCTGCCTGAACTGCCCAATACTTTTAGTTGCTGTTTTGCTGTTTAGTTTTCATTTCAGTGGTGGCTTTCATCATCAAATACTAGTTAGGTTGAGAAATCACAGGAATAGCACCCACTTTGCATAACTGAGAGACGAATACCTTTGTTTTTTCCTCTTTTTTATTTTTTTCCTTCTCCTTTGACCTCAACATATACAGAGACAAATAGAGGAATACACATATTTATTTATTTTAAATTAAATAAAATAAAAATAAAAATGTACTGAATAACAGATGCACCACAAATTACAATTAAACACTCATGGACAGCTACAAGACGTGTGTAAAGAATACAAAGAAAGAGAAAAGAGGTTAATGCTTAACATGATAATAATCAATGCGAGTGTTTAAATTTCAAATAAAAACTAAAAAGTATGCAGAACTGAACAATCACCGGCCTTGTGGCCCTAAACAAATCGAAATTCTGAAACAAGAATGGCTGCTAGCATTCTAAAATAAGATCCAAACACTTAAAAGATTCAAAAGAACGCTTATTTATTATGACACAGGCAACATGATGCTGATTTATTGTTGTCTATGTCATAATAAATAAGCGTTCTTTTGAATCTTTTATGTGTTTGGATCCAAAACAAATTAGCACCACTACCTAGCAGCTACAGTACAAACCTACCTGAAATTTGTGAGAGTAAACGATGATGTCCAACTTCTGCTGCAGGGTGTGGGGACCATGTCTGAGAGTCTCTTCACAATCACTGCCAGTGATGGTGCTGCTTGTGTCATCTTTTTCTATCACCCGCTCAAGGTCATCATGCATTTTGTGAAAGTCATCCATCGTTATCTGCACACAACATATAGATATAATATATATAGATATATATCATTATAATGCACACAATGCATAACGATGTCATTTCTCCTTTGTTGCTGGTTTTTTATGGGCAAATTACCTGTGTATATTCTTCTTCAAATGTTGGTTTACGTCCACAGATACCATATGGACAATTAGTGACAAGGAGACCAGGACAGCCACCTCAACTTTCATATAGTTCCTGAGCTCTGCAGGAAATTCATACTGCATTGGTTTGTGATAGGAATTTGTGCTGTAATTTTTTTGTTTTTTAATGTTTGTTTGTTTGTTTGCTTCGGATGGAGCCCTGGACAGCCACCTCGACTTTCACACAGCTACTGAGCTATGCTGTAATATATATATATATATTCATACTGGACTGCTTTCTGATAGGCATTTGTATTGAAGGTTTTGTTGTTGTTGTTGTTGCTGTTGTTCCTTTGTTTGGGTTTTTCAGGACGGGAGCCCTGGATGGCCACCTCAGCTTTCACACAGCTCCTAAGCTCTGCTGACTATGTGTGTGTGTGTGTGTGTGTGTGTGTGTGCGTGTGTGTGTGTGTGTGCACGTGTGCATGTGTGTGTGTGTGTGTGTATATATTATGTGTGCACATTGCACATAGTTATGCTTGAACTCTTGTTGATGTCTACATCAGGTGTTAGTTTTTGTCAAATTGCTGATAACAGTTTCCACCTTAATACTGTACATTATGTATGTGTTATGTTTGTTCAGCGCTTTGAGCCACATGGTAGGTGCTTTACAAATTTCCATTATTATTATATATATTCATACTGCATTGCTTTAATATGAAAGGCATTTGAGCTAAAAATGATGAAAAAAATTATTGCTGTTTTTGTGTTGTTTTGTTTTGCTTTGTTCTTGTCCTGTCAACATGTTCATTTTAACTCTTTGTATGGGGGATGGCGGAGGGGGGAGATGGGGGCTGGGGGGGGGGGGGGTCTCATCTGAAGGACTTTTGCACTGAATTTGACTCTGGAAACAAATGATGGCAGGTACAAAGCCTAGCACATAATGGTCAGCCATCAATTTGGTGACCATGCTCAATCGAACCTAACTCTGGCTTTCAGTAGCAAATACTCTTGTTCTGCACCACTGACTAACCTATATAATATATTATCATGATGTATCAAAACCCCAATGTCTACCTTTCGATAAGATTAGACCTCACAGCATGTGGCATGGTAGGACACAGATAACGCGTGATACTTGATCATGCTATACAACAGAATAATCAAAATGATGATAGTATGGGTAATCCAAATGTCTACCGGTACCACTACAGTAATTGCACATAAACGACAAGCAGAATTTTCCTGTATCTGTATCTGTTGAGTACGTTGCCGCATCCAGGTATTTGGCATAAACGCAACGGGGGGGGAGGGGGTACACAATGGTACGTTTAGTCGCGGCGCTTTCCTTTTCGATTCTTTTAGCCTGTATTTACCCGCAACATAATAAGTGATACAGAGGGTGGAGATTACAGAGAATAAAATTAGTCTGACTAGATTATCTTCTTACGATACAAATCCGCATCTCTATCTTCAAAAACTTACATTTCGGGTGTCTGCTCAAGCACTCAAGACGAATACGCCCCCTTCACGAAGATAAACTCGTTTCCCCTTCTCTGAGACTTTGCTCAAGTTTGATCCTGCACGACCAGGATTATCAGCCAGGGTAGCAAACATGGGTCATGGTCTGTACTTATTTTGTCGTCATCCATCCACTTATCTGACTGATATCAGATGACATTCACATGTTATCATCTCAAACCATCTTTTCTCTTGTTTACTTTCTCGCATGCGGCCGGAAGAGCTGTAGGGTGGTACGCGTAAAAAGTAAGATCGGAATGTAAAATCTACGGAGGGAGGGAGGGGGGACTTTCCGTTTTAAATAATGTATACAATATCTCAGGCAATTTTGATTTAAAAACTAGTTGTTGTTTTTTTCTCTCAAGAGGATTTATTTCGAATATTCTTTTTTCCCCTTGTATCCAAGCACAATTTGGTACCACAATTTGGTACCACTTGGTTACCTCCCCTGAATAATGTGGCAGCCAGTAATTTCTCTGGTGTGAAGCAGAAGCAAGAAACAAAACTAACAAAAAACAAACAGACAACAACAACAAACCAATAACAAACAAACAAGAAAAAACAACAACACAAGGTTGTTTAGGGACTGTGGGTTCTTTGCCATGAGAAAACATTTATTCGTGTATAGATTAGATCAGCCTTGTAACTTGAGGGGGGGGGGGGGGGGGAAAACACGCACACACAAAAATAAGCAAGTAATTGATTATAATAGGCTAAATGATTATTATGTCCAACGGGTTGAACCAAGAGTTCAAAATAAAAACTTCCATTAATTAGAGCTCAGCCGGTAAAGAATCATAAAAACTAACTGTGTCAGTTATTTGAAGCACTACCAACACTGATATGTTAGTGCTGGCCAAGCTTTAACTATAATTATATGTCTTTGAGTTGATTTTGAAACTGTTTCTCAGTCTATGGTGTCAATAAAGAATATTAGGAACTTTGCCTTGATGCAGTGTCATATTCTCTTTAGGCATAGTATACGCCGTACTCCGCCAGGTCAAGTCATGACAGGCTATCAGTGTCAGTCGTGTGTGTGTGTGTGTGGGGGGGGGGGGGGGTGTGCATGTGTGTGCCAGTGTGTGTGTGTGTGCATATGCACGCACGCATCTGTGTGTGTGTGTGTGTGTGTGTGTGTGTGTGTGTGTGTGTGTGTGTGTGTGTGTGACCTGGTAGATGGGAAAGGCCGGGCCAGGGCAGCAGGGACCTAAAGGGGTAGGGGTACAATTCTAGCATATATGGGGTACACTGGTGACACTCCCTGGCCTCTTTTAAGTTTTTAGTCTCGCTTTTTATTTAAGATTGTTAACGCACCCATGATTTAAAATATAAAACTTCATTGCTGAGATCTCTGTAACAAACAGTAGTAAGCTTAATCTACAACTATACAATGAGTATCACTTCTAATTCAAATCACACACACACACACACACACACACACACACACACACACACACACACACACACACACACACACACACACACACACACACACACCACACACACACACACACACACACACACACACACACACACACACACACACACACACACACACACACACACACACACACACACACACACACACACACACACACACACACACACACACACACACACACACACCTTTTATGCTTGCAAACCTCATTTGCTTCTTTAAAAATGCAGAGAGAGAGAGAGAAGAGGTGTTCCTGAACCCCTCAACCTCCCTCAACGCACCCCCCCCCCCCCCCCCCTGCTCCCATGCCTGTGCGTGCTTGCTGTGCTGTGCGTGCTGTGCTGGTGTGTGTGTGTATGTGGTGTGTGTGTGTGTGTGTGTGTGTGTGTGTGTGTGTGTGTGTGTGTGTGTGTGTGTGTGTGTGTGTGTGTCAGTGTGTGCACGCGCGCCTGCGCACGCATACGCGGCGTGTATGTGTGTCACCCGATCATGTGTCTGCTCCACTACCCGCGTAAAATTCTCTCTCTCTCTCTCTCTCTCTCTCTCTCTCTCTCTCTCTCTCTCTCTCTCTCTCTCTCTCTCTCTCTCTCTCTCTCTCTCTCTCTCTCTCTCTCTCTCTCCTCTCTCCTCCTCCTCCTCCTCCTCCTCCTTCCCCCCTCCCCCGCCTACCCGCCAAAACAATAATAACCGCAATAATAACGATAACAACAAAACCGCTAGAAACAAAAGCGAAAGTAGCAAGGAAAGCTAACTCTTACAGGCACAATACAGTTTCCGGTAAGAACAGCAACTGTTGCCTAGTACTTTTCGCGAGTGGCAAACGACAACAGCCACTCCAGTCGTGCATCAGGAACAGCACCCACCATCAACTCAGCACGCTATGTGACGTGACAAATTTCACAGTTAAAGTGTGACATCTGAACAGAGACATGAGTGGGCGTGTTGGTGATCTCAGCCCGAAGCAGGAGTCTGCTCTGAAGCAGGTACTAATTATAAAACATTAAAAAGTGGGTGGAGTCTTGCGTAAGCAGTCTCCAAGTTAGTAAGGACGAAAAAATGGCACGCTTGTGACTATCGAGATCCTCGACCATTCTGGAACTAGAACGTGACACCAGACATCAGTTCTTGAACGTTGTTTGACATTCACAGTGAGAGTTGGGAAAGGGAAATAGCCTGGGAAGAATGTGCAGCAACCATAACCACAGCTATCCGGGGTCGGGTGTACAAAATAAACAAGGAAGATGAAAAGTACAAAAAAAACAAGCAACCTAGTTCGCTCGTTTCACGAACCGTCTCAGTGCGATCATCGTATCTGGCACAAAAGACTCCTATCACCTCACTTGAAAAGATTTATTCAAAACTTAAAAGACTGCTCTATTGTTGTTGTTGTTGTTGTTGTTGTTGTTGTTGTTGTTGTTGTTGTTGTTGTTGTTGTTGTTGTTGTTGTTGTGTGGTGGTGGTGGTGGTGGTGGTGGTGGTGGTGTGTGTGTGTTGTTTTTAATTGTGTGTGTGTGTGTGTGTGTGTGTGTGTGTGTGTGTGTGTGTGTGTGTGTGACTGACTATATCAGCTTGTTCATAAGCACTAAGTAGGTTATTGATACTGCAGAATGATAACATAGACTCATGAATTTAGGGCAGTCATGTCTTGAGTCTCAAATCAAGAAGGTGGGTAGTGTTATCAGAAGTACAGGGCAAGTCACACTTACAGCCCAGTGTGGTATTAGTACTAGTTATTACTCAATGACAAATGTGTACACAGTGATCAAGCTAGACATTTTTTAAACCAGTGTGGTATCTACAAGGTAGCCAAGGTGGTTCACAGAAGCCAGTTGGACAATCACTGTAATTGGTCAGATACACTATCATCTATAGGTACTGCTACAAATCCTATCCCGTCTAGAATACATACACGCTCTCTCTCTCTCTCTCTCTCTCTCTCTCTCTCTCTCCTCTCTCTCTCTCTCTCTCTCTCTCTCTCTCTCTTTCTTCCCTCTCTCTGTAGCTGTTATGCACATTTATTTTTTGTTTGTTTTTGTTTTATTGCTTTAAAAAAATATTTATTTTGTATTTTTAGAACTGGTTAAGAAAAATAACAGCCGGTATGTCTGACCGATCAATGATTTTGTTTTCAGTGTATATATAATATGCTAATCTTGACAGGTAAATTACCAGAAATTTCCCCTTGTCTGGCATTACAATTTACATAATAACAATTGCAAGTATTGCAGGTTTAGAAAAGTTAACTGTTTATTATATATATTCACTATAAAGAGTAATTATAAATTATATAATGCAATGTGGTGGATCCAGAATGTCTGCACATATTTATGTGTTTACTTTGTCTTGTACATTTTGGTTTAGCAGATTTTTGTTGTTGTTTTTTGTTAAGGTTTTGTTTTTGTTTTTGGTGTGGATGGTTTGTTCTTCTTGTTGTGTGCGTAATTTCCTTACCACAGCCTGCATTATCCTTTCCCAGGTAAAGGAGAATCTGAGTGATTTGTTAACACCAGAGCATGATGACCATTTTCTTCTTCGGTTCCTACGAGGTAAGATTGAATCAGTATATGTTATAGGTTGTGTGTATGAGTACATGGTTGTATAGAATCAGGTGTGTGTGTGTGTGTGTGTGTGTGTGTGTGTGTGTGTGTGTGTGTGTGTTAGAGAGAGAGGGAGGGAGACAGCTTGCACACAGGTTCAGTGTCATTTGAAATTGAATGACCTGGAGTGCATCCTAGATCTATATTCAGGTCAAGTAGGATCAAGGGCATCAGCTGTAACAGTGTAAGAGAAAGCTGATTTTTGAACACGTAAAAGATATTTATCTAACTGTGATTACAGACAGTAAGAGAAAGAATGTTGGCCAAAGGTTTTAGTTTCAATGGCATGGGGGACTGAATTCAATGCAATGACACTTTACTCATCCCACAAGGGGCAGTTTCCCCAGATAGGCTCGTAACAACAAAAATTCATCCCACAAGCGGCAGTTTCACCGGATAGGTTCGTAACAACAAAAATTCATCCCACAAGGGACAGTCTCACCTGATAGGTTCATAACCACAAAAATTCATTCCACAAGGGGCAGTTATATCGAATGGGCTTCTAATGTCAATGAAAATTTTAAACAATAATAGGAATAGACAAAAGGACAGACACATGGATAAACATGGATGCAAAGCAAAGCATCCATGTGTCCTTAAAAAAACAGGAGGGAGCCAGTGAGATGATCAGGTTACAGATTTTATAACAGAAAATGTTTCTGTGTACAAGCCAGGAGCCTTTACTATATATGCAAGGAAGGCAGAATGCAATATAAAACAACAATAATAAGAATAGACAAAAGTACAGACAAACAGGTAAACATAGATGTGAAGTATCCATGTGTTGGCAGAAGAACAAAGCTGCCTGGAAGGGGTGTAAACAGATTTTATAACAAAAAAATTGTCTGTGTATGAGCCAGGAACCTTTAGTTTATGCAAGGAATTAGAAAAGCAGAACAAAAATTTAAAAGAACAATTATAAGAATAGACAAAAGTACAAACAAACAAGTAGACATAGATGGAAAAAATGTATGTGTCTGCAGAAGAACGAAGCTGCCCGGAAGGGGTGTAGACAGATTTCATAACAGGAAATGTTTCTTGTGCACCAGCCAGGAGCTTTGACGTGAAGAAGGCAGAACTGATGCTGAGAAATGATTTCGCGTGGAGAAAGCAACTTGGGGTGGACTCCATTCTGGACGACTACCAGATTCCGGAAGTGATGCAGAAGTACTTCCCTGGAGGTGTGAGCGGCCAAGACAAGGAGGGGTCCCTCATCTGGATCGATCCGGGCGGCAGGGTCGACATGAAGGGTAACTGGTTCCATGCTCCATGGATTACTCATCATTTGCTGAGAGTATTGAAGTAGGTGGCAGTGATAATGATGGTTGTAGTCACCCCTGCCAGCCTTCCAGCAAGCCACCATTTGTAGCTGATGGCTTCATTGCCACACTCTGTCTGTTGGTATTTTGCAAGTCGGAGATCTATTTCAATGAAAATCAAATTATATTTGTGTGACATTGAGGGTAGTGTGTGTGTGTGTGTGTTGGGGGGGGGGGGGGGGGGGGGGGGGCAAGGGGGTCATCAAAAGAAAAGAACAGAAAAAAACCCATCAACCTCACAACCTGTTCATCACAAATTTTAGAAAATACTCTCCCCTCCCCCACCCTGCCCCATCATGTTGAGTTTGTTTATGTTACATTAGTATGCAGTTTGGGCCAGTTTACTCTGTCAGAGTCTATGGTTAGTACATAATTTTATTGATTAAATTGATTTTATTTACATACATTAAAATCTTTTTTAAAGAGCCCAGGAGCTGTCAAGAAAGTTGAGGTGGCCATCCTGGGCTCCCTGTCCCATAATGGTCCTTATGGTCTCTCTGGACATGAAGCAACATTGAACTTTACTTCAATGTCTTTGATACAGTCATTATTTCTTTTTCTTGCAGGTGTTCTACAATCCATGCGCAAACAGGACATAATCAAATCAAAGGTCTATATGCTGGAGTCGTTGTATAGACGCTTCAATTTGTTGACCAGGGAGGCAAGTGGTGTTGATGTCTGTCTGTCTGTCTGTCTGTCTGTCTGTCTGTCTGTCTGTCTCTCTCTCTCTCTCTCTCTCTCTCTCTCTCTCTCTCTCTCTCTCTCTGTCTCTCTCTCTCTCTCTCTGTCTCTCTCTCTCTCCCCTCTCTCTTCTCTCTCTCTCTCTCTCTCTCTCTCTCTCTCTCTCTCTCTGTCTCTCTCTCTCTCTCTCTCTCTCAGTCACTCACTTTCACACACACACACACACACACACACACACACACACACACACACACACACACACACACACACACACACATACACACTCACTCACTCACTTGCTTACTTACTTACAAAATTCATATTCTGGTCTCTCCCCTTTTCCCTTCTAGCAAAACCGGCTGGTTGACCAGATTATAATTATCCTGGACATGGAGCATTTTGGGCTGAAGCATCTGTGGAAACCTGGTAAGTCTGTTCCTTTTTCTTTCTTTTTTTCTTTTTTCTTCTTCTTTTTTTCTTCTTTATTTTTTAAACTCAACTGTAACAGGCAAAACATTTAAACTGTGACAGGCAAAACATTTAGGCTGCTTTCCCATTTGAAAGTGAAATGCTGCAACATACAGAATTCTTTTTTCTATAGCACAATTGCTGGAGATAGTTGTCTGCTTGCTGTTTTGTTTTTCTTTCTTCCCTTGATTGTCCTTTCACTGTGAGGTGTTCTCCTGGAAAAGTATGTGTATATATATATAGCATGTTTACTTACTGTGGCTACCATGACTTGCAAGTCCAACAGGAAACGGCATGGTTTCCGCAGATTCTCTTGCTTTGGACCGCAAGTTTGGAATGCTTTGCCTTTCTCTGTCAGACACTGTGCAGCCCTTTCTTCTTTCAAAAGGAATCTCAAAATCTACCTTATTCACACCTTTTTTTGTGTGTGCAACTGTTGAAATTCTGTCTCAGACTTGTCAAACTTGTCCTTTCTTCTGTGGTCATGAATTGTTCTTTTAGATCATCGTCATGCATGCAAAGCTGTATTATATACCTACAGAATAAAGTAACATGTCATAGTTGTAACTTTAAATTACTCCAAAAGTGCACAAGGTACAGGATTTGCTTTTGTTTGAGATTCTTGCACGCATTCCATGTCGGGTTGTGTGTTTCAGCGGTGGATGTGTACATAAGCATGATATCCATGTTTGAGGACCACTACCCAGAGACGCTGAAAACCTGCTTTGTCATCAATGGTACGTTGTGTGCTGTTTTGGTGTAAGCAAAGTTTATTTACTTTCATGAAAATATGGAAAATATAAATCATTGCATGAGCATTAAACAAGCTAAGCTCATAGTAAACGCTCACAAGCATAGTTTACTAAATGCAGTTTGCAACAACAGGCATTTTTATGTTGACATGAAAACAACAGAAATCAGTCAAAAATCAGAGAGAGAGAGAGAGAGAATGCTCTCATGCCAGTTAACTGTTTGGTTGGGTTTGTCATTCCATGGCAGAGAGAGTGAATAATTATGGTCTTTTGACATAAGACAAAGCGTGTATTGTTTTGTGGCTGGAAAGTCTGCAATTGCTTGTAAAACAGAAATGAGCAATTGAGTAAGTCTATTTGATGTGTTTTTTGGTTTGTTTTGATGTGTTTTTTGGTTTGGTTTTTTGTTGTTGTTTGGTTTGATAAGTGTACCATTCTTCTTATTATTATTCCTTTCATGGATGACTTAATTCTACTTGAATCGTCCTGATGTAACCGTAATGGTTGACTGGGCCTAAAATACCAACTTTGCTTGACATCACATGTTATGCTTGATAGTTCATATCATAACTGCTCTTCTCAAACTGCTTGAATATGGCTCTGGTTTTTGTGGGTTGTTTTTCTTTCTTCAAAAGATCATGCTTATAAAATGTCTGCAGTTGCAGTTGTATTATATGTATCTGAAATGTTTGACTGTCTCTGACAGTCTGAGAAAAGCCCATCATAATTGCGTGGGCTCTTTGTATACTGTTTGTCCTTTACATGCATGCTTATGCATGTGTGTGTGTGTGTGATGGGTGGAGGGGAGGGGTGTGTGTTGTGTTTGTGTGTGTGCTTGTGTGCTTGTGTGTGTGCATGCAAATGTGTGTTTGTGTGTGCACATGTTTTGTATGTGTTGTGTGTGTGTGTGTGTGTTGTGTGTGTGTGTGTGTGTGTGTGTGTGTGTGCATGTTTATTGTGTAAAATGGCTGGTGATTTACACTCTCTTCTCTATGCATCTTTTTCAGCTCCCAAGATTTTTCCTATTGCGTACAATCTCATCAAGCCAATTCTGAGCGACGACACAGTAAAAAAGATTAACATATTAGGCTGTAAGTATTTGGGGCAGCATTAGTATAGTCTTGTCCAAGACAATATGGATTATAAAAACACACACACACACACACACTCAGAACAAAAAACAAAATACATTTGGCTGTCAACAGTTACTGACAAGTTGTTGTTTTTATGTTTTCACAAGGCTACCTGTTCGTGTCTGGTCTGTCAACACAGATAGTCCGTCAGCATGGATATTAACATTTAATTAAAAAACAACACAAACGTGCGCCCACAGCCATCAGTTGGCAACCACTGATGAGTCATTCATTCATATTGTGGCCAGCCACCTGTACACGTATATATATATATATATGATTAAATAAATGGCTTCTTAAAATATAAGGGATGAAAGTAAACTCTTTGTTTCCTTGTCAAGGACTGTTTGTGTCTCCTCATACAAGTTGTTGTATGCTCACCCATGCACACTGATGGGGGGGGGGGGGGGGGGGGATGGACCAGAGGGGGAAGGGATGGAGGGGGGGGGGGGCGCCAGAGGGCTATGAGAGGAGAAGCAAGCTTCAAACAAGGTCATAATTATAGTTGGTTAGTCAGCAGATGAATGTTTGGACCGGTGATATGTTGTTAAAAAAAATAAAAAATAAAGAGAGAGAGAAAGAAGAGAAAAAAGACTTGGAATTGGATGCACTGATGTTTTTGAAGCAGACACAAAAAAGTGGATCAGCACGTTACCAAATTGAAGCTACTGCTCACTGGCTAAAAGCTGAAAAGGTCTTCTTCTTTATTTCTTTTCTTCTCTTCTTTTTACAAAAGAATGAAAAATGTAATTAGAAGAAAAATCAACAACAACAAAAGAAAAGAGAAAGGAGCAGAAGAGCAGACAGTTGTGAATAACAACAACACACACATGAAAAGTGGAAAAAGAGCAGAAAAAAGAGAAAGGAGCAGAAGAACAGACAGTTGTTTCAGTCTGTCTGTAGTTGTAAGGCTGAAACCGCTTCTTTTGCTCTCTTTCCAGCCAACTACAAGCAGACGTTGTTGAAGCATATCGATGCAGACCAGTTGCCCGTGCACTGGGGGGGTTCACAGAGGGATCCCGATGGCAACCCTTTCTGTGCTTCAAAGGTATGTATATCAATATTCACGGGCATGCTAACGTCGCACGAACGCACAGATATGCATGCGTGCATAGGTGCACACACACACATGCATGTGCGAGTGCACATGTACACACATGCATGAACGCACACACGTACACACACTCACATCAGTAGCTCTTATTCACTCATGCTTCACACACACTGACTCGCATGTATACACATGTACACTGACTCACACACACACACATTCACACACACACACATACTCTCTCTCTCTCTCTCTCTCTCTCTCTCTTCTCTCTCTCTCTCTCTCTCTCTCTCTCTCTCTCTCTAGAAGTTTATGAGCTGTAAATCATGGCTGAATGTTTTAAGGAAAGCAACCATAATTTCAACAACAACAAAAGTTTCTCATTCATTGCCAGATGCTCACTTCATTGTTGGTTTTCAGCCTCAGCATTCTACAGACTTTGTATGCATGTGTGTGAAAGTGAGTGAGTGTCTGCATATGTGTGTTTTTGCATGTTTGTGTGTGTGCATGTGTGTGTGTGTGTGTGTGTGTGTGTGTGTGTGGTGTGTGTGTGTGTGTTGGTGGTTTCATGCATGCATCCATATTTGTACTTGTGCATGGGTGTGTGCTCGTGTGCATATGTGTGTGTATGTATATATTTATTCTTTTTAGCCCAAAACATACCTAGACTAGGATCCTAAAATGTGTAAGACTTCTTGTGTAACGGCAAACCTAAAAATAAAAAAAACAGAAAAACTAATTGTGTTCAGGGTAAGGTAGTGAAGGGGTTAGAAGCCTATACAAAAAAAAAAGGAAAAAAAAAGGACTCTGGTATCTTGCAGGTGTGTATGGCAGGTGAGGTGCCAGAAATCTACTTCTGTCAGAACCTGACTGATCTCACAGGCTTCCAAGAGGCCTCCATCCGCCGCGGTTCATCGCTGCGGTTGGAACTCCAAGTCTTAAAGACTAACTGCATCATAAGGTGCGTGAAAGTGTTTGCATGTGTGTGTGTGTACTAATAATAGTATCAGTAATAACAAGGAGTGTTTGTAGGCGCCAGCCTTTCTTTCACACATGACCAGAGCATTTGACAATAACAGCACACCAAGGCTACACTGTCACAGCACACTGACACCAGCAAGCACACACACTGACTCCAGCAAGCAGACCAAGGCTACACTGACACCATCAAGCACACCAAGGCTACACTGTCACAGCACACTGACACCAGCAAGCACACCAAGGCTACACTGACACCAGCAAGCACACACACTGACACCAGCAAGCACACCAAGGCTACACTGACACCAGCAAGCACACACATTGACACCAGCAAGCACACCAAGGCTACACTGTCACAGCACACTGACACCAGCAAGCATAGTCACAATGCACTGACACCAGCAAGCACACCAAAGCTACACTGTTAAAACACACTAAAACCAGCAAGCTCACCAAGGTGCTACACTGTCACAACACACTGACACCAGCAAGCGCACCAAGGCTACACTGTCACAACACACTGACACCAGCAAGCACACCAAGGCTACACCATCACAACACACTGACACCAACAAGCACACCAAGGCTACACCATCACAACACACTGACACCAACAAGCACACCAAGGCTACACCATCACAACACACTGACACCAGCAAGCACACCAAGGCTACACCATCACAACACACTGACACCAGCAAGCACAGTCACAATGCACTGACACCATTTCTGTTCTGTGTTCATCACTTCATGCCTCTGAAGTTCAGTTACCTCAGCCCACTGTTTTTTCAGTGTCTCAGAGAGAGTGTGTGTCTGTGTGTGTGTGTGTGTTACTTAAGATTAACTTAAGGCTGTGACAATTAGTATGTATGTGAACGATACGGGCACCATTGTCATTGTGATTACAACTTATTTTCTTCTTACTGTTTATTCACTTGCTTTTACTAAATTTTTATTCTAATTAAGCATGGGACACTGTATAGAGTATTTAATTACGTTTTTATGTACTTGTTATTATAATTTTGTCAAAGGCAGACAACTGAATTTCCTTCTTACGGATTAATAAAGTATTATTGTGTTGCGTTAAACACACCTGGCGCACTGTAACCACTCTGGCTGGAACCACCGACAATTTGCAGATGGCAGTTCAAGACGGATGGGTTTGACATTGGGTTCGGCATCTTCCGCAAGACTGGGGAGGGTCACCAGAAGACGAGCGAGATGGAAGCAGTGATGCCCACAGAGCGCGTCAACAGTCATCTCATACCCGAGGATGGCTCCCTCACCTGCAAAGAGATGGGATCTTGTGAGTTCTTATTTGTGTGTCTGTTGAGAATATGGGGGGGGTCCGTTGAGAATGGGGTGGGGGATGCGTGTGTGTCGAGAATGGGGTGGGGGATGTGTGTGTGTCAAGAATGGGGTGGGGGATGTGTGTGTGGAGAATGGGGTGGGGGAATGTGTGTGTGTTAATTCGAAAATGGGGTGGGGGATGTGTGTGTGTGTGTTGAGAATGGGGTGGGGGATGTGTGTGTCAATTTGAAAATGGGATGGGATGGGAGATGTGTGTGTTGAGAATGGGGTGGAGGATGTGTGTGTCAATTTGAAAATGGGATGGGATGGGAGATGTGTGTGTTGAGAATGGGGTGGAGGATGTGTGTGTCAATTTGAAAATGGGATGGGATGGGAGATGTGTGTGTTGAGAATGGGGTGGGGGAATGTGTCCGTTGAGAATGGGGTGGGGAATGTGTGTGTTGATTCGAAAATGGGGTGGGGGATGTGTGTCTGTTGAGAATGGGGTGGGGGATGTGTGTTGAGAATGGGGTCGGACATGCATGTCTGTTGAGAATGGGGTGGGGGAATGTGTGTGTGTGTTGATTCAAAAATGGGGTGGGGGATGTGTGTGTTGAGAATGGGGTGGGGGATGTGTGTCTGTTGAGAATGGGGTGGGGGAATGTGTGCGTGTTGATTCAAAAATGGGGTGGGAGATGTGTGTGTGTGTTGAGAATGGGGTGGGAGATGTGTGTGTTGATTCGAAAATGGGGTAGGGGATATGTGCTGTTGAGAATGGGGTGGAGAATTTGTGTCTGTCGAAAATGGGGCGGGGGATGTGTGTCTGTCAAGAATGGGGTGGGGGATGTGTGTTTGGTGAGAATCGTCACAGTCTAGAACAGAACGAGGCCCAGAGCACCTGTGCAGAATCAACAAACAAGGGAGTTCATTTTGCACTCGAAAGGGAGAGTACTAGCTGTGAGGATGAACCCCTGGTGAGCCCCTATCACAAGTCCCACACTCTGACCACTGTGCCGTCCCCACTCCCTAAGTAAACATGGTGCTTAACGTCCACAGAAACCACAAGGCTTATTAGGGAAGGGGAAGGGGGTATGGAGGTGAGGGGAGAGGGAGATTATATACCTATCGCTACACTGTCACCACCAGAATGATTCCTGCATTAAGATGGGCAGCGATGAGAGCCATTTTAATGTTTCAGTAGAAAGTGATGGACAAAGTCACAGGACAGTGTCCACAAATCACAACCTTTTCGAAGAGAAAGGAGAGCTGAAGCGGTATCGAAGCGAGGTCTTTCTGCTTACCAGCCTAACGCCTTACCACTAGGCCAAACCGACTCACCCCCACTCCCTTGTTGTTGGTGGATAGATGAGTGAGGTGGCTTATTCTGGCCATGTGAGGCTGACCAGTCAGGGTTTGCTTCATTTGCATGTGACCTACATTGCACCATATATAGTACCAATTCTGTTTGCTGTTTGCCAAAGGTTAATTTAGTTGTTAGTTTTTTTGTTTTGTTAAGGAGACGAGGAGCATTCACCACTTTCACTGCAGCTCTTACCAGTTGCAGGAGGCTGCCATGACTGTTGCTAAAATGAGAAAATATGTGTGCGATTTCCAGTTTGGACAAAAAAAATGGCACAAGGCATACAGCATAGATCTAGATCTACGAGCAGTAGTGTAGCAAACTGTGTAGTCCAGATCTGTAGTTACAGTTAGAGAAAAGTAGACAACATCCATGGAATGCACTGCTTTGACTGCATGCTACTGCTTAGGATGGAATGCACATGTGGATATCCCCCTTAATAATACCACAAAATGCCAGGCAATGCCAATGCGGGGACTCCAGTGGTTAGCTACACTGCCAATTTTTCATCCACTGAAAAGTGTATTTGTCTGTTAAGTTCATTTCAGTGACAAAATAATGACAGCGAAAAATTATGCACCTCAGCGTTTCTCTTTAGTATGTAAATGTAAACTATGTCAAAATGCACCTCAGCATCTCTGATTAGTATGTAAACTATGTGAAACACTAATGAAAGATATAGAAACAGAACAGCAATCCCGGATGCAAGGCACATATTATTGTCGCATAATACTAGTCTCTTAACTGTTTCAGAATCAGACCAATCAAGGATAAAGACTTTGTGAGTGGAAAGTTGTGGTGAATAACCCAGCATCATTTGCTTTTTTGCAAGGTGATGTGATGCAGCTGCAGTTGATTCAGCAGTTGGATTTGTCTGTTTTCAGACGTGGTGCGGTTCGACAACAGCTACAGCTGGACGCGTAGCAAGAAACTGTTCTACCTGATTGAGGTGTTGGAACCCGACAGTGAGGCCCCCATTGCCGAACCATCCCTGAAGAACAGCCCTGAAAATGAGCTGCCGGCCGAGGACATGTTCTCATGAGGGTTTCGCCTTCACCAGGACAGTGTTGTTACAGTGATCTCAAGTCAATCTGCATCTTGTTGATAAATTACGGCACAAAGGCACTTAGCAGCAGATGTGTTGATGTCAGCGTAGTCATTGGTCATGCCATTCTGTGTGTGTGATGACTTTGATTTTTATTTATTTTATTTTATTGTTTTCGTTTTTTACCCTCTCGCCCTGAACTAGTCCAAAGGTTTTGGCTCTCTGCGGCAGTATGAGTATCGTCTTGTGACTGCGATGGGAGCCGTTCACCCACTAGATGAGTAATGGTGGGTTCCGTTTGTGGATGCTTGGCAGCAGGGGTGTTAATATGCTGATGTCTGTGCAGTCATTGGTCACGCCATTCTGTGTGTGTGATGACTTTTATTTTTGTTTTATTTTTTGATTGTTTTTGTTTTTTACCCCCTCGCCCTAAACTAGTCCAAAGGTTTTGGCTGTCTGTGGCAGTATGAGTGCTGTCTTGTGACTGCGATGGAAGCCATTCACCCCCTAGACGAGTAAAGGTGGGTTCTGTTTGTGGATGTTGGCTGGAAGCCATTCACCCCCAGATGAGTAAAGATGGGTTCTGTTTGTGAATGCTGGGTTAAGGTTGTTATTTTTCCTTTTCTTCACGCACCCCTTGCTGGTCGGAGGGTGACAGTCTCCCTGCCTTGAAATCTGATGTTCCCATCAGAATGCGGTGTTCCGTTGCGATCTCAATTCCTCTGGAAACGTTTGAAAACTTTTACTCACATTGTGGGGACCTGGAGAGTAACCACATGCCTGAATTGGAGAGCTGGTGGCGCAGAGCAAGAGCACTCGCTCCCAGAAATCTAGCTTAGTTGACAGATCAGTGAGGTGACTTATTCTGGCCTTGTGTTATGGATGGGCGGCTTGCACCCACTGCAAGAGTCGAATTCTGTGCAGACTCTGCAGAAGTCCCTCAGAAGAGACTATGTAAACTGAGGTCCCACGTGCGTGTCTTTAACATACTTATGTGATCTTTTTGTGTGCATATATATATGGACTACAGGATCTTCAACAAATGTATGTGATCTTTTAGTGCGCATATATATGTTTATATATGCACACTAAAAGATCGCATACGTTTGTTGAATTTCATATAAAATTTTAGATATAGATATATATATATATACATATATACATGCACACTAAAAGATCACATACGTTTGTTGAATTGCATATAAAATTTTAGATATATACATGCACACTAAAAGGTCACATACGTTTGTTGAAGATCCTGTAGTCCATGTCAGAGTTTTGTGGATTGTTGAGATGCCAGAATAACCCAGCATGCACTGAAAGTGTCATGCTTCACACTGTTAAAGATGGCCACCATGTGGAAAAGGAAAAAGAATCCCTCGTTTCACATAAAGCTATCTTAATTTAATGTAGTACGCAGAGGTAGAGTGATTTTTTTCTTTCTTCTATTCTGAAAGAGCAGAATGAGACAACAGATGTAGACCTATGCCCGGTGTGATATATGTCCTTGAACTGTGTGTGTCCTTGAAGTGATATTCATGAATACTTCAAGAGTTGGACTGCAGGGGTAGCTCAGTGGTTAGAGCGCCGGACACGTGATCAAAAGGTCGTGGGTTCGAAACCCTGCAGGAGCGGCGAGAGAATTTTCTTCTCCAGAGTCAACTTTCTGTGCTGACTCTTATTTCTGTATCCGTTCCACCCCCGTGTTACCGCAGTAGCATGTAAAAGACCTGGTCATTCTGCCAAAAGTGCAGGTGGCAGGTTACAGTTAAATATGCATGCACCTTACGTATGTGGCTTTGCATGAAGTGACATGGTGCATGGTTGCATGGTGTACACAGAACGTGCCAAGATGGCAGCAGTTTCATGTGGCACCAGCCACGCAAGAACTGTTAGTACACCAGCTCAGTGGCTATTCAAAAACACGCCATAAAAAGCTAGTCACTCATGTAGAATCACTTGCAAGCGCAGTGAGGGTGCTCAAGAGTGGAGAATAGCACTATATAAAAGCGATCAGCAACAGCAACTGCGTGATTGCAGTCAAATTCTCAGACGTCCCTCCACCGCTCTTAGCGAATCAGTGTTGTGAGCTGTTTGGCTGAGAGGCAAGCTGAGGCAGGAAGGAATTGGGTTTTTAACGTCCCAGTCAGCAATCAGGGCAAAAAGGAAAACTGAAGCAAAGATACAAGTGGCTTGAAAACATAGAGCAGACCTGTTTACTTGCACAGTTTGGGCCTATTTTATACACCTAACCATTTTTCTGGAAGCCATGCTGAAATTATTTTCAGACTATTTTCACTGAGAACAAAGTGAAATGGAAAAGAGCTGATGGAGAAAAGGCCAAAATGGTGAAGGAACAAAATCAGAGCCTGGCGTAGTGGAGTCTTCTGCTTCCAGATCTTCTCCATACCGCCAGTATTACCGCTCAGACTTTTCAGCAGCAGCCCATGGTGGTAAAAAACAACATGGATAAACAGCATCTCTCTCCCCCAGGTCTGTGGCTAAAAACGGAAAATACTCTGAGTTTAAAAAAACAAAAAACAACAACAAAATAAACAAAAAATAAAAGTGTACTCCTATTTGTATGTGAGTGTAAACTGGTCTGACAGAAAATGTGCAAATGTGTTTCCATCTGTAGGTTTCGTTTTGGTTGTTCTGAGCCTGTTTGTACAAGAGCAGCACATCCCTTACTTTGACTCTGAACTTTCCTTACTTTGAATCTGAGCCCCTCATCAGGGCACAACGGTGTTGGTTCACTCCTTACCACTGAAGGAGCACAGAAAGGTTGGCTGACAACGTGTTTGATACTTGCTGCCACCTATTCCGGCCTTGTTCATGGTGGCACTGGCGCGGACCGCTGGGCACAAAATGGCAGCTCTCACAGTCGTGCTTTTTGACGATTTCCAAACATCGATTTTTATCAGTCAAGACCAGGAACTGAGTGCAAAACTGCTGTGCGTATGTTTTTGATCCCTGTTCCTATCCATACGGCCTATGGTAATAATAGTAAATGCATTTCTGCAGCACCAGATCCCTTTTGATACACGTGTGAGGCTCAAAGTGTTGTACGTGAAACATTGCAACAATGCATAACCTAATTTATTAATGCATTACATATCTCACTCAGTCCCTCACTGTCGCCCACATCCACACACATGTATGTACACATGCACATATACATGCATGCACACACACATCCACACACGTGCATGTACACATGCACATACGCATGCATGCACACACACACATACACATGCCGCACACACACACACACACACACACACACACACACACACACACACACACACACACACACACACATGCACACACACATGCATGCCACACACACACACCCACAGATCTTGCAACCCATCACTTCCCTCCCCCCCCCCCCCCCCCCCCTCCTCCCCACCCACCCACCCATAATCACAAGTAAGAAAGCAGCTAGCGAAGACATCTGCAGAAATTAAAAAATAAATAAATGCTTCTTTGCTTCAGTTTCCTAGTAAGAAATCATAACCCTTGTTTATGGAAACGTCTGTTTGTGTCATTGCAAGCTTTCAAACTTTCGCTAAATTTCTTGACTCACAACATTTGTCGGTAGGTAGGACCACTTACTCTAAGCGGCCAGCAGTTTTGTGGCTTGAATGATGAAAATGGCTGAACCTCACGCTGCACTATGCTGCAAGGCTGTCGGTTTTTGCACGGCCTTCTTCCTGTGGAAATTTAATCCCATCAGGCTTTAATGCTGGACTTGACACTTGGAGAATTGAAATTCTCAGAATGGAAACTTCCAGGCCAGGTTTTGAGCCTGCAGTGTTGTTAACAACACTTGTTTACTGGTAAAAACAACAACAACAGACTTCTGCTTATGTGGTTTCTTTCAGCTGAATGTGATCTGAAAGGCCAAGTTTTCTACATTCACAGTAAACAGACATCAGATTCTGAAACATCATTGAACGACATGCAAATTCTTGCTTATTCTATCAACGGTCTGTACATTATTGTTAGTACATAATATATTTCCGCATGGAGTCAGAAGCACACGTAGCTTTTAGCTTCATATGTAATTTGTTGTGTGAAACCATGGGAATAGGATTAACTCAAGGATTGTGTACTGTCTCAAACTGGCCATAAGTTTCTGATAACATTTCCATTGCAGCACTGTGATAATGCGCAAACTTGCCCTTTCAAGGGGCCTTCCCCTTTGCTCTGTGCCATTGATTGTTGCCTTACGAGCCTCATAATGACACATGGGAGCTTTTGGTGGGGCATAACCAGAGGTAAACTATGTGGCCTGTGGTTTTGATTCCAAGTCCGGAGGTGATCTCTAGCAGTGAGGTCCACTGTTCTTTTGTCGAGTCAGATTGCTATGTGATTGTTTGTTTGGTTCAGTGTTGCTTTACATCCACAGAAACCGTAGGTTTATTAGGAACGGGAGCCCAGGACGGCCACCTCGACTTTCACAGAGCTCCTGAGCTCTGCTTGTTCGTTGATTTACGGGAGACTGTTATTTAACTCTTTAACGAATAGTCTCCTGATTGTTTGTTGATTTACAGGAGACTAATAACAAAACCCATGAGGCTTTTATTTGTGGATGTAACCAGAGTGTAATGAATCTTTTTCCCCCCATTGATGATGATGATGATGAAGTAGAGCTTCATGTCCTCGGATGTCGGTCGACATGTTAGGGACAAATTGTGACCAATGCACAGATCAATGTTGCTTTACGTCCACAGAAAATAAGCTCATTAGGACAGAAAACCCGGGATGGCCACCTCGACTTTCACACAGCTCCTGAACTCTGACTTTTTTTTTTAAATTCCCCCATTGATTTACAGGAGACTAATAATAATGCCCAGGAGACTTTTATTTCTGGGTGTAACCAGAGTTAAATAAATCTTTTTTTATTCCTTTTCTGTTGATTTACAGGAGACTAATAACAATGCCCATGAGACTTTATGTGTGGGTGTAACCAGATAAATCAAAATAAAATAAAATAAAAATGTTGATTTATGGGAGACTAATAACAATGCCCAGGAGACTTTTATGTGTGAGTGTAACCAGATAAATAAAATAAATAAATAAAAGTTTTTTTTAAATTATTTCCTATCCAGAGATGCTTCATGCTTTTTAAGCATTGAGGTCCAATGTTCTTTTTTGTTGAGTCAGATTATTCTGTAACCTACACTCTCTAGAAGTGCTGTCATCTGAGACTATGCTTTATTTATTTATCCCATTGACACCATCAGTTTGTTTCGATGGTTCACCAAGCAGTGATTTTCACTATCACAGCTGAGCTTTGGACCAAAGTGACTTAGGTAAAGGTGTGGTTGCAAAGACAGCTACTTTGTAGTTCAAAGTGAAAAGAAGAAAACGATTTTGAGGCTGTACCTCTGGTGGAGTTTATTTACCTTGTATCTATCCGCATGCCAGGTGAGAGTTGCCATAGGTATGTCAGGTCTTTGTTGTTGTACATGTGTCACATTTTCCAAGCGATAATTAACTCACTTATGTGTTGATTTTAAAATGAAGAAAAAAATGAAACAACCTGACTTTAAAAACAAAACAAAAAAACTTTTGTTGTTGTTTAATTAAAATATTTGTGTGGATGATTATACAGTTTTACAGAAGATTTGGATTTATCCATTTCTACCTTTGTGCGTTGCAATATTTTCTCTTTTTTTCCTGTGATGAAGCATTTCAGTCTGTTGCCAGAAGGTATGATGGCTTTATGCATGCCCAAAGTTTCTGCACTGTTAATATAGATCATGATGAGTTATTATGGTGAGCTATCTCTCTCTAGAAAATTGATCATGTCAAGTGAAATCGTCTAAAGTTCATGCAACTGAAATGTAAAGTTTGCCTGCACTGGTTCAGGACATGTGACTGATTTCATGTTGGAATTCTGTGAATATTGGAGCACCTAAGATATTTATATTCAACCGTAGCTGAGCTGTCGTTCCACTGCATTTTGTTGTCATTGTTGTTGTTGTTGCTGTATATATTCTTCAACTGCTCAGAGCTTTCCATAAGTCGTATGATTGTATGCAGAAGTAAGAAGTAAGATGGTGTATATATATATACATAAACTATAGCATGCACATGTACATGTATGTGCACACACACATACACACACACACAGACACCACACACACACACACACACACACACACACACACACCACACACACACACATACAGAGTCAAACATGAATGGGACTAATCAGGAGTGACTGAGGCTGAAAACATGTGTCAAAAGATATTTTGGAAGTGCTTGCATTGATGGCTGTTGCAGTTTCAGTGGAAAGTTTTTGTATGTAACTGTGAAGGCTGAAAAGCATCCAGCTTCCATTTCCTCATTTTCTGATTCATTGGAATCCCCCCCCCCCCCCTCCCCCCAACTAATCCCTCTTTTTTTTTATACTAGTGTCTGTTTCTGTATCCCAGGTTTCTTACAGCTTCTTCTTTTTTCCTTCTTTGTTTTAAACTTACATATATTTTGTGCATATTTTCTCCATATAAAATAATCTTCTTCTGGTAGTACTAGTTTTCCAGGGTTCTTGCTTTTTTTCTGATCTAATAGTAATACAGATCACTTGTTTTTTGTTTTTTGTTTAGTTTTTTTTACCTCCCTGTCAGTTTTCATGGTTGTGAAACTTTTTTGGTGTGTTTTTCTTGTTGTTTGTTAGACTTTGTGTAAATGATTTTTTTCTTCTTCTTTTTTCTGATCTAATAGTAATACAGATCATCTGTTTTTTGTTTTGTTTTGTTTTTTAACCTCCCTGTCAGTTTTCATGGCTGTGAAACTTTCTTTGTGTTTTTCTTGTTGTGTGTTACACTTTGTATAAATGATACTGCCTTTGAGCCTCTCTCTAGAAAGAGAGATAATGAAAGTGCACGTGCGCACCTATGCAGGGAGAGAACTGGATTTAGCAGCACCCTTTTTGATAAGGTAGATCTAGTAAGGGATGTGCTTTGTTCTCAACAACAAGTAAGTAAGTAAGTAAGTAAATTGGTGTTTTACGCCCAGTCAGTCAGGGCGATTTCAACAACAACCACAAAAAAACACGAAAACAAAACAAAAAGAGAGAAGGGGGAAAAAAAGATGAAGAAGAAGGCTATAATTCTATTCAGCAAGAACCTTTTTTGGGAACATAAGACTTTCTGGGTCAGATTCAGTTCTTTGTGGTAATGTAGTTGAATGGGACTCCTCCTCCCCCCCCAAAAAAAAACAAACTACAACAACAACAACAACAACACACCCAACAAAAACAGAAAACAAAAACAGAAAACAACAACACCACAACGACAACAAACGAACAAACACACACGAGCATTTTGACTTGGAGAGACTACCAAATGAATTGAAACCGGAAGGGTCAGATTTGGGTTTTGATCACCAGCATTTTTTTCTTTTTTCTTTTTCTTTTCAGGGAGAGCTGATTGGTGACTCAGTAGTGATCATAACCAGAAAGCATTGTTCAACTCATAACCATTGAAAAAAAGACTACTAATATTGGGGCACTCTTCACTAGTATGGGATAACATTCTCACTGCCTTAGACAAGCAACATGATCTCTGTAAAGGAAACAATGGGGTGTGATTAACAGTGGTCTTGACTTGTAATGAAAGTACAGTTTGAAAATTAAATATGGACTTGCTGCCAAAGTGCTAAGGCTGAATTTAGAAATTGTTCATAAAGGGAGACAACCAAAGCACACATGGAAAGGGAGAGAAGTGTTAGTGGATTTAGTTGCACCATAGAGTAACGCACACTTTGATGAGCTGGGTCCAGTACCTTGGTGTGCCTTACAAATAGTGGATAAACGATACCCTTTAAAAGTTGTGTGTTTACAAAAACAAAAAAGATATAGAGAGAGAGGTGTGTGTGTGTGTGGAAAAGGGGGAAATGTGAGAGAGATTGAACCACAAGTTATCCTGAACACTTGCAACAAAATGTTTAGAATGGACTCAAAATTGTGTGGTTGATAAATGAACATTAACATTACTTCTTTCTCTTTTTCAGTAGTGAGTGCATTTGGTTCCAGTTTCCACAGAGGCATTTTTCAACAGTGTACACTTTCAGCACGCACAGTTTGCTCTTTTTAAATGGACACTAACAAAGAGTTTACATTAATCTAAAACTTAACATTAATCTGCAAGCTTTATAGAGTTTTTTTACCTGTATTTAAAATCAAATCATGTCATATTTGATTCTGAAGCATCTTTTACTTATAATCAGTTAAAGTAGACAAATGAGCAGATGAGTATAATTGTGAGTGAGTATTCGTTTTGTATTTTTTACTCAAAGTTGACAATTAAAGTTTGTGATTACACGCATAAATTCAGTTTTACCACGGTCATAAGTTGTATTTTTCTACTTGATACTTATGTATGCGCACATGCAGTGTGTGTTATTTGTATCTCAGTGCCACAGTCATTGTCTTGATTCCTTTCTTCCCTGAAGGGATGCTGGGGATGCCTGACATCTTCCCCCTGTCAGGAATCTTAGGGCTGTCATTTGATTCCTGTTTCCAATCTCCTCCCTTGTTTTTCTGCCCAGTCCTGTTATGTCATGGAATTTGTCTGCTAATGGTCCATTCTTCTAACTTTTTTCCCCTCAGAAAAGTCTCCATATTTATCAGTAAGAGGCTTCTTTGTATGGCTCTTGCGGAGTATTTTGGAGATGATAGTTAATATGTTCAGCCTGCTACCTGCCATGTGGCACTAATACTTGTGCATTTGTTTTTTTGTAAATTGTTTCTGTTAATTTTTTTCTTTCTTTTTTACTTGTTTATGTTGGTATCAATAAATCAGATGGAATGGTAAACAATAGTCTTGTAGCCTAGTCTTGTATGCTTTTTTTGGTTTCTAACAAGGGCAATATTGAAAGAAGTAACTCTTCAAAAGTTTGTGTTTGGTGTTTGTGTATGCAGGTTTTTGTTTGATGTTTGTGCATGGATTCATTTTGTAGATTTGGGGAAAGGGTTTGCCTGTGAGAGGACTTTTGACATTATCGTGATTATGCATTTGCTTATGACAGAGTTTGGTCACCTTGAGGAGATCCCGTGTGAGCGACCGGATGTTAAAATCCAATCACTTTTTAACTTATCCCCTGCTGTCTTTCAGTGTTGTGATACTTGGGTTATCTGTACATTCAAGTCATTTATTTTTTGAGGAGTTACAAACTGTGTTTTGTAATATTTCCCATGTGGTTGCACTATTTATTTATTTTTTTATTATTTTTTTTTCTTCTCTCCAGCAGGTGCTCAGTTCAGCACCTGGGTCTTAATTAAATGGAGAACAAAGAGAACAAAGAAAGAAGAGAGTATTTCCAGCCAATGGCTGGCACTACATAAAGAACAATGGTTTCTGTGGACGTTAAGCACCATGTTTACTTACTTAGTTACTACGGCTGACCATTTCCACAACTGGCAGTTCAGACATCATTAGTCTGTGGTTGCTTTTGCTGGTCTTAGCTAAAGTATACAGTGGGACCATTTTGACTGGTCAAATCACAAAAAGATACAATTACAGTGATAACATTATCACAAAAAGATTAAAAAATCAAAAAGTCAATGCATTTTATGTGACCTTTCTGATAGGACAAATCACAAAAAGAGAAAACAAAACAATGTGTCTTATTGGACCTTTCTGATAGGTCTTTTTTTTTTTTTTTTTTAATACAGTGTTTCCATTGTGAAAGGTAAAAATAAATAAAAATTATATATATATTGTATGGGACCATTCTGATAGGTCAAATTACACACACACACACACACACAAACACACACACACACACACACACACACACACACACACACACACACACAACACACACACACACACACACACTTTAATTCAGTCCAATTTAACTCAAAAAAACTAATCATCCCACAAGGGGCAATTTTGTTGTGGTCATTGTGAACCTGCAATATTTTGAACTGGAGTCCCTGATTGGCTTGTCACACACGCACGCACACACACACACACACACACACACACACACACACACACACACACACACACACACACACACACACACACACACGTGTGTGTTCTATGGGACCATTCTGATAGGTCAAATCACAAAAAGATATAAAATTTCAAAAAACGGGGATTCTGAGTGCCACTGGCTTGCACACGTTAAAGATCCCAGACTGCAGTGGGAAAGTGTTACAAAATGTAAAGCAGACGCCGGTCAATGTGTTGTTAAAAGTTTATGTTCTGACGCAGAGCTGCACGTGACACTGACAGAACTTTATGAAAGAACAAAATTAATAATTATACGTGAAAAGGGTGCTGGTCATGCATCTTTTTTGTCACTCCGGTCACACGGCACTGATACTGAAGGTGGGCGGAAACTGCAATTTAAAGGAGCTAGGCTACATTATGTTGAACAAAGCATGCGTTTTGTGTTGGCTTGTGTTCTTTACAGGTCTGCTTCATACGAATTTATGTCTGGATGTTCTTTACCGGTTTATTCCATGTGGAGGTTTGACAAAATGCTTTCATGTGAAGTATCTCTTGGCGGAAGCTGATGTCACCGTTAGAAATTTTATGATGTGGCGTGAATAAAATCTTTTAATGTGATTCTAAACTGAATGTGTTCGTATTCGTGCTTCAGTACATATTATGTACGTCAGACTGTGATTCTTCAGTACATGTACATAGAAACATCTGTAACATAATTATGACAAACAACAAGACTTATAATAATGCCATAGTGCTATGCTGTTTGGCTGGCTTCAGTTTTATGTACTATGTAGCAAATCATATAAACAGAAGAAGCGAACAAAATAACAACAGCAAGAAAGAAAGAATAAAGCCGAAGAACAGGTACTTCGGACACGCACACCCACCCACACACAAGCACGTACAGACGCATGCACGCATGCATGCACCCCCCCTCCCCCACCCCCCACCCCCAACACGCACACACACACACACACACACACCAAAGAAAGAGGTCAAGAATTTACGTTTACGCTGATATTTATTTTATCCGGCCTTCTTTGATAACATTCTGTTCTGAGTCGAACGACGTCGAAGTCTTGCAATCAATCCATTTAAAAGCCACGGCCTTCCAACCTAGCAGGACCAGCGCAGTTTACGAAGGACGTGTCCACGTCAACGGTGCCCTCATTTATTACACGAAGGTGTTAAAGATCTTGTCCTCAGCGTTGACGCCCCAGGCGTTGTTGCTGTAGCTGTCGATGACGGTCAGCTTTCCGTCCAGCTTGGTCCACGTGGTGCCCGTGGGCTGGGTGGAGCTGATGCCCTCTCGGACGAAGATATCGTCGGCGTGATTGACCCCG
>JABMCL010001331.1:67500-75000 GCA_018857735.1 Alviniconcha marisindica | reverse complement strand
GCAATTGTTAAACAGTCTTTGTGCAGGTACAGGTTTTGAAATGTCGCTTAATTACACACTGGAGCCTTGCTGTAGATCAGGCTAATGAAGCTAATTAAATCAACAACAAGGAGGATAAACAAATTAATTTCATTGGGACTTTGATATGCACCTTGTTTCGTCGCTTTCTTTGATGGCATTTGCAAGATCGTTTATTAACAGTAAAATAGTGCTCCACCTGCTACACATCCTTGTTTTAAGCCATAAACACAGAAAAAGGAGCAGAAGAAAAGAAAGCCAATCAATGTGCTGTAGTTTGATCATCACACATTTGTGCACAACAGATATTCCACAGCGCTCAGTATTTTACTTTGAAAATTGCTTTGAAGTAGCTGGTACTGACACAAAATGTTACGGGTTACGGTATGTAAACTTTCTTGAAATCGATGAATACCAAGTACAATTTAAAATTATTCTTTAAAAACTGCTTTTTGATTGCTGCGTACAAGGCCACGTAAATAATTGATATGAATCATCGTTTTCACAGCTGGCTGAGCATCAGTGAACACATACTATTGCTTTTGGTCCACACAGACAAAACCCTTCCCTTCTTCGTGGATTTATGATAATAACAAAGTTTGACTGAACCAACCAGTTCCATTGTCAATGGACATTTCGATAATCAGCTCTTGGATGTGGTATGAGTACGTTGTCCACAATGTCTTACATTTCACTTTACAGAGAGAGAGAGAGACAGAGACAGAGGGAGAGAGAGAGAGAGAGAGAGAGAGAGAGAGAGAGAGAGAGAGAGAGAGAGAGAGAGAGAGAGAGAGAGAGTTAAACTATACCTTAGGGAAACCATCCTGCCTGGATGCAGTATCTGTCAGAACGAAAAACCAAAACCACAATCATTTAAACTGTGCTGTGATTATGTTTGAGCTGATGCTTCGATAGGGCGTGATCTGCCTTGTGTAGCTTGATCTACAGGTAAACTAACTTGACCTGTCAATGCCGTTTGACAGGTAACCCTGACCTACTAATACTGTGTACCGGCTGGTGCTTAACTTTCTTTTCCAAACTAATCTGATAACAAAAATAAGGTAAGACAGATTCGACTGCTAACAAAACCCGCCTCCCCCCCCACTTCTCTCTCTCTCTCTCTCTCTCTCTCTCTCTCTCTCTCTCTCTCTCTCTCTCTCTCTCTCTCTCTCTCTCTCTCTCTCTCTCTCTCTCTCTCTCTCTCTCTCTCTCTCTCATAATTATACAGTCTTTTCATTGTCGCAGGTATGCCATGTCGCAGGTCACTGAAATAACATCTCAGAACAGTTGATTCAGCCGTACTTCTGCCCATCGATTCAACCAAAGATTATAACTACAATCTTTGTAGTTATAATCCTTGATTCAACGGCAAACGCACATAATGACAAAGACAGAGAGTGAGAGTGAAACATGCACATGAAGACATCCAAGCAAACACCAACCCTAAGCTAAACAGACTGGTGAAATACAGTGAGCATGTACTCACCTTGACGTCAACGGCTTTGGCAGTAGACGCTGTAGAACTATAGTGAGCTAGAACAGCAGTAGTTGTGTAGAGATGCGAACTTAGCTGCCGAAAGGCACTGATACCGAAAGCAGCGGTCCAACCTGTATTTATACAGCCTGTCCAGATCTGCTAATTATGAATCCGGGTCTTCGTGTAATTGCATTTTGATCCCATTTTGCAAGTTAATTAATGATGTTTTTGAGCCGACAAGGTGTGGTCTGTTTGAAACGGTATCATTTACAGGGACAGATGGTGCTTGCCTATCTAGCATTTCCTTTCATCTTCAACAAACTCACTTCAGCGTTCAATTAGTTTTAAAGTCATTCACCTTTTAACCCTGGTCTTTTTTTTTTATATATGACCGTGCGCGTATGGATTCACAAAAGGTGTTCTTTTGTTTGACCTTCTGCCCTTCCAATACCGCGCGCCCGTGTGTGTGTGTGTGTGTGTGAGTGTGTGTTCCAGAATGCCAACAGTCAACTTTGTGTCGGGAATTTTCGTGGTGCCCTAAATATATAATTATGCTTATTCGTTCGATTTGTCAGAACAGATTCATGAAGAAATTGTCAGTCAAAGCATAAACTGTTACATAATTCACTGATACAGAGACTGTTTCATATTTCAATTATTGTTGTTAATGAAAAGGACTGAAGTGAAATGTACATGTATGCAAAATAACGAAACCAAAAACACGAAGCATACCAAAATCCGGTAGATCCAGCTCAATCGCTGGAAAGAGCAGACACCGCGTGGAACAAAGGTGAACATCACTGTGTTGGTTCGGTGCGATGAAACGTTTGATAATAATTCTAAGCATTGCTTGCTTGTGAAAATTGATGCTGGACATCGACATGGCGCTACCCCCCACAAACCATTTGCTAAACGAAAACCCCAGCGAACCGAACGAATAAGCGTAATTATATAATATAATTATATAATCAGCGATAATGGTAATTAAAGCTACAATAATTAAGGTTTTGTTTGCTGAAATGTATGTTATTGTGTTTTTTGTGATAAGATGTTTGTACAGCGCAGCGAGTTTAACTCTGGTTAAAGAATAGCGCTTTATAAGAATTTTGTATTATTATTATATATTTAGGGTACCACAAACATTTCAGACATAAAGTTGACACACATACACACACGCACACGCACACACACACACACACGCACACACACACACACACACACACACACACACACACACACACACACACACACACACACACACACAACACACACACACAAGGTTATACAAAAGAAAGCGTTTAGGTCAGTCGTAATGCCACAACAGCGCAGTCTTAAAAAGAAAGACCAGGGTTTAAAAGGTGAATGACTTAAAAACAACAACTAATTTCACCATGAAATGAGTTTGTTAACCATGGAATGATGTGCAACGTGGGCAAGGGCCATCTGCCCCTGTAATTAATGATATCGTTTCAAACAGACCACACCTCACCGAATCACAAGCATCAATAAAGAACTTGCAAAATGTCGCCAAATTGTAATTACACTTGGATCCAGATTCATAATTAGCAATTCTGGACCAGCTGTATAAATACAGGTTGAACCGCTGCTTTCGGTATCAGTTCTTCTGGGCAGCCAAGTTCGCATCTCTACACAACTACAGCTGTTCTAGCTCGCTAGTTCTGCAGCGTCTACTGTCCAAGCCGTTGTCGTCAAGGTGAGTGTTCACACTGCGTTGTGCTCGTCCCTTTGGCAAAAGTTCGCATCTCTACACAACTACAGCTGTTCTAGCTCGCTAGTTCTGCAGCGTCTACTGTCCAAGCCGTTGTCGTCAAGGTGAGTGTTCACACTGCGTTGTGCTCGTCACTTTGGCAAAAGTTTGGTGTTTGCTTGGAAGTCACTGTGCGCCTGTTTCGCTCTCACTCTCTGTCTTTGCCATTCTGCATCTTGGAGAGAAGCACGGCTAAACAAAGAGTTTTGTTTGATACGCTGTTTGGCTGTCAGTTTTTAATGAAAATTATACCAGTCATTAACTGAGTGTGCGCATGCGTCAAGACGTCTGTTGAGGATGATAGCTTTCTGAGGGAGGGTTGGGGATGTGTGAACTTAAAATTTAATTTGAGAGTTTTTATGTTTTGGTTTGACAGAGAAAGCATCATTCCAGGAAATTTTGGGTCTGCTATTAGTGTATGCAGATTAAGAGAAAGGGGGCGTATGTCTAAGAGTGTGTATGTGCGTGTGTTTCATGACTTAGAATTATGGAGATATGATCTTCGTTTTGCGATCGAACGACAGCTTGAATTTCTTCTCCCGCAGGGATCAATAAAGTATATTGTTACTGTTATTGTTACGTGAGACACTGCATACCTGTGACAGCGGAAAGACTATATGTAATTACAGGACAGACGGGGACATGGAGACAGACAGACAGACAGAAAAAAACATTGAAAGATTTAGGTTACGTTTCTAAATAGTAGCATGCACACTGTGAGGTAAATAGATCGCTCCCGAAGCTTCAACTAAGTCGTTGTGTTCTTGGTAGCTTTTTATATACAGCACTGTTCTCCGCTCTCGAGCAGACTCACTGCGTTCGCATGTGATTCTACATGAGTGACTAGCTTTTTATAGCATGCTTTTGAATATGCACCGAAGTGGTGTACTTACAGCGCTGACATGGCTGGTGCCACATAAAACTGCTGCCGTCTCGGCACTTTCTGTGTACACCACATAACCCTGCACCGTGTCACTTCATGCAAAGCCATAATTATTTGTCACAAAACAGTTTAAAATAATTACTATACTTTTTCTATGTTGTATCCGGGATGTGAACATCCAACAACTAACTAACTATTTTGTTTGAACAGATATTACATCCAAGATGGCTTTCCAAAGGTATAGTCTGACATACTCTCTCTCTCTCTCTCTCTCTCTCTCTCTCTCTCTCTCTCTCTCTCTCTCTCTCTCTCTCTCTCTCTCTCTCTCTCTCTCTCTCTCTCTCTCTCTCTCTTTCTGGTTGACTGTATCTCTGTCTGCTACAAAATTATATATCTCTCAAAGTAATAGTTCTGAGACACATACTACTTTTTATTTTCAGCTTGCCTTGTAGCTGCAATCAAAATGCATTTTTAAAAGAATCATTTGAATCTGTGCGTGGCATTCATCGATTTTTAAAAAGCTTAGATATTGTAACCAGCAACATTTTGTGGTCAGTACCAAGCCAAAGGGCAAAATAAAATACTGAGAGCTGTTAAATTACTATTGTGCACAACGGCATTATGATCGAAACACGATACACCAAATGGCTGGCTTTCTTTTCTTCTTCCGTGTTTACGGCCTAAAACAAGGACTTTTTCTTCTTCTGTTAATTAACAACCTTGCAAAATTAATGCAGTCAAACGAAAGGGCGAGACAAGGGGTATATCTTGCAAGTGCAACACTTTTTCTCTGTGTCAGCCGGTTTGGCCTAGCGGTAAGGCGATAGGCTGGTAAGCAGAAGGACCTCGGTTCGATACCGCTTCGGCTCTCCTTTCTCTTCAAAAAGGTTGTGGTTTGTGGACACTGTCTTGTGACTTTGTCCATCACTTCCTACTGAAACATTAAATGGCTCTCATCGCTGCCCATCTTAATGCAGGAATCATTCTGGTGGTGACAGTGTAGCGATAGGTATATATAATCTCCCTCTTCCCCCACCTCCATACCCCCCCCCCCCCCCCCCTCCCCGTCCCAATAAGGCTTATGGTTTCTGTGGACGTTAAGCACCATGCTTACTTACTTACTATTTTTTCTCTGTTAATAAACAAACTTTCAAATGCAGTCAAAGGGAAGGGCAAGACGAGGGGCATATCTCGGTCTCAGTGAAATTAATATCTTTATCATAATTGTTGCTGAATTGGCCTCACTTGCATCTTCCATACCTCAGCTCCAGTTTTCAGCAAAATCCCCAAACTTGTACCTGCACAGAGAATATATATGTTTAACAATTACTTGTATTAACTGATAGAAGATTCTGGTGTTTAGAAAGAATGGCTTTCTGGCTGGTACAGAAAACAAGTTTTATGCTGACGAGCGCAGAAGCTTTACAGAAGCTAGCGCAGTTTCATCCCTTTGAAAATGTATTGCCCCCGATCATTTAATAATAATAATGGATACTTAGAGCGCCTAACACGCACAGGCCCGAAGCGCTTACACGTTCTTTAAATACATTCAAAAGTCAACACATACAACACGAACACATACAACACACACACACACACACACACACACACACACACACACACACACACACACACACACACACACACACACACACACACGCACACGCACCACAACACACACACACACACACACCCACAACACACCCCACACACACACACACACAACACAACACACCCTACACACACCACACACCAACACACAACCTAAAACAACCCCACACACACACACACACACACAACACAACACACACACCACACACACACACACACACACACAGCACACACACACACACACAAACCCCACACACCACACAACCACACACACACACACCACACACACACACACACAACACACACAACACACACACACACACACACACACACACACACACACACACACACACACACACACACACACACACACAGTAGTATATCAGGGCATTTTGTATCATTTGCTTAATCCAAGACCGCATGCTCCAGATCGTTACAGCTGTGGTGGCTGGTGGTGGTGGCGGTGGTAGCTGCAGTGGACAGTGTCGAGTGGGGTTCAACGTCTGGAGCGTTGAAGAGCATCTCTGTGGGGCAGGCCGGGGTGTGGGGCGCCAACAAGCGGGATCGTGTCTACTACAGGCAGGGCACCTATGGCGACCCCACCAGCACAGGCAGCGACTGGATTGAAACTGACGGTGAGTTTTTCTGTATCGGCGGCTGTCAACGTGAACTTAATGGGGCGGGGAGGAGGGGGGGTGCAGGTGGGTGGGTGGGTGGGGGGTGCTTCTTAACAGTATAGGTTGTCAACGGAGGAAAGTTGCGGTGGGGATGGGGGGGGGGGGGGGGGGTTGGGGGGGTGGAGCTGGTTGTCGTGGGTGTCATACAGCAGGTGGTGGTCAACAGGTAGTTACTGTTGTATTCAGTCTCATAAACGATGTTCTGTCCGCAGTCCCCCCCCCCCCCCCTTTTGTTTGTTTGTTTGTTTGTTGTTGTTTTGTTTTGTTTTCTTCTTCTTCTTCTTCTTCTTCTTCTTCTTCTTCTAATAAACACCAAAGTTGTGTACTTACAGCGCTGGCATGGCTGGTGCTACATGAAACTGTTGCCGTTTTGGCGCATTCTGTGCACACCATACAACCATGCACCACGTCACTTTATGTAAATAAGCCACATACGTAAGGTGCATGCGTGTTGTAACCTGCCACCTGCACTTTCGGCAGAATGGCCGGGATCTTTTACGTGCTATTGCGGTAACACGAGGGTGGAACGGATACCGAAATAAGAGTCAGCACAAGAAGTTGACCCAGGAGAAGAAAATTCTCCAGCCGCTCCTGCAGAGATTCGAACCTGTGACCTTTTAATCACGAGTCCGGGGCTCTAACCACTGAGCTATTTCCGCTCCCCATTGACAAAAAGACTGTTCTGACTGCATGATAATCATAGTACCAGTGTTCTGTCTGCATTACTCACGATAATAACATTCTGTCGGCAGCAATCCTGGTAGCTGCATTCTGCCTGCACCAGTCACAATGTTCTGTTCCGTACGCGTGCATTGTTACGTGTTTGCATCAGTCACAATGCCAGCGTTCCGGTTGCACTATGCAGTCATGCACAAATGCCAGTGGTCATTTTGCATCAGTCACAGTGCCAGTGTTCTGTTTGCACCAGTCACAATGCTAGTGTTCTGTATGCACCAGTCACAATGCTAGTGTTTTGTATTTGCACCAGTCATGCACAATGCCAGTGGTTTTTGTTTGTTTGTTTGTGGTTTTTGTTTGTTTTACATCAGTCACAAAGCCAGTGTTC
>JABMCL010001331.1:47500-62500 GCA_018857735.1 Alviniconcha marisindica | reverse complement strand
TCTCTTGCAGACTCACTGCGCTCGCATGTGATTCTACATGAGTGACTAGCTTTTTATAGCGCGTTTTTAAATATCCACTGAAGTGGTGTACTTACAGCGCTGGCATGGCTGGTGCCACATGAAACTGCTGCCGTCTCGGCGCAAGTTCTGTGTACACAATACAACCATGCACCATGTCACTTCATGCAAAGCCACATACGTAAGGTGCATGCGTGTTTAGCTGTATCCTGCCACCTGCACTTTTGGCAGAATGGCCGGGATCTTTTACGTGCTACTGCGGTAACACGGGGGTGGAACGGGTACCAAATAAGAGTCTGCACAGAAAGTTGACCCTGGAGAAGAAGATTCTCCCAACGCTCCTGCAGGGACTCGAACCCGCGAACTTTCAGTCACGAACCCGGCGTTCTAACCACTGAGCTAACCCCGCTCTCCATTTTTCGACTGAATGGTGGGATTAACACACTCGGAGGGGGTAAAACTGAACGCTTTTTAATGAGGACGTTGCAGTACGCGAACTGTGTGGTCCCTTTTCAGTGATTTACTCATTCATAACTGAAGCACTTCTCGTCAGGCAACGGTAACGTCATCCCTGTCAACAGCAGTGGCTCACTACACATTCATGACGTCTTCCCTTTCAACAGCAGTGGCTCACTACACATTCATGACGTAATCCCTGTCAACAGCAGTAGGTCACTACACATTCACGACGTCATCCCTGTCAACAGCTATGGTTCACTACACATTCATGACGTCATCCCTGTCAACGGCAGCGGCTCACTACACATTCATGACGTCATCCCTGTCAACGGCAGCGGCTCACTACACATTCATGACGTCATCCCTGTCAACGCAGCGGCTCACTACACATTCATGACGTCATCCCTGTCAACAGCAGCGGCTCACTGCACATTCGTGTACTCAGCTGACCACCCTCCGTAATACATTATTGCCACAGGCCCTTCTTGTCGATTTGTTTCACTGTTCCTTTACGTCCACAGAAACCACCAGGCTTATTAGGGACGGGAAGCCCCGGGGCGGCCACCTCCACTTTCACACAGGTCCTGAGCTCTGTCTTGTCGATCGCTGCAGGTGCCAGGAAAACTGAAGTACATCTCTTCAGGCGACGGGTACGTCATCGGGGTCAATAACTCCGACGAGATCTTCATCCGAGAGGGCATCAGCTCCACCCAGCCCACGGGCACCACGTGGACCCAGCTGAGCGGAAAGCTGACCGTCGTCGACAGCTTCAGAAACAGCGCCTGGGGCGTCAACGATAATAACAGAATCTATAACACCTTCGTGCAGTAGATAAGGGGCACCGCTGTCGTGGAAATGTCCATCGTAAACTACGCTGGGCCTGCTTGGACCGAGAAGCGTTGGATTTTAAAAGGATTGATGAATTAATTGACTGCATGACGATATCGTCTTCTTCTACTCAGTTTTTGTGCTGTTTGGTTTCGCTGGCGTCTTTCGAATCAGTAATACGTACAGAACGTTATCAAAGGCGGCCGAATAAAATAGCATAAACGTAAATTCTTGACCGTTTCCGTTTAGGTGTGTGTGTGTGTGTGTGTGTGTGTGTGTGTGCCGTGGAAAAATCGCCCCCCCCCCCACCCCCAACCCGAAAATCGTCATCATAATTACAATAATACTAGAGGTGAAACTGATGGATCTTCACGAGGATCTGAATACAGAAATCCTTTTGAGACAAACGTGTCTTTATACAGGAAAGTAAAAATAAAACAGTTACATCACAGCAATAATCAATAAAAATCCACCTTTCCTAGACTCATCTTCTGTAGCCCTTCTTGGTGCCCTTCATATACTCCCCCCCCCCACCCCCACACACACACTTTGTCATAAACACACACACTCTCTCTCTGTCTCGCTCTCACACACACATTCTCTCTCACACTCTCTCAAGAACTGGCTGTTAGATAGGTCCAAATGGACCTAACGCTACTATTCTTGAGTATTAAAGTTTTCGAGTTCTCTCTCTCTCTCTCTCTCTTCTCTCCTCTCTCTCTCACACACACACACACACACACACACACAACTCTCTCTCTCTCTCTCTCTCTCTCTCACACACACACACACACACACACACACACACACACACACACACACACACACACACACACAGAGTCACACACCTGGAAAGTGGACATTTATTTTTTCATTAATATTTTGTATCTACATGACAAAAAGTACAGTGCATCATGGGGAAAACAACACATGTGAGCTATAAATAGCTATATTTCTGCAACTTTGAAATGTCAATAGTTTACAAACTAGACCATAAATCAGCCAAAAACTGCTGAGTCAAATTTATATTCCATTCATAGCTGCAGGGCTTGTGTCATTCTTCTTAAAATTTACTTGAAGTCTTGCTTAAAGCTGCTGCTTTGAGAGAAAACAATTCTATAGTAATTATAGTTACAAATCTGAAACAGAATGAGGCCCAGAATGCCTGTGCTGGATCAACACACAAGGGAGTTAATTTGCACTCAAAATACGTAGCACAAGTGCAACAAAGACCTTGTCTACGGTAACTCTCACCTGGCATACGTGCAAATACAAGGTACACAAACTCCACCAGATATTCTATGAGAATGAGGATGAGGATGAATAATAGGAATAGGAATGAATGAAACAAAGAGGTATAGAGAATTAGGATGTACCTCTGGTGGAGTTTATGTACCTTGTATTTACATGCATGCCAGGTGAGAGTTATTGTGGGTGACTCAGGTCTTTGTTGTTGTACTTGTGTTAGGTATTTTGAGCACTCATTAAGTCCCTCAAGTGGTAATTATATAGTCAGTAATTGTGGCAACTTTAACATCCCATCAACCACACAGGGTTACCTCAGGACGATCAAACTCTGTCATAGAAAAATATACATTTTAAAACTCTACTCATATGTAAAACCTTCATGAAAAGTCAAATCTACAAAATTGGAGCAAATACTAATATAAAAGAAAGCATAATTATAGGCACAAACATCAAACATTAATTTTCAAAAGGTTGTGTCCTTGCTATAAAAACATAATCATAGCAAGAAAATGCTGTTATCATCAACCCTTCCACCCTATTTACATAAATATCAGATTCAAAAACAAAATTAAAAACAAAAAACAGAAAAACAAACAAAAAACACACCAATAACATGTATCAGCCAACGGAATAGACGCAAACAATTAAAAACTTAAAAAATATTATATAAAAGCATGTATAATGGCAAACACCAGTGCCTCATGGCCGCATACTGCACCTACCACTGACCAACTGTCATCTCCTAGCTGATCAAAAAAGAGCCATACAAAAAAGCCTATCTTTCAACAAAAAATATTGACAAAATGTCAACAAACAATGTCAAATTAAAGAATTTTCGACAAACAGAATGAATTACATATGAATATATATGTAAAGCGGAACTCCATTAATCAGGACACTCTGGTCCTTATGAGTACTGCTTGATGGACGAGAGTTCCAGACAGATGGTTCACACAATTATTTTTAACACAATTGTGCAACTTACAAGGATGGAAACTAAAAAAGCCACCACACAGGTGATATAACTCACCAGCTGCATTCCTTCTCATATAAGACTCATTTTATGACTGCACCAACAACTGATCAGGCCAACACTACGAGCATTTTCCAGTTCTGCAACTCATCAATTATCTCTCCTGAAGAAAGCAGAGCTGAAGCAGTGAAACAAACCAATGATGTCTGCCTACCAGCCTTACAATAAGGCTTCAGCTCTCCTTTCTCAATCTTCAAAAATTGTGGTTTTGGGACGCTGTTTTGTGGTGAACATGCTTCTCATGATTTAAAACCAAGCATTGAGAGGGCTCTCACTGCTGTCCATCTTAATGCAAAATCATTCTGGCGATGACAGTGTAGCATTCAGTATAGTTTCCACTCACAAGCTGTCACAAATTCTCAGTCTTCAAAAATTGTGGTTTATGTCTTGTGGTGAAAGTGCTCCTGACAATTTAAAACTAAGCTCTTATCGCTGTCCATCTTAATGCAAAATCATTCTGGTGGTGACAGCATAGTGCTAGATATAGTTTCCCCTTGCCAGTCTAAATTTTGGGTGAGAATGTTGGTGTTCACGCACGATTTCCTGGCTGTCGAGGGATGACTTTCATAAAAATGCCATCCTTGGATTTCATGACAATAGACTCCAGTTTTTCCACCTTGTGATTTGGATCCAGCTCCAGTGTGTATCTGAAAACAGAACAGCACAATCACACAGCACAGGGTTTTTTCCCCAACAAAACTCCTCTCCTTCTGTTTGTACGATTGCAAGTATGCACCAAGCCCTCACACACACACACACACACACACAAACACGCATGCATGCACATGCACACACATACATATACACATATGCACATACACACACACACATGCATGCATGCACACACATGCACACACACACACACGCACACACACACACACACATGCACACACCACACACACACATTGCAATGCCCCCCCACACACACACACAGTCATACATGCACACCCACACCCACACACACACACACACACACACACACACACACACATACACACACAACACACACACATACACACACGCAATACACAGACACACACACATTACACACACACACACACAACACACAACACACCACACATTGTTACACATACATGCACACACACACACACACACACACACACACACACACACACACACTTAAACATACCTGTGCAACATTTTGGCCAGCACCACCTTGATCTCATGCATGGCAAAATTCTGGCCAATGCAGTTTCTGTGAGAAAAAAAGGTGAAATACTGACTGACCACACTCAACACAAATGCTGTTTTTTCACTCTGTCTGTTTGTTGCTTGTAAAAGGCAGGCATGCCAAAGATTTGTATATACTGTGTTTTGTCCAGTCTCATCAAAAGTGCTGAAATGCTAACCCTTTGTGTATTTTGATATTTGACATTTGGTGTGTCTTATATCACATTTCAAATATGTGCTCTTTTCATCATCCCCCCCCCCTGTGATGCTTTTAATTATTACCTAGAATCATTATCTGTAATCTCCCCATCCTAACTTCACTTGGATTAGGATAAGACTTCAGCAAGTAACTGCTTATAATTACTTTGTTTTCACCATTACTAACAGCATAAGCTGATGTTGACAGCAACCCTATGCATCAAATCCAGTAACATAATAATAATAATAACTCTTATATAGCGCTACCCCCCATTAAACATTTACAAGCTTGTGGCACTGTACATTATCAACATCAAAATCCGCTTGACAATCAAAAAAGCACAAGTACTGTAAATGCATACATCCATATCAAAATGACAAAAAAAGCCAGCATGAATCAAAAAAAGGTTCACATAAGGTGAACTGCCTCTGTAATTCAGACGGAAGCAGATGCAAAGCAACAAAAAGTGTACAACAAACAAACTATTCAAGCATTATTATTGGTTTGTAATGGACCCAGTCTGATAAGAAGTCAGGTAGGGTCAGTTTGAACTTTTGGTCGTATACCTCAATTTTGTATCTTTTTTCTCTCCATTTTTTTTTCAAAGACCGATTCATTAGCTTCCTGTATGATGTTTTACAGAATGGATAAGAATCTGAATAGTGCAAGATGACGTAAGTGGTAAAACCAACTGTTAGAAATAACTAATGTCAAAAGGATGTCTCTTTTCTTTTTTCTTGTTGTTGTTGTTGTTGTTGTTTTGACTGTGCCCTGTGGGGCACAAACCTTTTTTTAGTGCCTTTTTCCCCCTGAAAGTTAGAATGTATTCTTTATGAAACAGAATCAGGCCCTGAGCGCTCATTCAGCATCAACGCACAAGGGAGTTAATTAATGCTCAGAAGATGCCAAACAAACACAGCAAGGAAGACCTGAGTCACTACTGTATCTCACCTGGCATGCCTCTGGTGGAGTCTATGTACCTTGTGTTTACTCGCACGCCAGGTGAGAGTTAGCCCAGGTGACTCAGGTCTTTGTTGTTGTGTTTGTGTGACGTCTTTCAAGCACTAATTAACTCCCTTGTGTGTTGTATTTCGTTATGACAAAAAAGAAAAGAAAAAGGAAACTACCTTCTCAACTCACCTTGGGCCGGCAGAGAAGGGGATAAATGCGTAGGGGTGTCGATCGTTGCAGTTTTCCTTGCTGAATCTCTCTGGCCGGAACTCCTGAACATTGTAGAGACATGCAGAACACTGAATTGAAATGCAAAACATCTCTAGAAATATTTATGGCTTTTTTCTTTCTTTTGTCGTACTTTCATATGCTGAAAAGTCAAGCGTACAAAATACGCCCAAATGATACAGGTAAGCAGGTCTGGGACTCGCAAATAAAACACTCTCACAGCAAGAACAGCCACAACACTCACCAGGCTGTCCTCCCATATGGCAGGGTTGTGGTGGATGTTGTAGATGATGATGTTGATGACGGTGCCAGCTGGTGCGATGCAACCATCAATCTCCGTGTCCTGCGTCAGCTCTCGCTGAATGAAGGGAACCGGGACGTGGCAGCGCAAAGCCTCTTTGATGCACATGGTCAGGTACGGCATCTTTGACAGATCATCCCTGCGGAAGACAAAAATCCTGTGAGCTTGGGGTGCATTTGCAAGTTAGCAGTGCTAACAGTAACGGTAGCACCTTTCGCTGCACAAAATAATCATAATAATAATAGGGAACTTATAGAGCGCTTTTGGAATCTCAAAGCGTTTTACAACTCAAAGAAAAACATGCAAAGCACAAACACACCCATAATTATACAAATCAATAGTCTACAAGCGTACAAAACGTATGGGAATTAACAAACATCTTCACACAAAACGTGTCAAAAAATCTAACAGTAGATTCAAAGTCCACTCCCATCATTGTTTACTAGTGTTGTTATTATTTGTCTGTTTGTTGCCTTGAATAAGGTGTGTTCACTCAAAATGTGAGCCTGTTTTGTACTGTTTCACTGAAATAAGTGTTCTTTTTTACCTTCTGTGTGTGTGTGTGTGTGTGTGTGTGTGTGTGTGTGTGTGTGTGTGTGTGTGTTGTGTGTGTGTGTGTGTGTGTGTGTGTGTGTGTGTGCGTGCGTGTGTGTGTGTGTGTGTGCGTGTGTGCATGTGTGCGTCTCTTAGAATGGTCTCTATGGACACGATTTTGCACTTTGTAAATACTTTAATTATTAATAATTATTATCATTATTTAACGAGGACGAGTCTCACCACAAGATGTCATCACACTCTCTGCCCTTTAGCAGCCCGTCCACTTCTCTCTGACACTCCGCCTGGATCTCTGGGTGTTCCGCCAGGGAAAACATCGCCCATGAGATGGCGCTGGCCGTTGTGTCATGGCCTAGAGACAGAGCAAGAAAGTAACTCAACATTTAACCCCTTCCTTGCCAAAGAGTCTGCACGGCAGGTTCTCTGCTTGAATTGACAGAATTGTCTCAAAAAGAGGTTTAGCAAGTCAGAAATGCTTATTTTGGAGACGTTCACTCCACATGAGAATGCACAAAAGGTGTGAATTAAAACAGGATGTCATGTGACATTCAATAATCAAATGAAAAACATTTTTCCTATGACATTATATGATGCCCTGCGGGTGGGGAAAGGGTTAATGCTCCGTCAAATATGCCAGTTATAAATTATGAGGATGAAACACAGGTTTACAAAAACGAAACAAAAAAACACACATAAGTAAAATCTGACAAGAAGCTGAAAAATACAGAACACAATTTAATGAATAACGATTCAACATTAGTAGCTTAAAAGGTACAAGGTCCAAACAACAGTTTGTCAAATCATATGTAAAAGTTGAGTTCACTGAAATTATCCACATTACATGATAAAAGATACGATTTCACCTCCCAACGTCGATCCTTTATCAGTTAAAAATGTTTTGCAGCCTATTTCTATTTCACAAACTTCTGACACAGGAATCTGGGCCAATCATTTGTGACAAGCAGGGTGACCCATTTTATTCTGAGGGTCCACATGGAAACCTGTATTAGCCACAACACACACAGAAAGGGTGTGTGTGTGTGTGTGGGGGGGGTACATAAGATTATGGGGGCAAAAATGACGCCGAATTGACCAGAAAGGTAAAAATCACAAAGGGCAAAATCCCCAGCAGTAGGCAAAGCAAGAATGGCTATAATCTGATCTTTCATCGCGTTTTAAAGAGAGAACCTCTGTGTGTTCTCGGCAGAGGGGACATCAATTTCTGTGTCCATGGAATGCCACTGTGGAAGCAGGAACAAGGAGCAGAGATATAATGTGTCTGGCGTACAACATGACCTGAAAGCTACAGTGAGCTTCATCAAACAATGGCATGAATAAATGAATGACTGAAAATTTACATATAGCGCATAAAAAAACTTCCACACAAAACCATGCGTGTTCACAGTGCCAGATATGCACAGTGCATACATGTAAGCTCTTGCAAGTTAAAAACTACCAAAGGACACTCATACCAATAAAGTGCAAACAGCCACCCCTTCCTGAAAGTGCAACTATACATAGCAGTTAAACGTTGATATATATAGAGTTACAAATAATAACAGAAAAAAGACTCAAATACACACACTGTCACACATGCACGCACGCACACACACACATGCACATACACACACACACACACACACACACACACACACACACACACACACACACACACACGCACACACACACACAATCCCAGATACAAAGAAAATCAAAATTAAATATTATATACATAGTTTATATTTATATAATTATATATAATGTCATTGATAAACTGATGAAATCACTTGTGTCAGGTCCGATCTTTTAGACCAATTTAATTGAATGTGTCAGACTAAAAACAATGCCAAGCAGTGAGCTGTAAGAGTAACACGCTCAAGTCAAATTAATGCTTTGAAACTCTCACCTTCAAACATGAACGTGTCAACCTCTGCTCTGATCTCATCTGATTTTAGACCTTCCCCGTTCTCATCCTTCGCTGTCAAGAGAATGTCGAGAAAGTCCAAGTATCGATGTTTGTAAGTGTTTTCCTCTGCTGTTGTATGCGCACTGTTTTCCTGGAGGAAAGCGAAAGAGTGCATCAGAAAAATCTGAATGACTACAGATGGTCTGCAACCATTTTGCAACTGTTCTGGACTTCCAATATAAAGCATAAGGTTATACACACACATGCACACACATGCACGCACGCACGCACGCACGTACATACATGCACGCACACACGCACTCTCACACGCACATGCACACACACACACACACGCACGCATGCACGCGTGAACGTGCACACACACACACACACACACAACCACACACACACACACACACACACACACACACACACACACACACACACACACACACACACACACACACACACACGTACACAACACACACACACACACACACACACACACACACACACACACACACACACACACACACACCACACACACACACCACAACCACACACACACACACACACAACACACCACACACACACACACACACACACACACACACACACACACACTCACCACACACACACACACCACACACACACACACACACACACACACACACACACACACACAACCACACACAACCACACCACACACACACACACACACACACACACACACACACACACACACAAACTCACCAAAGCCTCTCTACGCTTCTGAATAACCTCTTCAGCAACAGCATGCACCTCTCGGCAATACTTCAGAAACTTCCTGCCACTAGGGGTCAGGAAGTAAATCCAGTCCGAGTGAAACCATGGCTGACTACAACATAAAAAAGTAAGTGGAAGAAAAAGAAAAAAGGTAATTATTATTTATAATTAGTATTATTAATTATATTTATTGGTCATTTCTTTAGTGCCATGTATCACTGACAAGCGTGATCACACCACGCTTTGCAAGATCCACAGAAATGTAGACATAAAATTGATGAACTAATTATTTATCATTAATGATAAGAATAGTAGCTTGGTGCTAGAGTAGCAATCAATATAGTAGCTTGCTACCAGATTATTATAGTAATCAATTCCTAGATTACTACAGGAATCAATGTAGTAGCTTCCTACTACATTATTATAGTAATCAATATAGTAGCCTGCTGCTAGATTACCATAGTAATCAATATAGTAGACTGCTGCTAGATTCCCATAGTAATCAATATAGCTCGCCTGCTGCTAGATTCCTATAGTAATCAATATAGTAGCCTGCTGCTAGATTCCTATAGTAATCAATATAGTCGCATGCTGCTAGAGTAAAGTCCCCTGACCATGCCAGCTGTACTGAATCAAAATGTTCCTGTAGCTTTGACTTTGAGCTTCTCTTTCTTGTCAACTTTGACCTCAGAACTTCATCAAGTAGTCTTGAAGAAAAGAAAGCATCCCATGTTGTTACAGGATATCATATTTACTCAAAATAAATATGACATCAAATGACAGTACAATGTATGCATATTTTCTTGGGTGTGTGTGTGTGTGTGTGTGTGTGCGCGTGCATGCATGCATGTGTGTCTGTGTGTGTGTGCGTGTGTGTCTCTGTGTGTGCATGTGTGTGTGTGTGTGTGTGTGTGTGTGTGCGCATTGTGTTTTTATACACTACACGCTCTGCCTATTCCTAAATGACACTTCAATACTCACAAGAAACGATTGACAACCAGTTCTGACAGGGCAAAGACAGCTTTCACATACGGGTGTTGGTCACTGAAAAAAGAAGAAAAAAAGAGAAGAAAACTCTTCTCATCAGAATCACATATAATATATGAAATTGAAAGCTGTTCACTTGGAAGGCATCAGTGTTCAACATCTAAGCAACATATGATTAAATATTACAATGTTCATGAACAGCTGGTGTTGAACAGAATGTTTGGAGATGAGTTTCCCAGCTATAGCCTCTCTCCCCCCCCCCAGCCCCCCACCCCCCACCCACAACTTTGTCTTCAGCTGTTTGATATGTCAGATCATCATCAGCCATACCATGATCACTTTAGATGAATTTGTTACAGAGAAAATGCTTAGAAGCATCTAGAAAGAGGAAGCGCTAGATGATCTTCCTTAAAAGGATGAGATAGGGCCATCATCGATCAGACGAACTTTGGAACCATTTCAAAGGCAACAACAGGAAAACTTCAGTGGGGTGAGAGTGTGGAGGGGTGGGGGTGGGGTGGGGGGGGTAGAAGCACATACGTTTTTTCCCAGTGCATAGATACCATCTTGAACAGAACTGAACTGTACTGTTACAGAGGAAATGCGACACGTCTTGGGGTACAGCTGCACTGATGCAGCCCAAACAGCAGTCACAAAAGGTCACTTGAGAACTTAGACTGAAAATTAATGTTTTGATCACCTGCATGTGTTGACAGAGAGGGGAAAAGAGAAAGAGAGGGGAAAAGAGAATGAATGAATGAATGAGTGAAAATTTATATATAGCGCCTAAAAAAACTTCCACACAAAACCATGCGTGTTCACAGCGCCAGATACACACAGTGCATACATGTAAGCTCTCGCAAGCTAAAACAAGAGAAAGATAGAGAAGGACAGAGACAGACAGAGACAATGAGAAAAGACAGAGTGAAACAGACACAGAGTGAGACAGACAGAAAGTGAGACAGACAGACCCAGACACAGAGTGAGATCGACAGATAGAAAGTGAGAGAGACACACAGACGGACAGACAGAAAGTGAGAGAGGCAGATGCACAGAATGAGATGGACAGACAGAAAGTAGGAGAGACAGATACAGAGGGAAAGAGACACAGAGAGAGACAGAGACAGAGAGAGAGAGAGAGAGAGTGAGAGAGAGAGTGAGAGCAAGAGGGGGGGGAGAGGGAGAGAAGGAAATGGAATAAAATAGAGCAGAAATAAAAGTAGGATAGACATTGTGTTCATATATAATAATTATATGACAGTACTGAATTTAAAATTTTCAGTTTCTCTTCTCTCTTAAAGGTAAGGCACACTACACAACACATACATTCTTACACTCACATTGTCACAACACACACATTCTCACACTCACAACACACACATTCTCACACTTCACAACACGCACATTCTCACACTTCACAACACACACATTCCCACACTTCACAACACACACATTCCCACACATCACAACACACACATTCTCACACATCACAACACACACATTCTGACACTCACGACACACACATTCTCACACTTCACTACACACATTCTTACACTTCACAACACACACATTCTCACACTTGTGACACACATTCTCACACTTCACAACACACACATTCTCACACTTCACAACACACACAGTCTTACACATCACAACACTCATGACACACACATTCTCACAATTCACAACACACGCAGTCTTACACTTCACAACACTCATGACACATACATTCTCACACTCACTCACACTAATGTCTGACAGTCGGTATCATAGGAGAAGGCACACTTCAGGATGATGTCCAAGGTGAACTTGCTGATGTCCTTGTATGCTTCAAAGTATTCACCACGCTCATGGTAGCCTTGGAACTTGGCCTGCCAGCACAACGTGCATGCTGCACATTAGTAATAATAATAACAGTCATTTCTATTGTGCCGTAGCTCACCAACAAGGGTGAACACACTGTGCTTTACAAGAGCAACAATAATGTATGCATTAAAACCTCAAAAATAATAATAATAATAATGTACATTTATCGTGCGCTCATCAACGCCCTGAGCACTAACATGATACAGATTAACCTAAATACGATATTCTATACACATGTAGAGCACTTACCAAAAAACAATTTACATAAGGTATTATATGGAAACACACACACACACACACACACAAGCACGCACGCATGCACATATGCGCACACACACACATGCACATACACACAATGACTGTAGCAGAAACTGGGTACTGATATTAGTTGGGATATTAATAACATTATAATATAGCCATAATATTGTATTCCTCGCCCAAACACCCTTGTTCCCTCACAGCTTTGGCAGTTTCTCCATCAGTTCTTTTCCGTTTCATTTTGTTCTCAGTGAAAGTAATCTAAAAATAATTTTAACACGGCTTCCAGAAAAATGGTGAATGCTCATATTTTGCAGCGGAAATACAAACCTTGCTTTGAACTGCCCAGGAATTCAGTGCCAAAACAACACAAATCGTAATACAGGAACTCGTACTCAGTATGATAATGTGGCAGCAAGAGGTCACGAGACTTACATGCATACCGCCCAAAACCCAGAACTGGGCATATTCCGGACTGGAAAGCAAACAAACCTGCAAAACATGTCTAGGAATATTTATTTAACCTTTTTTATTATTTCATTTTTGTATTTTCATATGGCAGAAATTTAAGCATACAAAATAGGCCCAAATTGTATGGGTAAACAGGTCTGGACACTGTATTACCAGCCTAGGCTTGGACTGTGTCACAAGACACTGACACCAGCAAGAACACCAAGGCTACATTAAAATGGTGTTACACGCTGCATAGTTACGATTGTGGTGACTACCTTCAGCCGTGATAGGCTCCTGGCACAACATGAGCATCCACACTCCAGAAATGGACATCAATCTCCCGAAGACAGCATGCAGCTGCCCACACTGTTGTTGTTGATCGCTTTTATATAGCGCTACTTTCTGCTCTCGAGCAGACTCACTGACTAGCTTTTTATAGCGCATTTTTGAATATCCACCAAAGTGGTGTACTTACAGCAATGGCATGGCTGGTGCCACATGAAACTGCTACCATCTCAGCACGTTCTGTGTACACCATACAACCATGCACCATGTCACTTCATGCAAAGCCACATACGTAAGATGTATGCGTGCTTAGCTGTAACCTGCCACCTGCACTTTTGGCAGAATGACTGGGATCTTTTAGGTGCTACTGCATTAACACGTGGGTGGAATGGATACCGAAATAAAAGTCAGCACAGAAAGTTGACCCTGGAGAAGAAAATTCTCCTGCACTCCTGCTGGGATTTGAACCCATGACTTTTCAATCATGAATCCACCACTCTAACCACTGAGCTATCCCGCTGCGTAACAAAACATGGCCACACACGCAATCCTCACTCTATGGACTGCATAAGAGAGCCCAAGCGAGATCAAGAGGAGGGAGGTGGAGCTGGACTCTCATAGTGAGTTGAATTATCTTTTGCTTCAGGTTTTAACAGTTGCTTCTTGGGACACTGTCTTTGTGACTTTGCTCCATACAGCTGTTGAAACAGAAATTAGAAGAGTGCACAAGTTGCTTTGTGCCTCCTTAACACTGTTGTTCAGATGGTGGCTGATAGTCTCTTCAGTCTTGACAGGTCGGAGAGCATGGACGAGCTATTCATCTCTACCTGATCCCCCCCCCACCCCCCCTTTAATAATGAGTCTTGTGGTGATTCCTGTGGCTGTAAAGCACCATGATTACTTACTTACAACTGCGTATATGGGTGATCCACCGAGTGTTCTGTTGAGGAACGCTACAACAACAACATGCCGGGTCAGAGCACATGGACGAGCTAGTCATCTCTACCCGATCCTCCCCTTTAATAATGAGTCTTGTGGTGATTCATGTGGACGTAAAGCACCATGATTACTTACTTACAACTGCACACACGGGTGACCCATTGAGTGTTCTGTTGAGGAACGCTACAACAGCAACATACTGGGTCAGAGCACATGGACGAACTATTCATCTCTACCCGATCCTCCCCCCCTTTAATAATGAGTCTTGTGGTGGTTCCTGTGGACGTAAAGCACCATGATTACTTACTTACAACTGCACACACGGGTGACCCATTGAGTGTTCTGTTGAGGAACGCTACAACAACAACATGCCAGGTCAGAGCACATGGATGAGCTAGTCATCTCTACCCGATCCTCCCCTTTAATAATGAGTCTTGTGGTGGTTCCTGTGGACGTAAAGCACCATGATTACTTACTTACAACTGCGTATATGGGTGATCCACAGATTGTTCTGTTGAGGAACGCTACAA
>JABMCL010001331.1:40000-42500 GCA_018857735.1 Alviniconcha marisindica | reverse complement strand
GGGACTCAAACCTGTGACCTTTTGATCTTTGAGTCCGGCACTCTAACCACTGAGCCATCTCTGCTCCCCATATGTCATATGTCACTGACCAGCAGGTGCAGAGACCAAGATATACTTTGCCAAGATGAAACAGTGGCAGGGGGTCGACATCTCAGAGATTACACAGACAGTCGTGGAGTGATAGGCAGACAGAAGAGACAGACACAGACAGTTGAAGACAGAAAGACACAGTCGTCATGGACAGTCATAGACAGACACAGTAAGTCATATACAGTCACAGACAGTCATAGACAGACACAGTAAGTCATACACAGTCACAGAGAGACACAGTAAGACATACACAGTCACAGACAGACACAGTAAGTCATACACAGTCACAGACAGTCACAGACAAACACAGTAAGTCATACACAGTCACAGGCAGACAGACACAGGAAGTCGTACACAGTCACTGACACAGTCACAGACAGACACAGACACAGTAAGTCATATGCAGTCACAGACAGACACAGTAACTCATACACAGTCACAGACAGACAGACATTGACAGACAGACACAGTCACAGACAGACAGATGCAGACAGACTATGTCATAGGTGGACATAGGCAGGCACAGTCAGCCACAGTCAGACAGACAGACAACAGTCAGTCATACTCACAAACAGACAGTCATAGACAAAAAAGGACATAGTCATACAAAGACAGACACAGTCAGTCATAGACAGACAGTAAGAGACAGACACAGTCATAGGCAGAGAGATGCAGACAGACTACGTCATAGGTGGACATAGACAGGCACAAACAGTCAGCCACAGACAACAGTCAGTCATAGACAGACAGACAGGCAGAGTCATAGACAAACAAGGACATAGTCATACAAAGACAGACACAGTCAGTCACAGACAGACAGACAGACACAGTCATAGACACACAGACAAGGACAGTCATACACAGACAGACACAGACAGACAGTCATAAACAGTCATAAACAGACAGACAAGGACAGTCACAGACAAACACAATCACAGACAGTCACAGACAGACAAGGACAGACAGTCAGTCAGTCACAGACAGATACACACAGACAGGCAGACACAGAGAGGTCTGTGATGAAAATGAGCCAGCATTTTAATCAGACTGTCTTCAGCCATTATGTTTGTTGGTATCTGACAAACTTTCAGTTTAACAGTAACAGCGAAAAGCCTGCATGATTGAATAGAACCAGCAGAAATCCCATATACACATAAAAAATATATGTGTACACTGATAGTGATACATGGAAAAAGATACAAAGTGGTTTTTAATACCCAGTGAACTATGACAGTTTTACATATTATAATCTCTCTCTCTCTCTCTCTCTCTCTCTCTCTCTCTCTCTCTCTCTCTCTCTCACACACACACACACACACACAAACACACACACACACACACACACACACACACACACACACACACACACACACACACACACACACACACACACACACACACACACACACACACACACATAAACACACACACACACAATCAACCATGTATTTGCACAGATTCTACAAAAGTTCTTCGGATGAGCCTATACACTGAGCCACACATCACATAGATTATATATAAACATGCGAAAAATTGCACACATGATGCTAAAGATCCCGAAGTCCATGTCAGGGTTGATGGACTGTGGAAACACCAACATAACTCAGCATGGGCTGAAAATGTCACAGTCTTCAGAGTGCTGAATCTGGACACCACAGGAGTGGGGATAGATAGCTCAGTGGTTAGAGCACTGGCCTTGTGATTGAAAGGTCGTGGGTTCAAATCCCTGCAGGAGAGGTGGGAGAATTTTCTTCTCCAGGGTCAACTTTATGTGCTGACTCTTATTTGGTATCCATTCCACCACTGTGTTACCGCAGTAGCACGTAAAAGACCCCGGTCATTCTGCCAAAAGTGCAGGTGGCAGGTTACAGCTAAACATGCATGCACCTTACGTATGTGGCTTTGCATGAAGTGACATGGTGCATGGTTGTATGGTGTACACATAATGCGCTGAGACGGCAGCAGTTTCATGTGGCACCAGCCATGCCAGCACTGTAAGTACACCACTTCGGCGGACATTCAAAACTGTGCTATAAAAAGCTATTCACTCGTGTAGAATCGCATGCGAGCGCAGTGAGTCTGCTCGAGAGTGGAAAATATTGATATATATATATATATATATATATATATATATATATATATATATATATATATATAAAAGCAGTCAACAATCATGCAGAAGAAGATCACTGACAGCTTTAAAGTAAAAGTCCAAGGTTTTTAAGTATGCAAAATAACCATCGAAATGATTGACAAATGAGTCACTAGTTTCAGATTTAATGAAATAAAAAATAAAATAAAATGTTTAATGAGAGGCTTTTAGAACTACCCATGTGCATTTTTAGTATTAGCTAGACTTGTAAGGCCTGTGATGCAAATATAAGGACTAGTAAGGCCTTACTCAGCAAAT
>JABMCL010001331.1:20000-35000 GCA_018857735.1 Alviniconcha marisindica | reverse complement strand
ATATATAATAGTCCTTTCGCTAAGATTGAACAGGATTGCAGTCAGAGTACAGGGCCTTGGCCAATCGATTCTTTGGTAACCACCCCCACCCCCACCCCCAATATTGACCTTGACCTTGGTCAATGTTCCTCTGTGTGCTAGGTTCAGTTGTACAGGCTAACATGCTGACCAAGGCCGGTCGCGTGCTGACGACGGCCGAGAAAAAGGGGAGGAAACGAAGGTTTTGCATGTGCAGAATTTACACAACACCTGAGCTGGAAAACTCAGACAGGAACGAAAATGAAGAGGATTTTATAGTTGTTTTATACTTTTGCTTTCATGTTTTGCAGCCTGTACGGCACTTAAAACGAAAGCAAAAAAAAACGCAGACAGTGGCCGGAATAGTTATAGACTTATACCCCGCGTTGATTGATGTGCGAAAGACAGAAGCTCATCTCATTTATCTCTATGCAGTGACTTTGAGGTCAGCGACCTGAGTGGTCATGACTTTGTAATGTCACTGTTGTGTTTTTATATGTTATTCAGTTGCTCAGTCAGTCACGTACATCTGCTTTTGAAAACGAAAACGGGATGCGGGCAATGAATACTATTAGGCCTGGGCCATCGTCAGAGTATCTCTGGCGACGACGTGTCCCGGTCCTTGCTCCAAATTAATACCTTTGTTTGGGACAAAAATTGTGTTATCGTAGATGGAAAAAAGAACAAAAGAAAAAAGAACAATGCAGTGTTTCACCATATAATTGTACGCGCGAAGTTTGGCTTTGAAAATGACAATACATGTAGCTTACGGTGGTGGTGTCATTAGACCTTAGTTCAACAGACACCTTCACATTTTAGTGATCTCCCTTGATATCGACCTTGACCCTGGCCATCAGCTTGGTCAAAGTCTGGGCTGAAGACTTAGATTTTATAATCTGCAAGGCAAGCACTCGACTGTTTTGATTCACGAGGTTAATATGATTACGAAGGCGTCGTTCAGTGTTACCAGCTTGTGTTCTAAAGTGGTTGATAACAGCAAAGGCGGTTTTGTTATTGAACACTAATACTTTTAGCTAAAACTTCAAATGTTGATGCTGACACTAGTGACAGGAAGTGCTTCAATGCAAACTTTCAGTTTCATCTAGGTAATGCTTCTTTCTCTGTCCGTGCATTGTTGCAGATAAAAACCAGCTGTCTGCACTGTTACAGCGCAAGATGAATACCGATTCTAAGGACAATGGTAAGAGTTATTAATTGGGAATGGCGGCATTGTTTACATGGTGGAGAGTGAGATGTTTGCAAAAGTTTAAAATGAAAGTAGGATTTGCTCGGTTTGTGGACGTTGTGTTTGTTTTTGTGGTGTTAATTGTTATATTGCGTTAGAATAGGGGCTCATATATAGCTGATACAGGTGTTACTTAGTTGAAGTATATACAGCCTTTCTTTGTGATTTGTTTTGTTTTAGTGCTATGCTCTCTCTCTCTCTCTCTCTCTCTCTCTCTCTCTCTCTCTCTCTCTCTCTCTCTCTCTCTCTCTCTCGACTTGTTTCTTGGTTTACTGGTGTCTATTTCAACATGGTTTGTATGAATGTACATGTACTCAACATACTGTGGCTCATTGTATCCTTAGTTAATAGTAGTTTCCCTCATGGGCGAGGGCTGGATGTAAAAAGACCTCGAGTCTTCTCCACTACCCTCGTAAAATAAAGTTTATTCATTCATTCATTTTCTCTCTCTCTCTCTCTCTCTCTCTCTCTCTCTCTCTCTCTCTCATTCGTTTGTTCGTTCGTTCTCTGTCTCTCTGTCTGTGTGTCTCTCTCTCTCTCTCTCTCTCTCTCTCTCTCTCTCTCTCTCTTCGTTCGTTCGTTGTTCTCTGTCTCTGTCTCTCTCTCTCTCTCTTACTTAGTAACATATTCATTTCTTTGCTTGTTTTGTCTTTCCTTTGTGAGTTTTGCCATTTACAGAGTAGATGCATAAATATGCTTCTGCTTTTTAATTTAATTTCTGGCTCTTTGCCCTAAATATTCTTATGAATTAATATCATATTTTTGCATAGGTTTCAAATCAGTGTATATGTGTAAGTCACAAGTAAGTGTAGTACTAGTAGTGATCAATAGAATTAGTTCCTCATGGACAAGGGCTGCTTGGAAAAAGACCCTCAGCTGTCAGCTCCACTATCCTCTTGAAATAAAGTTTATTCATTCATTAATTCATTATCTCTCCTCCTTCCTGCATCAGTTGTCTGGTTCTGTAATATCAAATGCTCTTGTGTGCTCTTCTTTGGTCACAGTGTCTGTACTGAACTGGCAATTTATTTGTTCTTTTATTCGTTTTGATGCATTAAATTACAATACATAATATGTATACTGAAAATATCAAAGGCTCTGTGTACTCTTTTTTTGTCTCAGAGTCTGCACTGAACTGGCAATTTATTTATTCTTTTATTCATTTTGATGCACCGAAATACAGTACATAATACATACTATCACATATACTGACCAAGATTAGGGTTTTGCTTCACAGCGCAGATGGTAGTGAATGTTGAGGGGTTATCCCCCCGTGCCAGGGACATCCATCGCAGAGTGGTTGCATTCATCCAAGACCACATACAGCCCCTGGAGCATGAAATTTTGCAGAAACAGAGTGACAGGAAATTCTTCACTGCAAAACTTAAAGATTTACAGGTGATGGTCTGTGTGCGTGTATGTGTGTGTGTGTGTGCGGGCATGCGTACGTGTGTGTGTGCATGCATGTGTGTGTGCGTGCGTGCGTGCGTGTGTGTCTGTGTGTATGTATGCTCATGCACGTGCTCATGTTAGGAAAGAGTGAGAAAGATATATAATATATATATATATATGTATATATATATATATATATAGTTCTTCTTCCTCTTGATCACCACTACACTGAGAGTCCAGTCTGCAAGATGCATGTAGCTGTCTTCTCCAGTTCCTCCTTGCTGCCGTATAGAGTTTGGTGTGTAACTGGACTGCCGTTGGCCACACGTTTGTTCTTGCTGTCTGCAGAAGTGGGCATATCTGCAGTACATGTTCAGCCGTCTGGTCTTCAAGACTGCAGTTGCAGATTGGTGATGGTGCCAGCTTCATTTTCTTGAACATGTGGGCATTGAGTTGGTTGTGTCCCATGCGTAGTCTCAGGACCACAACCTGCTGCCACCATGACCACCATGACCACAACCTGCTGCCACCGTGACCACCATGACCACAGCCTGCTGCCACCGTGACCACCATGACCACAGCCTGCTGCCACCGTGACCACCATGACCACAGCCTGCTGCCACCGTGACCACCATGACCCACCTGCTGCCACCGTGACCACCATGACCACGCTGCTGCCACCGTGACCACCATGACCACAGCCTGCTGCCACCGTGACCACCATGACCACAGCCTGCTGCCACCGTGACCACCATGACCACAGCCTGCTGCCACCGTGACCATCATGACCACATCCTGCTGCCACCGTGACCACCATGACCACATCCTGCTGCCACCATGACCACAACCTGCTGCCACCGTGACCACCATGACCACAGCCTGCTGCCACCATGACCACCATGACCACAGCCTGCTGCCACCGTGACCACCATGACCACAGCCTGCTGCCACCGTGACCACCATGACCACAACCTGCTGCCACCGTGACCACCATGACCACAACCTGCTGCCACCGTGACCACCATGACCACAGCTGCTGCCACCATGACCACCATGACCACAACCTGCTGCCACCAGCCAAGGCAGTGGAAGTCGTCCCTCTCAGTGCGTTGTTCCAGGGCCGCTCTGACGAGGGTCTTCTTTTCTTGGAAGGTGACACTGTTGTCTTGCTCTCTTCCTTTGGCTCCAAGTTTGGCGAGCTCGTCTGCTTTTTAATTTCCTGGAAGACCACAGTGGGCTGGGACCCACTGCAGGACTACTCGCCTGTGCTGGGCGACCTCATGAAGGCTTTCTGCAAGATGAGGGCGGTTGTCTCCTGCTGTAGCTTCCAGGACTGAAAGTACATCAGACAGGAAGACAACCTGTTGACATTCGTTACTGGGGTCTCTCACCATGGAAGCTGCCTGCACAGGGGCCTGAATCTCTGCCATGACGTAGATGGAGCAGTATTTGCCAGCCGGAATGCTTGCTGATTGTATCTCTCTTTCTGGGAACTTGACATATATATATATATATATTAATTAGTTTAATGTACATGTGTGTGTGTGTGTGTGTGTGGATGCATATATATATACACTAAATTAGAGAAAAGAGAAGAGAACTAAGAGAAACATAATGTGGATACAGCATTATGAGAGATTTATAGTCAGGTTAAAATTGCCAGATAGCAGGAGCTACTGAGTGTGCTGCACCCACCAACCTTCCATAACATTCCACAGTAGCCATGGAGGATGGGGGCGGGGGGGGGGGGGGGGGGGGTCATGACAGCAGAGGCCATGTTTCAGGTGGAAGAAGGAGTTGTAGATCTTGGATGCTCAAGCAAGGCGTTTGACTGGTCTCAGGAAAGGCTGCTGCTTGCTGTTGATGTTTTGCTGTGTATTTATTTATTGAATTTAGTTATTCGTTTAGCTGATCAGATGATATAGATACATATATATATATATATATATATATATATGTGAAATGGAGAAAATCAAAGAAAAACTACAAGTTGGCTTGAATTGTCCAAAATGTTTGGCACAAATGCCTTCTTCAGGGGGTTATTTCTTACAACTTGTCGTAGATATATAATATATATATATATATAATTATGTCGTTTTGTTTCCAAATTTATATATAATTAGGTGGTTTTAATTCCAGAGCAAAGCCCGCCAGCAAGGCCTGTGGAATCTGTTCCTTCCATTGGAATCTGACCCTGAGATGAAGTATGGTGCTGGGCTTTCAAATGTGGAGTATGCGCTCATCTGTGAAGAGATGGGAAAATGTCCCATTTCACCTGTGGTAAAGAATTCCATTTCTGTCTTGGACTTTGCAGGTGGATTGCTGACATTTTCTTTGTATTACCTTTACAGTCCTTCCCGCTCTCTCCACTCTTTGTCAGGCACACGCATGCTCAAACTCCAACGCTTCAACTGCAAAACCCATGGCTTTTGCACTTTTTCACACTTTGGCCCCCACATCTGGAACAATCTCCCCCAAGACAGGCACTCTGCTACTCTCTGCTGCTTCAAAAGCAAACTCAAGACATTTCTCTTCTCAGAATATTTCAGCTAAGCATGATTGTCCATCTCCCCTATCAGTTTGTACAGTGTGTGCGTGCATCTTTTGCAAAGTTACGCTTGAACCCTTGTCTACATTATGTGTTAGCTTTTTCTTTTTTTGTTATATATATATAGTACATTTTTATGGCACATAACATTTCCATCTCGATGTACATTATGTGTGTTATACTATGCGTGTTCAGAGCTTTGAGCCGCAGGGTAAGCGCTTTACAAATTTCCATTATTATTATATGGGGGGGGGGGGGGAGAGTCTTAAGAGAGAATGGAAGCGCACCCACAAAGGAAAAGAACTAGATCTAGCTGTGCCAGAGAGTAACTGTGTGCTTTTATGACTAGTGAGTAAACAATACCCTTTAAAGGCTGTTCACAAACACACACACACACACACACACACACACACACACACAAAAGAAGAAATCTATTCTCTTCATCTCTATTCATATTGTGCTCTTAGGGCTCATGTTATGTTTAAGTGTGTTAAAAATACTCTTCTACATTACTTTTCCTTGATGCCTTTGTAGGTACACTTTTATCACTACTCTTTGTAAAGCATTTACATATTTTAGCGTAGGTGCTTTAGCAGCAAGTCTGTTATATTTTCAGTGCAGATGCACTTTCATTATTACTCTTTATAAAGCATTTAAACATTTTTTTGTGAAGGTGCTTTAGCAGCAAGTTTCTGTTATATTTTCATTATATATATAGATACAAACATGATGGTGAGTCAGTCTGTTTTGCCTTGTATGTGTTATTCTGATGAGTTTTCAAGGCCATCGATATATGTTTATAGTCAAGCAGTGTGTGATGGTTTCAGATGTTCAACTGCAGTGCACCGGACACTGGCAACATGGAAGTGTTAGTTCGCTATGGGACTGAGGAACAAAAGCGAACATGGCTGCAGCCATTGCTGGAGGGCAAGATTCGATCCTGCTTTGGAATGACGGAACCTGCGGTATTTGTGTTTTTTTATTTTCAGGGTGTTGTAAATTTTGGTTTAATGCTGGAACTGTGTACATTTTTTCCCATTGTTTTCTTTTTTCTTTTTTCTTTCTTAAAGAGTACTAAGGTCCAGCCAGAATAAAAAAGTTCTTCATGCAGTAATTGGAAATATGTTGTTATGTTAACCCTTTCACTGCCATGATGTCACTTAAAAACAACCAATAAAAGTGCAGAATTTGGAATCCACATGCCTTTTTGTTTTCTTTTTTGTATTAGTATGTGAAAAGAATTTCATCAAAATACACAATATTGAAATTATTATTTTTATAGCACTAAAAAATATGCTGTTTTGAGGCATATCTGTGCAATTTTCAGCACAGAAATTTTACTGGATGGGGCAGTGAAGGGGTTAAAAAAACAGGTAAGCATGTCTTCAGCCGGCCAAGTATATTCATTCCTATAGTGTTTTGAGGGCTGAAGACTATCTGACCATAGAGCTGTGTGGTGTTTGTATTTTCCTATCTCATGACCACTTTAAAAGTTGTACAGTACAAGGATGTTTATTCCTTTTTCCTCTTTTGGGGGGGGGGGGGGGGGGGGGGGGGGAGGATTTCAAAACGGAAAAACAGTAGAACAGTAATCATTAAATTAACCTTGCTGTACTATTTTACAGCAGCCACACAGACACAGAACAAGATGCATAACATAAATATACCTGATTCATAACAACAACCCAAAAGAAAAACAGATCAGGTGTGCTCAGGTAAAATATTAATTCATAATAATTTAATAATAATACAATATTTGATTGTCCTTTATGATTTTTGTGATTTTAGCTTCCTTTATGAATTTTGCCAAAGGTAAAAATATAATTATTTCATTGTGGCAGACCTAAATCTAGAAGAATTTTTGTTTGCTCTGGATGCATTTGAAGAGCAGAAAACAGTAGTACATGTATTGATGTATCATGTTTTGTGTTGTAATCGTCCAGGTGGCATCGTCCGATGCAACAAACATCCAGGCCTCTATCCTCCGAGAGGGCCACGAGTATGTCATCAATGGACACAAATGGTGGACCTCAGGTAAATTAGCTGATTAGGGAAATTAAAGGGGAACTGAACCAAAGATGTAACGGAGATGAAAATGTAGAAGATGTTTTTTTTCCACATGCTTCACTTTGGTCCGTCTGTCAGTATTTACAGAATACAGAATACTTTATTTGTGCCATTATGGAAAATATTTCATACAACAGAAGTACTTGTTTGCTTCAAATGCGAGCTCCTCAGTGTGCTATGGTGATGTTTGCTCTTTACCAATGAAGAGCAGAAAAGGTTGGCTTGTGATGTGTTCAACATTTTTAACGTAAATGCTGGCCTTGTTTAAAATGTCAGTAATACACACTTCGGGACACAAAATGGCAGCCCGTGATTTTCAAACGTAGATTTTTTGCAAACATGATGAAAAATTATGTGGAAAGACAACAGTTAACCTGCTGTGTCTATTTATTTTTTATTCCCATTTATGGGGCCCGTGATACATCTTCAGTTTGGTACCCCTTTAAGGATGCCATCAGCCATTGTTGTGAGATGTGTGTGTACTGCGTATGTGTGTGTCCACTTGAATCTCTTGAATCTCTTGCCAATTATTATGTATGTTTAAAAGAATTTGTAAGCTCCTAGGGCTAGTATGAGTTAGGTGCACCAATACGAGTTAGGCACACTAAGTACCTGTTAGCAGTAATAGCGGGATTGTGTAAGCCTTGCCCAGTATGGGTTCTCTCCCTTCTCCCATGCACCTTCGTACATCTCTGTGATTTCCACAGGGGCATTGGACCCTGACTGCAAGCTCTGTGTCTTCATGGGAAAGACGGACTCCTCTGCCCCACGTCATCGGCAGCAAAGTATGATTCTCGTTCCTATGGATGCTCCAGGGGTCAAGGTTGTGCGACCTCTCAGCGTCTTTGGGTTCATGGATGAACCAGGTAACCAGAATCAGTGTGTGTGTGGGAGGGGAGGGGGATGTGGAGGGTGGGGCATGTGTGTGTGGGGGGGATGTATGTGTGGGGGGGGTAGGTGGGTGAGGGAGTGTGTGTATGTGTGCATTATCAGTTGAAATTTCTCATACCAATACATCACATTTTGTTCATTGTTTTAAAGTAATTAACTTTCTAATGCCCAAATCAGCTGCACATGTCATATGGGTGAATTCAAAAATCGGGGGCATGCGAGTGCACAGTCAGCGGAATGGGGGGTTGGGGCAGGTAAGGGGGGAGGAGGTAACATTTTGAGACATAAGAAACAAACTTTACATTCCTCACTTTCAAGAACAGGATCAAGAATGTCCATCCCCTTGTAACTCTTTCGCTTTGCTGCATAACTGGGGAGATCCAGGAAGAGTAAAAAGATGCGTTATTAACTTACTTGCTGCTTCACATTCTCTCCCTTGCATTTCTCCCGAAGCTGGTTGACCATTGGTTTACAGTGGCGGAGGGGTCCAAATCGAGGGACAAAATAACTGAATTTATTTGAAAGTTAAGGAATACTAAAATAATTGAATTTATTTGAAAGTTAAGGAATACTAAATAATCTGTCATGTCGTTTATTCTCATGGACAGTATTTCATCTTCTTTCTGACAAGGGGACAAGGACCCGTCCCTAATAAACCTCATGGTTTCTGTGGACGTTAAGCACCATGTTTACGTTACGTTAGGGGCCAAAGAATACTAAATAATCTGTCATGTCATTTATTCTCATGGACAGTATTTCGTCTTCTCTCTCTTTCTGACAGGGGGCCATGGAGAAGTGACCTTCACGGACGTCCGCGTGCCAGCCAGCAATATACTGCTGGGTGAAGGTCGAGGGTTTGAGATTGCCCAAGGTCGTCTTGGCCCTGGCCGTATTCATCACTGTATGCGTCTGGTTGGCAATGCTGAACGGGCCCTAGAACTTATGCTTCAGAGGGTAAACTAAGATATTTTTTGTTATAATTATGTGGTGTGACCTCACAAAATGATAGTTAAACCATAGCACTCGCAGCTAAGAATCATTGTTGGGATCAGTCTGGGTCTTCTGTTTTGTTTGTGTTTCTTTTTGTGTGTGTTGCTATCATTTATTAGTCTGTTTGGAAGTGTGTATCGCCCTAATATAACCGTAATGGTTGACGTCGTAAAACACCCACTTAGTTACTTACTTACTTACTGTTTGCAAGAGGAGTGCTCGAAAAGGGATCTAACAAAGAAAATGCTTGCTGTGAAGTGTAATTATAAGAGAGAAAAAAGAAGAAGCTGTAATTGTCAATAACAATCCACATCTAGCTCCATCAGTTTCCTGTTGTCAAATGTTTTACACAGTTATAAATTACTATATCACAGAATCAAGTTATACAACATATATCAGGTTGTGTCAAAAGTTCAAGTTATACAATATATATCAGGTTGTGTCAAAACTTTTCACATACACTCATACACATGCACACGCATGCACACTCACAAGCACGCATGTGCGCGCTCACACACGCACGCACACATGCACTCACGCACGCATGCATGCACACACACACACACACACACACACCACACACACACACACACACGCACACACACACACACACACACACACACACACACAAACAGAGAAACAGAGAAACAACTGACAGTGCTAGATGCAGACATTTTTTTTATTTTTTTTCCCCTGAGCAGACAATGACCAGGACAGCGTTTGGCAAGCCACTAGCTGCCCAGGGAACAATTCAAGCTGATGTTGCTCAGTCACGTCTGGAGATCGAACAGGCCAGGCTCCTCGTCCTAAAAGCAGCTCACATGATGGATCTGTATGGAAACAAGGTGACGATATTATCCCAAGGGATGTTGTTCTTGTTGTAGCGTTTCAAAGCTGAACCCTCTGGGGGGCACCCAGTATGCGCAGTTGTACATTGACAAATGCTTGATGGGAGCACCCAGTATGCGCAGTTGTACATTGACAAATGCTTGAGGGGAGCACCCAGTATGCGCAGTTGTACATTGACAAATGCTTGAGGGGAGCACCCAGTATGCGCAGTTGTACATTGACAAATGCTTGAGGGGAGCACCCAGTATGCGCAGTTGTACATTGACAAATGCTTGAGGGGAGCACCCAGTATGCGCAGTTGTACATTGACAAATGCTTGAGGGGAGCACCCAGTATGCGCAGTTGTACATTGACAAATGCTTGAGGGGAGCACCCAGTATGCACAGTTGTACATTGACAAATGCTCTAGGGAGACATGAAGTACGCACAGCTGTACATTGACAAATGCTCTAGGGGGGTGGGGTGGGGGCCGTGGGTGGGGGTGGGGAGGCGGGACATCCAGTATGCACAGTTGTACATTAACAAATGCTTGAGGGGGCACCCAGTATGTACAGTCATACATTGACAAAATAATGCTCAAGGGGGCACCCAGTATGTGCAGTCAGTCATACATTGACAAATGCTTGGGGGATGGGGAGGGGGGGCACCAAGTATAGTTGTACATTGACAAATGCTTGGGGGGTGGGGGGGGGGGGGGCACCCAGTATGTGCAGTTGTACATTGACAAATGCATTCCACAGGGTGAAATGGTTGTGTGTGTGACCATTTTTTATTAGCCCATCTTAGGAGCAGCCACATACTGTCTTCGGAGGATTTCTCCATTACTGGAGGGTAGATGCTGTTAATGTTACGCAAGGAGCCTATCATGGCTGAAGATCATCCGCGTGTAACTATGCAGCGAATAATATTTTTCATGTAGAGTCCCCACATAACTATGCAGTGCATACTGTTTTTAATGGAGCCTTGGTGTTCTTGCCGTCACCATCGTGCTGCAGCACAGCCTAAAACAAGGAGATCAGGCGATGTTAGTCTCAGGTTTGTTAGGTTTTTGAAGCGCCACAAGAGTTGGACAGCCAGAGGATGTCTCAAGGCATAATCTACACTACTCTATCTGATAATCTTCTTCCATAGCATCATTTAGATCTGCCCTCAAGACCCATCTTTTCTTCTCTGGGCTCTGAATACCTCGCTTGTGCGTGGGAGTGGGCAGAGAAGGAGCGCAGTGAGTCCGCTCAAGAGTGGAGAATAGCGCTATATAAAAGCGATCAACAACAACATGGGGGGCACAGAAAAAAGTATCCATCATGGTATTTTTGATAAGCGCATTAATTTTGCCCTATTTTTTGTCAGGTGGCAGCACCGGAAATAGCTATGATCAAGGTGGTGACACCAAGCATGGCACTAAAGGTCATTGATCGTGCCATACAGGTATGTTTTAATGATGCTGTTTTTGCTCTGTCAGTCTGTGTGTTTGTTAATGTGCTCTGATGCTACTGTCCTGTGTTGTTATATTTCTGTGTCCGCTGATTTGATGGTTTTCATTCACTGTCTGTTGGATTGCTTCTGAAGTATTTCAGCGCTCTTGACAAGGCATTAAAATACGATGACTAACCATTCATGGATTGTGCTCCCTCAGTTAGATTTGTATATGAACTTATGAAGTCATTAACTATTTATTTGCAGTCAGTGCCGATACATTTGAATGTCATGACTGTCTGGTGATAAGAGTTTTATTCAATCTTGGGAGGTGGGGGGTTAAACTAGTATGTTAGTCTGTGTTATGCTAGTCCACCAAGACCAGTGCGTTATTGATTCATAATAATGCGAGTGTGTAAATTCAGATGTAAGATTTTCCATGCATTCAATTCTGTCAGTTGAGGAATGGCAGTAGTGGTTCTTTTGAAGAAGGAAATGTAAAACACTGTATCCAAATACTATGGCTTTTTTTTCTCCTTTTTTTCTTTTTTGAGGGGTGGGGGGGGGGGGGGGGGGGGAATAATGGACTTGTGAATTTTTGTTAAAACTAATATTTAGGAATCTGATGTCTGAAGATATTTGCATCTCTGGTTTGTCTCCAGGCCCACGGTGGAGCTGGACTTAACAGTGATCTCCCCTTAGCCGCCATGTTTGCCGGAGCTCGTACCTTGCGTATCGCTGATGGGCCAGACGAAGTGCACCTGCGCACTGTCGCACGCATAGAATATGGCCGCCACCACCGCCGCCAACAGCAAGCGAAACTTTAAACTGCCATCTTTGGCAACTAACTACTATCAGAAATGATTTCATACTTGTCAAGTATATGATATGGGGATCACATTTACTTAGGCTAAAAGCCTAAAAAGCCTGAGCATAGCGATAGGAGAGACTGAAAAGGCTAAAAGTCTAAAAAGCCCAAGTATAGGGATAGGGCAGGCTGAAAAGGCTAAAAGTCTAAAAAGCCCAAGTATAGGGATAGGGCAGGCTGAAAAAGCTAAAAGTCTAAAAAGCCCAAGTATAGGGATAGGGCAGGCTGAAAAAGCTAAAAGTCTAAAAAGCTGGAGTATTGGGATAGGAGAGGCTGAAAAAGCTAAAAGTCTAAAAAGCCCGAGTATAGGGATAGGGCAGGCTGAAAAAGCTAAAAGTCTAAAAAGCCGGAGTATTGGGATAGGAGAGACTGAAAAGGCTAAAAGTCTAAAAAGCCCAAGTATAGGGATAGGAGAGGCTGAAAAAGCTAAGTCTAAAAAGCCCGAGTATAGGGATAGGGCAGGCTGAAAAAGCTAAAAGTCTAAAAAGCCCAAGTATAGGGATAGGGCAGGCTGAAAAGGCTAAAAGTCTAAAAAGCCCAAGTATAGGGATAGGGCAGGCTGAAAAAGCTAAAAGTCTAAAAAGCCCAAGTATAGGGATAGGGCAGGCTGAAAAAGCTAAAAGTCTAAAAAGCCGGAGTATTGGGATAGGAGAGGCTGAAAAAGCTAAAAGTCGAAAAAGCCGGAGTATAGGGATAGGGCAGGCTGAAAAAGCTAAAAGTCTAAAAAGCCGGAGTATTGGGATAGGAGAGACTGAAAAGGCTAAAAGTCTAAAAAACCCAAGTATAGGGATAGGAGAGGCTGAAAAAGCTAAAAGTCTAAAAAGCCCAGTATAGGGATAGGGCAGGCTGAAAAAGCTAAAAGTCTAAAAAGCCCAAGTATAGGGATAGGGCAGGCTGAAAAAGCTAAAAGTCTAAAAAGCCCGAGTATAGGGATAGGGCAGGCTGAAAAAGCTAAAAGTCTAAAAAGCCCGAGTATAGGGATAGGAGAGGCTGAAAAGGGGTGTACCCTGCTGCAAAATGTTATACAGGTGCACCTCAAAAATAATGCAGCAGACAGAGATATCTAATAATTTAATAAGCAAGAGATATGTGGGACTTCTGTTCATTTTAATTACAAAGCTGGTACCATTCTGAATGAAGGGAACGAGAATGGTGTACAAAGCAGTGCTGGTACATACATCAGAAGCAAATGTGCATTATTATTTATACTGATACCAAGAGGTGCTGAGATGTTGTGAAATCATGCTTCTTTCAGTCAGGTTTGTTCACGATGATGGCTAGTTCACTCCCCTCCACTCACACTAATTGATTAAGTTTTGGTCAGCTGAAGATTTTTTCATGTGCCTGTCAAATTGCCACAAACATATTAAAATTCTCCTCTTTTGTTTCTTCCTTTTTTTACGAGCTGACTGTTTGCCAGTTAATTTGACAAATTGTAATGTTGATGAACTGATGATTCATTGAGTGGCCTCTGTGAATTTCCAGTGAGTTATTTGTTCGAAGTTTGCATTCATTCCATAAAACTGATTTACCTCAAAAACATTGTGTTTGATTTACGTTGTGCTCAGTTTTGGCAACATAGAACCATACAGGCCAGTATTGCCCTCTACTAATATTATCAGTGTGATCTATTTCAAAGATCTCCTGTATTCTTTATGCAGTCGATTGCCTGGGTTATGTTGTGCAACCCCATGTGTTATGCTATTGTTGGTATTGTTAGTGTTATGTAGTCCCCTTTAATGTTAACACAGACAGAATGAAGGTAACTGAGAAGGTTTGTTCATGTTCAGTGTTGAACTATAGCTAGAATAGTGTGAAAAATAGAATATAAACTTCATCTATAGAGAAACTGATGTTGATCTAAGTGTCCTGAATTATAATGCCAAGTCTTCATTCAGATTTTGCTTAAATGAGCAACAGCACTTTTTCAAGAGCCTTAATTATAACCAGTCATTATAACCTGAACCAAAAAAGATATTTTTGTCCATTTCCATGCTGACTGTGAGGTTCTGTGAATGATGTTGTTACGTGTTCCCACCCTCATGTGTGTGTGTGTTGTGTGTGTGTGTGTGTGTTGTGTGTGTGTGTGTGAGAGAGAGAGAGATAGAGTGTGTGTGTGTGTGCGTGAGAGTGTATGTGTGTGTGTGTGTGTGTGTGTGTGAACGTGCAAGCATGCATGTGTGCATGAACAAATTCACACGGTCATGAATCAAATCCAATGAACATTTTGTGTTTGATGAATTTCTTTACATAAAGGATGTTTATTTTTTTTAAAGAAATATTCTGTACGCATGTAATATGTTTGATTTTCGCTTGTTTGTTTAGGATTTATGAGATTCTGCATGATCTTATTTTCAAGTCTTTCAGCGTTGTGCTCTCAGATGATGCTGAGCGAAAGATGAGGTGTGTGTGTGTGTGTGTGTGGGCGCATGCATGCATGCATGCATGTGTGCGTGCATGTGTATGTGAAAAGACAGTCACCAATTGTTATAATGCGGGGCATTAAATGGTGATTGTTTGCAGGACATTTGTGTTTGTTATTCCAAAATGAGAGGTATTTGCTGATTCAATGAATAAAACAAATAAGCACTTGAAAATTAAACTTTTTATTGAACGTGTGTGTGTGTATGTGTTGTAAACATTTTTTTAAATATATATGTAAATAGTTTATTGCTTCAGCTGCATAATACATGTGCATAAAACAGTGAAATATTG
>JABMCL010001331.1:7500-15000 GCA_018857735.1 Alviniconcha marisindica | reverse complement strand
CCCATCTTTGGACATCTGTAAACTGCAGATCAGCTCTGAGTTGACGCCCACCACTCCCAGTGGTCCAGCGCCTGCACCCACGATGAACGCACCCGGCAACTCCACCAGTTTCGCGATTTCACCAAGGCCATACAGCTGAAAATGTGTGACAGCAGTTTCATTTCCGCAATGCAGCTCAGAATGTGCCACAGCAGTTTCATTTCCATCATACAGATGAAATTGTGTCACTGCAGTTTCATTTCCATCATACCTCATGCAGCTGAAAATGTGCCACAGCTGTTTCATTTCCATCATACCATTATGCAGCTCAGAATGTGCCACAGCAGTTTCATTTCCATCATACCTCATGCAGCTGAAAATGTGCCACAGCTGTTTCATTTCCATCATGCAGTTGAAAATGTGCCACAGCAGTTTCATTTCCATCATACAGCTGAAATTGTGTCACTGCAGTTTCATTTCCATCATACCTCATGCAGCTGAAAATGTGCCACAGCTGTTTCATTTCCATCGTACAGTTGAAAATGTGTCACAACAGTTTCATTTCCATCGTACCATCATACAGCTAAAAACGTGCCATAGCAATTTTATTTCCATTATGCAGTTGAAAATGTGTCACAAGTTTCATTTCCATCACACAGCTAAAAACATGCCACAGCAGTTTTATTTCCATCATGCAGCTAAACATGTGCAACAGAAGTCTCATTTCCATTACGAATACATTTTCTCAGCTTTGGTCATAAAGGTAATCCCCAAAATTGGATTAACTAGAATGATTTCACTGTGCTCTTGGTTCTGTGTATATATTTTTGTTGACCCTAAAGCACCTCATTTACATATTGACAGAACAACCAAACCAACCAAGCAGGTGAAACCACAATCTGCATGTTCATTTTTTTCTCTTTTTTCCCCCCTTTCTGTTCTTAGGCCAAATTGCATCTTTGGTTAAGTTCCCCTTTAAGCATCTGGTACCTTTGTAAAGAGCACCGAGCCCACTAGTACTGGGGTAGAGTGCTTAAGAAAAGCAATAGGTAATGGTTTTTATCATGACCTTGTCTTTTTGTGGCAGAGGGAGAAGATATGGAGGGCCACCCACATCAGCCAGTCGGGGACTGCCACATATACCTGAGCAATCAAAACAGACACAATCAAGCCATGACTTAGACAGTATCGATGAAAGACTAATGATGTACCTGTGAGCAATCAAAATGGACACAATCCAGCCATGAGTTAGACAGTATCAATGAAAGACTAATGATGTACCTGTGAGCAATCAAAATTGACACAATCAAGCCATGAGTTTGACAGTATTGATGAAAGACTAATGATGTACCTGTGAGCAATCAAAATTGACACAATCAAGCCATGAGTTAGACAGTATCGATGAGAGACTAATGATGTACCTGTGAGCAATCAAAACAAACACAATCCAGCCATGAGTTAGACAATACTGATGAGAGACTAATGATGTACTTGTGAGCAATAAAAACAGACACAATCCAGCCATGAGTTAGACAATATTGATGAGAGACTAATGATATACCAGTGTGCCATCAAAGCAAATGCAGTCAACTGAGCAAATGCAGTCAATTGAGCAGGACGTCAGTCAGACAATACTGATCAGAGACTATAAATGATGTATTTGAGGAATCAAAAGAGACACTTGTAACAATCACTGATGAGAGATTGTAAGAACTTTTTTTTTTTTAAATAGTCCAAAACAAGCAAGCAATAGAAAGAAGAAAAAAACTGATAAGGGACCATAAAATGTACCCAAGGAATCAAAACAGACATAATTCTTAAGATCATAAGCAAATTCCAATGTTTTTGTGAAGAGTGTTTTTGTGAAACAGTTAAATTAGGGTTTCTAAAAGAGACTACTCTGCAAGCATAAAAACTGTCTGGCTTGAAAAAATCTCAAACAAGAATGACTGCTAGCATTCTAAAACAAGATTGCCGAGCGTGCCTGAAATGGAATTACATATATATCTTTTATGCCACTCCCATACCCCCTCTCCCCATCCCTAATAAGCCTGACAGTTTCTGTGGACATTACGCACCATGGTTACTTACTGGGGGACATCTTTTTTTGAGGATGTGCCCTAGGTGGAATAGACAATCTTTGGAAATCCAGGGGACTGCACTCGGTAAGAGCCTTCGGGCATGGACCTGTATATATAGGTCCATGCCTGCGGGTGTAGTGCAGAGTAGGCACGCTTTTGTTGGGGGTACAGTGAGCACGTGGGGAAGATGACGGATACCCGTAAACAAAAGGCGAAAAAGCATCAGAAATGCCGATCAAACACTCACTGCTCGACGGGGAACGTGCAGATCGGATAGTAGGTTCCCCCAGCTGGTAGTCTAGTATAAATTATAATAGGTCCATGCCTGACGATCTCAAACTGTCGCAGATCGGCTCTTCTCCGCTGCCACCTCCATTCAGGGGACTTCTCTCTCCCGGAGTAAAACACGGTCAAATTATCTTCGCCTGTTATTTCCAGAAATCGTCTATTATATACCTCGCACGCGAGGTGAGAGTTACCATAAGTGACTCAGAACTCTGTTGCATTTGTGTGATGTCTTTCAAGCACAAATTAACCCCCTTGTCTGCTGATTCTGCCTGGGCACTTTGGACCTCGTTCTCTTTTGGATTGTTCATTCAGACAACCTTTGAAAAAGTGCTTGGCAAGGACTGTCTCACTCAGTTTAAATAATAACTAATAATAATACATAAATTTTCTATAGTGCTATTCCCCGGTGAGCGAGCTCAATTCGCTTTTTCACATACGTGGACATAATATATATATCATTTACATTTACTAACATACCGTTAGCCAGCAGTTTAGCATTAACTCCTTCCTTAGGCAAGCTTTTTCATATACACGTCCATAATATGTACCATTTACATTTACTAACATACCGTTACCCAGCAGTTTAGCATTAACTCCTTCCTTAGGCAAGCTTTTTCACATAGACATACATAATATGTACCATTTACATTTACTAACATACCGTTAGCCAGCAGCTTAGCATTAACTCCTTCCTTAGGTAAGCTTTTTCATATACACGTCCATAATATGTACCATTTACATTTACTAACATACTGTTAGCCAGCAGCTTAGCATTAACTCCTTCCTTAGGCAAGCTTTTTCATATACACGTCCATAATATGTACCATTTACATTTACTAACATACCGTTAGCCAGCAGCTTAGCATTAACTCCTTCCTTAGGTAAGCTTTTTCATATACACGTCCATAATATGTACCATTTACATTTACTAACATACCGTTAGCCAGCAGTTTAGCATTAACTCCTTCCTTAGGCAAGCTTTTTCACATAGACATACATAACATGTACCATTTACATTTACTAACATACCGTTAGCCAGCAGCTTAGCATTAACTCCTTCCTTAGGTAAGCTTTTTCATATACACGTCCATAATATGTACCATTTACATTTAATAACATACCGTTAGCCAGCAGCTTAGCATTAACTCCTTCCTTAGGCAAGCTTTTTCATATACACGTCCATAATATGTACCATTTACATTTACTAACATACCGTTAGCCAGCAGTTTAGCATTAACTCCTCCCTTCCCATTCACAGTCAGTACTCCACTCCCTGCTGATCATTGACTCAACAACATCCGCTCATTCATTAGACATGTTTAGTGCTGAGTTATCTCTGAAGTGGTGCTGGCAGGTCCTGAGATTGAGATCCCAGGAGGTTTGGGGGGGGGGGGGGGGGACATGGGGGGGGGGGGGGGGGGTGGACTATACCAATTGCTACACTGTCACTAAATCATTCTTTTATTTAAAAAAAAATCCTTGTTGTTCATCAGTATACAAAGCATAACAATGAAAACAACTCTTTGACACATGGCTCAAGAACTGCATTTGAAATAAACAAATAAATAATTTAAATACGTAAAACATTATTTTCATCTTGCTCTCATATTCTCTTCCCTCTTTCCTGCCCTGGCTTCTTCCACAGATGTATTTTCAAAACCTGTGTGCATCCGCACATGCGCACACACACACGCACACACCACCTCATACATTCACACATACACAAATCACACCTAACACATATATACACACACACACACACACACACACACACACACACACACACAACACAAACGCACACACACACGCACACACACACACACACACACACTTCATCGCTTAAAACATAATAACAATTCTGCAGCCAGAAACTGCTAGCAAGTAAGGAGAACCATTTTAATATTTTGACACCTATTGTGAGGGGCAAAATCACTGTCACTGTCTGTAGTTAAAACCACGACTTTTTAAAGAAAAAGGCGGGCCAAAGTAGAGGAAGTGAACCCACGTCATTCACTTATGGGCCTAATGCCTTAATTACTGATAGGCCAAACCAGTTGTCAGCAACATGTGCTTGAGACAGAACAGAAGTCTCACATGAACAGTGCAGACCACCTTGGGGAAGAGAGATAACGGGGGCAAATTCACTGACAGAGGGCGTGATAAGAGTGTCGTTGAGGGGCTGAGTAGGATCAGGGTAAGGGGAAAATGTGACCTCTCATTCGCATTATCAGTCCCCAGAAAACCCCTCATTACAGATAGGTCACACGAGGCAAACACAATCAACCCGTGCTCTACACCTACTTCTAGCTGATGAAGTAGATGAAATTTGAACGACTGTGTGCTGGGGTTTAAACTTTAGAATACCAGAGACTTATAATAATTTTTAGTGTGCTCTTAAAAGAGCAGTTTCAGTGTTATGTCATTATTATTTTACTATTTAATACTACTGAATAAATAATCTAAGAGCGTGTATGTGCATGTGGTTCATGACTTAGAATTACTGAGATATGTTCTTCATTGTGCAATCGAACGACAGCTTTAATTTCCCACTGGGATTAATAAAGTATATTATTATTGTTATTGTTGATATTGTTACTACTACTCAGTAGTAGTATTAAATAGTCAAATAATAATGTCATTATTATTTTACTATTTAATACTACTAATACTACTCAGTAGTAGTATTAAATAGCAAAATGATAATGATGTAACACCGAAACTGAAAAAGAGCAGTTTCAGTGCAATGTTTGCAGGGCAGAATGTTTGCTGTTGGTGCAGTAAAACTTTATGTCATTATTATTTTACTATTTAATACTACTACTACTCAGGAGTAGTATTAAATAGTAAAATAGTAACGACATAACACTGAAACTGCTCTTTTAAGAGCACACTAAAAATTAAGGAAAGGTGGCTAAGGTGGAATCATTCTGGTGGTGACAGTGTATTGTTTGGTATAGTCACCTCCCCCCCCCCCCCCTCCCCCCCACACACACACCCCTTCCCCCCACCCCCCTGGGACCTCTGTACAGTACCTGTACCTGTCAGTACCGCTTCAGAGATCTAAGAGTGGTGGTTCAGTTACACAGAAATGTGAAGGGAAGATTCGGGCTCAGAGGGTGGTTCATTTGTTTTGTTGTTGTTTTGTTTTTGTTTTTTAAACAAGAATTTATTCCAGACAAAATAAAGATACAATGAATGGTTACGGGCTCATCAACAAGGTTGCTGCTTATAGACGGTGAGCTCATTTACATATAGTTGGATTTTTTTTTATTTAAAAAAAAAAATACGGCAGACAAAAATTTCACCAATCTAACAATAAATGAGATATAACAAAAAACCAAGAGGAAACACGGAAGAGTTTTTTTACGTATAGTAACACGACAGGAAAGGTTCAGTTATGCTTACATGGAAATGTGAACAGTTCACTCGAAGGTGGTCTTAAAAATGTGGTGGTTCATTTACATGAAATGTGATGGGGACGGTTAAGACTCAGTGGTGGTCTTAACATTGGGGTGCATGATGATGATGATGTAGAGCTTCATGTCCTTGAGTGCTGGTCGACATATTAGGGACTAACTGCATAGCTGTCAACCCCTGTTGGGAGTAAACCTTAGTCCAGAGTTTGTGAACCTGTATTTCCCTTATGCAGGCAGGTCTTTTTTTTTGTCTTTTTCTTTTTTGCTGGTAGCAGCAACATTTTGAATTCAAACCGGCAGGTATGGCAGTGGAAGAAAGAAGCAATGTTGTGCTAAATATGCATGCACAACTTCAAATCTCACTACCGACAAGATTTCTTAGCCTATTGCACTGGGCCAGTCAGTGTGCATTTTTCGATGGTGTGGGTCAGCTGCTCATTCAATAGTTTTTCCGTCTTTTTGCTCAGTTTAAAACAACAACAAAATCTCATGAAAATTATGTTTTCCTGTATCCATTTTCCAGTATGGCCATATCCCCCCAAATTAATGAAAAACCTGTATTTTATACTGGTAAACTGTATGGGTTGACAGGTATGTATTAGGGACCAACTGTGACTAATGCCTAAGCACGGTTCAATGTTGTTTTACGTCCACAGAAACCGTAAGGCTCATTAGGACGGAAAGCCCAGGACGGCCACCTCGACTTTCACAAAGCTCCTCAACTCTGGGGTGCATGATTCAGTTGCATGAAAATAAGAAGAGAATGGTCCAGGGGTGACAACTAAAAAATGGAGTGGTTCAGTTACATGGAAATGTGAAGGGAATGGTTCACAGGTGACCACGAACTCGGTGTTTTATGCCCAGTCAACCATTACGGTCGTATCAGGGCGAACACTCTTTAAAGAGGAGTGTTCAGTTACATGGAACTGTGAAGGGAATGGTTCACAGGTGACCACTCTCTACAGTAATTAAGTAACTTGGTGTCTTATGCCCAGTCAACCATTATGGTTGTATCAGGGCAAACACTCTTTAAAGAGGAGTGGTTCGGTTACATGGAAATGTGATGGGAATGGTTCACGGGTGACCACTCTTTAAAGAGGAGTGGTTCGGTTACATGGAAATGTGATGGGAATGGTTCACGGGTGACCACTCTTTAAAGAGGAGTGGTTCGGTTACATGGAAATGTGAGGGGAAGGGTTCACGGGTGACCACTCTTTAAAGAGGAGTGGTTCGGTTACATGGACATGTGAGGGGAAGGGTTCACGGGTGACCACTCTTTAAAGAGGAGTGGTTCAGTTACATGGACATGTGAGGGGAAGGGTTCACGGGTGACCACTCTTTAAAGAGGAGTGGTTCAGTTACATGGACATGTGAGGGGAAGGGTTCACGGGTGACCACTCTTTAAAGAGGAGTGGTTCAGTTACATGGACATGTGAGGGGAAGGGTTCACGGGTGACCACTCTTTAAAGAGGAGTGGTTCAGTTACATGGACATGTGAGGGGAAGGGTTCACGGGTGACCACTCTTTAAAGTGGAGTGGTTCAGTTACATGGAAATGTGAGGGAAATGGTTCACGGGTGACCACTCTTTAAAGAGGAGTGGTTCAGTTACATGGACATGTGAGGGGAAGGGTTCACGGGTGACCACTCTTTAAAGAGGAGTGGTTCAGTTACATGGACATGTGAGGGGAATGGTTCACGGGTGACCACTCTTTAAAGAGGAGTGGTTCAGTTACAT
>JABMCL010001331.1:0-2500 GCA_018857735.1 Alviniconcha marisindica | reverse complement strand
AATTATTCTACTATTTGACTGATTGGGCTAAATACGTAGGCTTACATTTCACAGATCGATCGGTCGTCACGCACGCACGCTAGCAAGCATGAACATATACTCACCCATGCTCACAGTTTCTATTGACACGCAAGCCTACGTTCTCGGTCGCTCAAGCTCGATCGTTCTGATTGGCTAGAGTATTGTTCAAAAGTGAACTCAGCTCACTTGAAATGTGAGCTCTGTTTGCTATGTTTGCTATCCCAGCAAATCAGTCTTTCCCGCTCAAGACGTCAGCGACGACACACACCCAGAGCTTTCTGCCTCAACTTCTTTTCGCGTTTCAGTTTGCTGTCAATGCGCGTGTCCAGTGAGAAGAGGGAAGAAAGAAGAGTGACGAGGAGGAGGGGAAGAAGCAGCGAGGACAACTTAATTCGCACAGCCATGGTGCCGACTGCTGCCCCAGACGAGCCTGGCTTTGCTGGCATAAAGCCAGCATGGAATGTGTAACGAAAATTCCTCCGAAAAAAGAAGAAGAAACCAGCACGGGTTCTGTAAGAGAAACTCCCCAGATAAAACAAATAACGAAGCCAGCACGGGATGTGTAAGAGAAACTCCTTGCATAGAAATCAATACAGCACGGGATGTGTAAGACAAACTCCCGGCATAAGAATGAAGGCAGCGCAGAATGTGTAACCCCACATACAAACAAAGTCAGCACGGGATGTGTAAGAGAAACGTCCCAGATAAAAATGAAGCCGGCACGGGATGTTTAAGAGAAACTCCCCAGACAAAAATGAAGACAGCACGGGATGTGTAAGAGAAACTTCCCAGATTAAAAAAAGAAGCCAGCAGGGGAATGTTAAGAGAAACCCCCCACAGAAAAGAAAAAGCCTGCATGGGATGTGTAAGAAAACTCGCCAGTTTAAAAGCGAACCCAGCACGGGATGTGTAAGAGAAACCCCAAGTTTTTAAAAAAAATAAGCCACAATGGGATGTGTAAGAGAAACCCCCCAAAAAAAAACTAAAGGAAAGCATGGGGATGTTGGGGAAAAATTTGCCAGATAAAAGTGAAGGCAGCACGGGATTTGAAAGGGAAAAAACTCCCCAGATTAAAAAAAAAAAAAAAAAGAAAAAAAAAAAAGGAAAGCGGGGAAGGAAAAAACCCCAAAAAAAGTAAAGAATTTTAGGGGGATGTGTAAGAAAAAATCCCCCCGTTTCCCCCCCCCCCCCCAAAACCAAAGCACGGGTTTTGTGTAAGAGAAACTCCCAAGATTAAAAAAATAAGCCAAAATGGGATGTGTAGAAAAACCCCCCCCACAGAAAAACAAAGGGCCAGGGGGGGGATTTTTTAAGAAAAAACCTGCCAGAAAAAAAAGTAAAGGGCAGCAGGGGATGTGTAAGAAAACTCCCAGATTTAAAAAAAAAAAAAACCCAGCTTGGGATGTGAAAAAGAAAAACTCCCCACAGAAATTTTAAAAAAAACAGGGCTGTGTAAGAAAACTCCCCAGAAAAAAAACGAACCCTGTACGGGTTTTGGGGAAAAAAGAAAACCCTCCCCCCAAGATAAAAATAAAGGGACAGCAAGGGGTAAGAAAAAATCGCAAGATGAAATGAAGCCAGCAGGGAGGGGAAACCCCCCCGGGATAAAAAAAACCCCTTTGCAAAAAATAGGGAAGATGGGAGGGGGGGGGTTAAGAGAAACTTCCCACAAAAAAAATGGAGGTAGCAGGGGAGGGTGTAAAAAAAAAAATCCTCTTATAAAAATAAACCCCTCAGGAATTTTAAAGAGAAACCCCCAAAACAAAAAAAATAAAGGGCAGCACGGGATGTGTAGAAAAAACCCCCGAGAAAGAAAAAAAGCCAGCAGGGGGAGTGTAAGAGAAATTTGGGGAGAAAAAAAGAACCCAAACCCACGAGAGGGGTAAGAAAAAACTCCCCAGTTTAAAAATAAAAACCCAGCAGGGTGTGAAAGAAAAAACCCCCCAGTTAAAAAAAGAAAAAAAAGAAGCTTTGGGATGGGGAAAGAAAAAATCCCCACAGAAAAAATAAAGCGAGCATGGCAGTGTAAGAGAAAATTTCCCCAGAAAAAGGGGGAAGCCCGGGGGATGTAAGGGGAAATTTCACTGAATAAAAAAAAAAAAAGCCAAAAACCGAATGTGTTATAGAAACCCCCCAGAAAAAAAAAGAAGGGCAGCACGGGAAATTTTGTAAGAAAAGCCCCCCCGGTTAAAAAAACAAAAAAAGAAAAAAAGAACCCAGCATAGGATTTTGTAAGAGAAACCCCCCAAAGGTTTAAATAAAGCCAGCAGGGGATGTTAAGAGAAACTCCCCACAGAAAAATGAAGAAAAGCACGAGAGGTATAAGTTTTTTCCCCAGGTAAAAAATTAAGCCAGCAGGGAAATTTTGTATCTGAAAAAATTTCCCCAGATACAAATGAAGAAACACGGGTTTGTGTAAGGGAAGGCACTCAGATAATAATCAAAAAGAGAGAGAGAGAGAGAGAAGAGAGAGAGAGGG
>JABMCL010000303.1:382500-401088 GCA_018857735.1 Alviniconcha marisindica | reverse complement strand
AAGGGCCCCCCCCCGGAAATTTTCCCCCCCCCCCAAAAAATTTTTTCCCCGCCCCCGGAAAAACCCCCCCCCCGGGGGAAAGGGGCCCCCCAAAAAGGGCCAAATTTAAAAGGGGCCCCCCCCCCCCCCCCCCCTTTTTTCCCCCCACCCCGGGCCTTTTTTCCCCGCCCCCCCCTTTTTCCCCCCCCCCCCCCTTTTTTCCCCCCCCCAAAAATTTCCCCCCCCCCCATTTTTTCCCCCCCGGGGGGAAAAAAAGGGGAAAAAATTTCCCCCCAAAGGGTTTTTTAACCGGGCCCCCCCAAAAAAATTTTTTTTTCCCACCCCCCTTTTTTTTCCCCCCCCCCTTTTTTTTCCCCCCCCCTTTTTCCCCCCCCCCCTTTTTTTTTTTCCCCCCCTTTTTTTTTTTTTAAAAAACCCCCCCCAAAATTAAAAAAAACCCCCCTTTTTTTTTCCCCCCCCCTTTTTTTCCCCCCCCCCCCTTTTCCCCCTTCCCCCGGGGCCCCCCTTCTTTTTTTTTTTTCCCCCCCTTTTTTTTCCCCCTTTTTCCCCCCCCCCCCGGGGGGGCCCCCGGGGCCCCCCCAAAAAAATTTAAAATTTTTTTCCCCCCCCCCCCCCCCTTTTTTTAAAAGGGGTTTTTTGTTTGTTTTTTCCCCCTTTTTTTGGGGGGTTTTTTTTTTTTTTTTTTTTGGGGGGGGGGGGGGGGGGGGGGGGGTTTTTTTTTTTGGGGGGGGGGAAAAGGGGGGGTTTTTTGGGGGGGTTGGGGGGGCCCCCCTTTTTTCCGGGGGGTTTTTTTTTTTTTTTGGGGGGGGTTGGGGGGGGTTTTTTTTTTTTTTTTGGGGGCAAAAATTTTCCCTAAAAGGGGGTTTTTTTTTTGGGGGTTTTGGGAAAAGGGGGGGGGGGGTTTTGGGGTTTGGGGGGGGGGGGGGGTTTGGGGGGGGGGGGGGGTTTTTTTTTTTGGGGGGGGGGGTTTTTTTCCTTTGGGGGGGGTTTTTTGGGGGGTTTTTGGGGGGGGGGGGGGGGGGTTTTTTTTTCCCCTTTTTTTTAAAAAAAAACCCCAAAAGGGGGGGAAAAAATTTTTTTTTAAAATTTTTTCCCCAAAAAAAACCGGGGGCCCTTTTTTTTTTTTTTTTAAATTTTTTTTTTTTAAAAAAAATTTTTTTTAAAAGGTTTAAATGAACCCCGGGGGCCCCCCGGGGAAAGGGGGGGTTTTTTTTGGGGGGGGGCCCCCAAAAATTTAAAGGGTTTTTTGGGGGGGGGGGGGAAAAAGGGGGGCCCCCTTTTCCCCCCCAAAAAGGGGGGAAAAAACCCCCCTTTTTTTTTTTTTCCCCCCGGCTTCCCAAAAAATCCATTTTTTGGTTTGTGTTTGTGTTGTGGTTGTGTGTGTGTTGTGTTGTGGTTTGTGTGTGTAGTGTTGTGTTGTGTTTGTGTGTGTAGTGTGTGTGTGTGTGCGTGGCGTGCGTGCGTGCGTGCGTGCGTGCGTGCGTGTATGTGTGTGTGTGTGTGTGTGTGTGTGTGTGTGTGTGTGTGTGTGTGTGGTGTGTGTGTGTTGTGCGTGGTTTTTGTGTGTGTGTGTGTTGTGTGCGTCGTGAGTGTGTGCGTGAGTGCGTGCCGTGCATTAATATTTTATTGTTGTATAAATGGATGAGCGGAGACTGGCGGGCGCATGTCATTGTGTGTGTGTGTGTGTGTGTGTGTGTGTGTTGTGTGTGTGTGTGTGTTGTGTGTGTGTGTGGTGTGTGTGTGTGTGTGTGTGTGTATGTGGTGTGTGTGTGTGTGTGTGTGAGCGTGCTTGCGTGCGTGCGTGCGTTCGTGCGGTGCGTGTGTGCGTGTGTGCGTGTGTTGTGTGTGTGTGTGTGTGTGTGTGTGTGTGTGTTCTCGATAGGCGATAATGGTAATTAAAGCTACAATAATTAAGTTCTGTTTGTAGAAATGTATGTTAATGTGGTTTTGTGATAAGATGTTTGTACAGCGCAGTGGAGTTTAACTCTGGTTAAAGAATAGCGCCTTATCAGAATTATTTATTATTATTATTATCTTTATTATTTCTTATTATTTTTATTATTATTATTAATATATGTGCTTAAATGCAAGCTCAGTGGTTAGAGCGCCCGACTCGTGATTGAAGGTCGCGGGTCGAATCCCTGCAGGATCCGGCGGGAGAATTTTTCTCTCCAGGGTCAACTTTCATGTGCTGACTCTTATTTCGGTTCCGTTCCACCCCCGTGTTACGCAGTAGCACGTAAAGGAGTCACGCATTTCTGCCAAAAGTGCAGGTGGCAGGTTACCAGCTAAACACGCATACACTTCACGGTGGCAGTTTCACGTGGCACCAGCATCATCAGCATTAAGTACACCACTTCGGTGGATCTTAAAAACAAAACAAAACAAAAACGCGGCTATGAAAAGCTACGTCACTCATGTAACCACATGCGAGCCAGTGAGTCTGCTCAAGTGTTGAGCGGAGAATGCCCAGCGGTAAGGCGTTAAGGCTGGTAAGCGGAAGGACATCGGTTCGAAACCGCTTCGGCTCTCCTTTCTCTTCAAGTTGTGGGTTTGTGGACACTGTCTTGTCGACTCTGTCCCCCTCACAATTAATGAAACATAAAAATGGCTCCTCATCGCTGCCCATCTTGATGCAGAAGTCATTCTGGTGGTGACCGTGTAGCGATTCCTCCTCCCTCCTCCCTCTTCCCCCCCTCCATACCACCTTCCTCCCCGTCCCTAATAAGCCTTATGGTTTCTGTGGACGTTAGCAACATGTTTACTTACTTACTTACTTACTTACCTCAAGGTGTGAGCCTGTTTGGCCCTAGCGGTAAGGCGTTTAGGCTGGTAAGCGGAAAGGACCTCGATTCGAATCCTCCGCTTGGGGCTCCTCTTTCTGGTTAAAATTGTGTCCTGGACACTGTCCCCTTGCGACTTTTTCCCTCACAGGAATTATGAAATATTAAAATGGCTCTGCCCCGTCTTACTGCGAGGATTCATTCTGGTGGGGACGTGTGGAGCGGATAGGTATATAATCTCCCTCTTCCCCCCACATCCCGTACTCCCCCCCCCTCCCCCCCCCACCCCCCACCTTCGCCCGTCCCGAATAAGCCTTATGGTTTCTGTGGACGTTAGCATCCATGTTTACTTGAATCAAAATGATTAGTAAGAAGCGTTCCAGGGAGTCGATTGGCCTAGTAAGTAAACCCCGCAGGCACGGACCTATATATATCTATATATAATATATGATCACCATGCCTGTAGGAACTTACCGAGTGCAGTCCACCCTGGATTTTTTTTTTCACGAAAGATCTGTCTTTGTCTTCTTCCGGGTCGCTTCTGTGGCTGAATACTCTCAATTTCGGTGTCCGTTCCATTCCGAGCTACTTACCGACAGTAACTAATAAAGATCCCCCGGCCATTCTGCCCACCGGTTCAGGCGGCATGTAACAACTAAACACACATTGCATTGCTACGTATGAGGCTGGAATGAAGTGACAGGTAATATTAATAATGTAAGATAGCTAGGTGATCATAATAATAATATAATGTACATTTATCATCGCGCTCATCAACGGCCGAGAAAGAGAGAGAGAGGGATAGAGAGAGACGAGAGCGAGAGAGAGAGAGAGAGCGAGAGAGAGGAGGAGAGAGAGAGAGAGAGAGAGAGAGAGAGAAGAGAGAGAGAGAAGAAAAGAGAGAGAGAGAGAGAGAGAGATGTTGAGGGGTAGGCAGTCCCCCTGTTTGGGGATTTAATTTGAGTTGTAACTTTTGTGACTACGCTAATGAGCGTGTGGAATGTGGAGACTACTTGGTCTCGTGCACAACATGGGCTTAACAAGAGAGAGAGAGAGAGCGAGAGAGAGAGAGAGAAGAGAGAGAGAAGAGAGAGGAGGAGAGGAAGAGGAAGGCAGCAGAGGAGATTTGCCGTCGTTCGAACCGCTTTGATCACAGTGCCTTGTCGCAACGGTTTGGTGGGTTCGCTCCAACGACCCTCGAGCATGATTTCAGATCCCGACAGTTGTGTTGAATGTGAATCGTCACTCTTCCGTACACGCTGTAGCCCATGGTGCCTGTCGTCAGTCGCAGGACGAACAGCTGCAGCTGCACACAGCACAAGACGGCGGTGAAGCAGGCACCGTACACTAAAGCTGTGGTATCTCTGAGGGACGACAGTGAAGCACGCACCGTACACTAAAGCTGTCGTCTCTCTGAGTGAACTTACTGCGTTCCGTACAGTGTTGCGACACTACAGCTGTAAACAGCGCAAGACGGCGATGAATAAAGTACCGTGTAGTGAAATGGGCACCGTACACTGAAGCTGTTGTACCTCTGACTGACTGACGACAGTGAAGCAGGCACCGTGCACTAAAACTGTGGTATCTGTGAGGGATGACAGTGAAGCAGGCACCGTACACTAAAGCTGTGGTATCTCTGACTGACGACAGTGAAGCAGGGACCGTGCACTAAAACTGTGGTATCTGTGAGGGACGACAGTGAAGCAGGCACCGTACACTAAAACTGTGGTATCTGTGAGGGATGACAGTGAAGCAGGCACCGTACACTAAAGCTGTGGTATCTCTGACTGACGACAGTGAAGCAGGCACCGTGCACTAAAACTGTGGTATCTGTGAGGGACGACAGTGAAGCAGGCACCGTACACTAAAACTGTGGTAAACACAGGCACCGTACACTAAACACAGGCACCGTACACTAAAGCTGTTGTCTCTCTGAGTGACGTCTAGTGAACTTACTACATTCACACGAGACGGCTGTGGTATCTCTGACTGACGACAGTGAAGCAGGCACCGTGCACTAAAACTGTTGTATCTGTGAGGGATGACAGTGAAGCAGGCACCGTACACTAAAGCTGTAGTATCTCTGAAAGTGAAGCAGGCACCGTACACTAAAGCTGTGGTATCTCTGACTGACGACAGTGAAGCAGGCACCGTGCACTAAATCTGTTGTATCTCTGAGTGAACTTACTACGTTGCGTCCGGTGTTGCGAGACTACAGCTGCACACAATACAAGATGGCAATGAAACAGGGGTCGTGCACCAAAGTTGTGCTCTCTCTGAGTGACGTTAGTGAAGCAGGCACCGTACACTAAAGCTGTGCTCTCTCTGAGTGACGTTAGTGAAGCAGGCACCGTACACTAAAGCTCTCTAAGTGACGTTAGTGAAGTAGGCACCGTACACTAAAGTTCTGCTCTCTCCGAGTGACGTTAGTGAAACAGGCACCGTACACTAAAGCTCTGCTCTTTCTGAATGACGACAGTGAAGCACGCACCGTACACTAAAGATGTGCTCTCTCTGAGTGCGTTAGTGAAGCAGGCACCGTACACTAAAGCTCTGCTCTTTCTGAATGACGTCAGTGAAGCACGCACCGTACACTAAAGCTGTGCTCTCTCTGAGTGACGTTAGTGAAGCAGGCACCGTACACTAAAGCTGTGGTCTCTCTGAGTGAACTTACGAACAGTGTTGCGAGACTGCAAGCTACATGATCATCCGAGGCACCAGGCATTTTCCTCCGGTACCATTTCCAGACTAAAAGACAGGACAGGAATTGTACCAGGATCTCACCGTGGGACCCACTCTGCGCGAAACTTTCGCCTGAACGTCACGCTGAGGACCACTCGGCCCCTTCGTCCCCTAATATAATAGACTCGCTGACCGCAAGGCCTACTTAACAATAACAGTAACAATATACTTTATTCATCCCAGCGGGAAATTAAAGCTGCCGTTCGATCTTAATTTACGTTAACGCACTACTAAGAACTGAATTTCACTTATCTGAATAATTCAAAGTCAGGAAACACACACACACAACACACACACACACAGAACACACACACACACACACACACACACCACACACGTACACCCTCTTTAGAATACCCCCCCCCCCCCCCCCCCATTCTCTCAGTTTCCCTGTTGGTTTAATGCAAGCAACGTTCATCATTACCTGAAAGTTGTCTTTCTGTTTTCATAACATCGTGAAGTCCCCGGGGCAAACAACTCGAAATGGCTGAAACAGCAACAAGGGCGTACTTTGAGTCGCCTACGGTAACTTTGTATTATTATTAATAAGTATTGTCAAATATGAAAGGTAACCTGACTAAGAAAGTAATACATACATAACCAACGGTATATCTATTATAATCTATATCTATATATATAGTATATCGTTGTGTGAACTGTATTTTTACCCACGTTCGCAGTTGTAAGAAATAAACACCCCGAGGAAGGCAGTCAGTAGCCGAAAATTTGGGAATTTTATGGCCAACTTTATTGTTTTATCCTTTGATTTTTATTCCAGTTTTTATATAATGCCCATAAGACTGATTTGACATGACAGGCTGGCATTGGAAGAGAGAGAGAGAGAGAGAGAGAGAGAGAAAGAAAAAAAGAAGAAGATGTAAATCATTCGAGTAAAACCGGATGAATGCGTGTGTACTGTGGTGCTGATATCATGGGAAAGGAGGTGAACTTCGCGCTCTGAGGTTGTCTTCACTTTATTGTGGGCACGGGTTTTTTGTTTCACAGAGTGGCCCCCTGTGGAGAGAAGGAGAGAGAGAGGAGAGAGAGAGAGAGAGAGAGAGAGAGAGAGAGAGAGAGAGAGAGAGAGAGAGAACTTGCCCAAACACCGAAAGCCTGAATGCCAAACACACTGCTTTAAAAATGCTCGAAGTCCGAGTATGGAGCGGACACTTTCTCTGATTGTTATAATTTTCTATGCTCTTTTCTCTGACACAGCCTGTACAATTTCCTGGCACAAGCCTGCAAAGCACTACATTTTCTGGTTCTGTAACAAATCTGTTTTCTATATTGTGCATTATGACTGATATCCTTCAGTGCCAATGCGAAAAGGCAAACAAAAAGAATGTCAAATTCCACACTTCTTATTGGCCGTTTTCAAGTGACATCATGGCAGTGAAAGGGTTAAGGGCAGATGAGCCGGGATCATACTTCTCGCCGTCACAATAAGATGTCCACACTTACGCCAAAACTCTCGACTTTGATGTCTATATATATATATATGGCCAAATTGGCAGCGAGCAGTTACAAAAGAATCTATGACATACAGACAGGGATAGCGCAGTGGTTAAGCGTCGACCTCGTGATCGAAATTTCCCGGTTTCGGTCCCTGCAGGGGGGCAGCGGGAGAAGTTTTCTTCTCCAGGGTCAACTTTCTGTGTTGACCTCTTATTTTCGTATCCGTTCCCCCCCCGTGTTACCGCAGTAGGCAGTAGCACGTAAAAGACCCGGTCATTCTGCCAAAGTGCAGTGGCAGGTTACAGCTAAAACGCGCATACACCTTACGTATGTGGCTTTGAATGAAGTGACCCTGTAAACTGGTGCATGGGCTGAAGGGTTACACAGAACTTTCACCGAGACGGCAGCAGTTTCACGTGGCAACATGCAGTCACGTCAGCAACATGGAATGACAAAAGGGACGTGGATTTAAAAAAATACCGCTATGAAAAAGGATCAGGCACTGGTCATATCTAACGTGTCCCCAATACGCCTTATGTTTTTTGTGTGTGTGGGCCTGTAAAGCACCGTGAAAAGTCATTCAGAATCCCTGCAACATAGCGCAGTGATGTCTGCTCGAGACGCAGAGAATAGCGCTATAAAATACAATAGTCGCTTTGTGAGCCGGTTTCGCCCAGCGGTAAGGCGTATGGGCTGGTAGCAGAAGGACCTCGCGGTTTCGATTTAAGCTTCGTCTCCTCCTTTTCTCTTTCAAAAGGTTTGACGGTGGATCTGGTTGGACAAAGTTCACAAGACTGTGTCCACAGACCGGCCAACCCTTTTGATAAGCCCGCAAAGAAGCCAAGCTAATCGAACCGAGGCCTTCTGCCGACCAGCCGAACGCCTCACCGCTGGGCCAACGGCTCCCAAAATAATAGATAACTTTTGATAGCGCTATTCTCTGCTCTCGAGCAGACTCACCCTGCGCTATGTTCATGTGATTCTGAATCTTTTGTCACGGTGCGTTTACGCCCACCCAAAAAAAACATAAGGCGTATTGGGGGACTGAATGAGTGACTCGGTATCCTTTTTCATAGCGCTAATTTTTTTTACTGAATCACTACCGTGAACGTCATGTCAGTGGCGTGTGGATCCATATTCTGTGTGTGCTATGCATGGATGGTGTGCCACGTGAAACTGCTGCCGGGGGTCCTATTAAGATGTTTATGGGGGCTTTCTCGTTATAAGTCTTAGCTGTTGTACCCTGGTCTCGGTGAAGTTTCTAGTTTGCACCCGTCAGCCATGCACCAGTTTTTAACAGTGTCCACTTCTTCAAAGCCACATACTAAGGTGTATGCGTGTTTAGTTGTAACTGCCCCTGCACTTTTGGCAAAATGACCGGGGTCTTTTACGCGCTACTGCACTCTAACAACGGGGTTGGAAACGGATACGAAAATAATAAGTCAACACCAGAAAGTTGAACCCCTGGAGAAGAACTTTTCTCCCGCTGCCCGCTGCAGGGACTCGAACCCGGGAATATTTTCTGATCACCGAGTCCCGACGCTTAACCACTGAGCTTATCTCCCTGATCTCTCTCGGTCTGTCCTAGCTTCTTTGTAACTGCTCGACTGCCAATTTGGCCATATATGATATATAGAATTCAAAGGTCGAGAGTTTTTGGGCGTAGTGTGGACATCTTGATTGTGACGGGGCAGAAGTATGATCCCAGGCACTCATCAATGCCCTTTAACCCTTTCACTGCCATGATGTCACTTTGAAAACGGCCTAATAAGAAGTGTGGAATTTGACATTCTTTTTGTTTGCCTTTTCGCATTGGCACTGAAGGATATCAGTCATAATGCACAATATAGAAAACAGATTTGTTACAGAACCAGAAAATGTAGTGCTTTGCAGGCTTGTGCCAGGAAATTGTACAGGCTGTGGCAGTGAAGGGGTTAACGAGACCTCTTTGTTCAGTTCAAGTCTGTTGTCTGCAGATCACGGTGAAAGACGCTGACACAAAAAAATGTTCATGGAGTGGGGACCCTCATATTACTGGCTTCAGTGGAAAGTGAGTGCAGTTCTCTCTCTCTCTCTCTCTCTCTCTCTCTCTCTCTCTCTCTCTCTCTCTCTCTCTTCTCTCTCTCTCTCTCTCTCTCTCTCTCGTCTCCTCCTCATTGTGTGCGTCTCTCGCTCTCTCTCTCTCTCTCTCTCTCATACTCGTCCTCCTCTCTCTCTCTCTCTCTCTCTCTCTCTCTCCCCACACACACACACTCTTTTCATCTCTCTCTCTCTCTCTCTCTCTCTCTCTCCTCCTCTCTCTCTCTCTCTCTCTCTCTCTCTCTATCGTCCTGAGGTTCTCTCTCTCTTCCTCTCCTCTCTCAATGCCTTTGCTACGTTTGTAGAATTGCTGAGGTGATTCCATGTAATATATATATATAACTCATAAAAATCAAAGAAGAACAACAATTTGGCATAAAAGTTCCCAAATTTTCGGCTGACGCCTTCCTCGGGGTTTATTCTTAACAACTGAACGAGGGTAAAATACAGTTCACCTCAACGATATATAATATATATATAGATATAGATATATATAAGCGACATGACTGTGTTATGGTATGTATTACTTTCTTAGTCAGGTTACCTTTCATATTTTTTAATAAATTAATAATAATAGAAAAAATAAGGAATAAGTACGCCCTTGTTGCTGTTTTCAGTGCCATTTCGCGTGTTTTGCCCCGGGTGACTTCATCGATGTATGAAACAAGAAAGACACTTTCAGGTAAATGTGAACGTTGCTTGCATGACAGACTGAGAGAATTGGGGGGGGGGGGGGGGTATTGTCTAAGAGTGGGTACGTGTGTGTGTGTGTGTGTGTGTGTGTGTGTGTGTGTGTGTGTGGTGTGTGGGTGTGTGTTGGTTTTCAATGACTTTTGAATTATTCAGAATAGTGAAAATTCACGTTCTTAGGTATTTGCGTTTAACGTTACGAATTAAGAGTCGAGCTGGCAGCTTTAATTTCCCGCTGGGATGAATAAAGTATATTGTTACTGTTATTGTTAAGTAGGCCTTGCGGTCAGCGAGTCTATTATATTAGGGGACGAAGGGGCCGAGTGGTCCTCAGCGTGACGTTCAGGCGAAAGTTTCGCGCAGAGTGGGTCCCACGGTGAGATCCTGGTACAATTCCTGTCCTGTCTTTTAGTCTGGAAATGGTACCGGAGGAAAATGCCTGGTGCCTCGGATGATCATGTAGCTTGCAGTCTCGCAACACTGTTCGTAAGTTCACTCAGAGAGACCACAGCTTTAGTGTACGGTGCCTGTTTCACTAACGTCACTCAGAGAGAGCACAGCTTTAGTGTACGGTGCCTGTTTCACTAACGTCACTCGGAGAGAGCAGAGCTTTAGTGTACGGTGCCTGCTTCACTAACGTCACTTAGAGAGCTTTAGTGTACGGTGCCTGCTTCACTAACGTCACTCAGAGAGAGCACAGCTTTAGTGTACGGTGCCTGCTTCACTAACGTCACTCAGAGAGAGCACAACTTTGGTGCACGACCCCTGTTTCATTGCCATCTTGTATTGTGTGCAGCTGTACTCTCGCACAGACGAAACTAGAAAGACTCAGAGCCTTTAGTGTACGGTGCCTGCTTCACTGTCGTCAGTCAGAGATAGCACAGCTTTAGTGTACGGTGCCTGCTTCACTAAGTACTACAGCTTTAGTGTACGGTGCCTGCTTCACTGTCACCTCACAATACACAGTTTTAGTGCACGGTGCCTGCTTCACTGTCTCATAGATACCACAGTTCTTGTCATTCGTGTGCAGCTGCTTCACTGTCGTCAGTCAGAGATACCACAGCAACGTGTGCTTCACTTTCAGAGATACAACAGATTTAGTGTCACGGTGCCTGCTTCACTGTCGTCAGTCAGAGATACCACAGCTTTAGTGTACGGTGCCTGCTTCACTGTCGTCCTCAGAGATACCACAGCTTTAGTGTACGGTGCCTGCTTCACTGTCGATCAGTCCAGTCACAGATACACAGCTTTAGTGTACGGTGCCTGCTTCACTGTCGTCAGTCAGAGATACCACAGCTTTAGTGCACGGTGCCTGCTTCACTGTCGTCAGTCAGAGATACCACAGTTTTAGTGCACGGTGCCTGCTTCACTGTCGTCATTCAGAGATACCACAGCCTGCTTCACTGTCGTCAGTCAGAGATACCACAGCTTTAGTGTACGGTGCCTGCTTCACTGTCGTCCCTCACAGATACCACAGTTTTAGTGTACGGTGCCTGCTTCACTGTCGTCCCTCACAGATACCACAGTTTTAGTGCACGGTGCCTGCTTCACTGTCGTCAGTCAGAGATACCACAGCTTTAGTGTACGGTGCCTGCTTCACTGTCATCCCTCACAGATACCACAGTTTTAGTGTACGGTGCCTGCTTCACTGTCGTCCCTCACAGATACCACAGTTTTAGTGCACGGTCCCTGCTTCACTGTCGTCAGTCAGAGATACCACAGCTTTAGTGTACGGTGCCTGCTTCACTGTCATCCCTCACAGATACCACAGTTTTAGTGCACGGTGCCTGCTTCACTGTCGTCAGTCAGTCAGAGGTACAACAGCTTCAGTGTACGGTGCCCATTTCACTACACGGTACTTTATTCATCGCCGTCTTGCGCTGTTTACAGCTGTAGTGTCGCAACACTGTACGGAACGCAGTAAGTTCACTCAGAGAGACGACAGCTTTAGTGTACGGTGCGTGCTTCACTGTCGTCCCTCAGAGATACCACAGCTTTAGTGTACGGTGCCTGCTTCACCGCCGTCTTGTGCTGTGTGCAGCTGCAGTCTCGCAACATCGTGTGCGGCAACGGACGCGTGTCCTGCCAGTGTGGGCTGGTCATTCGCGAGCAGAGTGACGTCATTCACATTAACAACTGTCGGGATCTGAATCATGCTCCAGTCGTGGAGACGAACCACCAACCGTTGCGACAAGGCACTGTGATCAAGCGTTCGAACGACGGCAATCACATTGTGGTGCGCTCTCTCTCTCTCTCTCTCTCTCTCTCTCTCTCTCTCTCTCTCTCTCTCTCTCTCTCTCTCTCTCTCTCTCTCTCTCTCTCTCTCTTTTGTTAAGCCATGTTGTGCAAGAAGACAAAGCTAGCTTCACATTCACACGCTCATTTACGTAGTCACAAACGTACAACTAAAATTAAATCAGTACGGGGACTGCTACCCCTCAACATCTCTCTCTCTCTCTCTCTCTCTCTCTCTCTCTCTCTCTCTCTCTCTCTCTCTCTCTCTCTCTCTCTCTCTCTCTCTCTCTCTCTCTCTCTCTCTCTCTCTCTCTCTCTCTCTCTCTCTCTCTCTCTCTCTCTCTCCCTCTCTCTCTCTCTCAGGCCGTTGATGAGCGCATGATAAATGTACATTATTTATTATTATTATTATGATACAACCGTGCATGCACCTGTTACACTGTCACTTCATTCCAGCCTCATACGTAGCAATGCAATGTGTGTTTAGTTGTTACATGCCGCCTGAACCGTTTGGCAGAATGGCCGGGGATCTTTTATTATGTTACTGCGGTAAGTAGCTCGGGAATGGAACGGACACCGAAATGAGAGTCAAGTCAGCACAGAAAGCTGACCCCGGAGAAGACAATAGACGATCTTCGGAAATCCAGTGGACTGCACTCGGTAAGTGCCTACGGGCATGGACCTGTATATATATATATATATATATAGGTCCGTGCCTGCGGGTGTTTACTTACTAGGCCAATCCGACTCCCTGGATCGCTTCTTACTATCATTGATTCAAGTAAACATGATGCTTAACGTCCACAGAAACCGTAAGGCTTATTCGGGACGGGGCGAAGGTGGGGGGGTGGGTGGGGGGGGGGGAGTACGGATGTGGGGGGAGAGGGAGATTATATACCTATCGCTACACTGTCACCACCAGAATGACTCCTGCATTAAGACGGGCAGAGCCATTTTAATATTTCATTAATCGTGAGGGAAAAAGTCGCAAGACAGTGTCCACGGACCACAATTTTTTAACAGAAAGGAGAGCCGAAGCGGATTCGAATCGAGGTCCTTCCGCTTACCAGCCTAACGCCTTACCGCTAGGCCAAACCGGCTCACTCATTGAGTAAGTAAGTAAGTAAGTAAGTAAACATGTTGCTTAACGTCCACAGAAACCATAAGGCTTATTAGGGACGGGGAGAAGGGGGTATGGAGGTGGGGGAAGAGGGAGGGAGGGTATATACCAGTCGCTACACTGTCACCACCAGAATGACTTCTGCATCAAGATGGGCAGCGATGAGAGCCATTTTTATGTTTCATTAATTGTGAGGGGAAAAGTCGCAAGACAGTGTCCACAGACCACAACTTTTGAAGAGAAAGGAGAGCCGAAGCGGTTTCGAACCGATGTCCTTCCGCTTACCTGCCTAACGCCTTACCGCTGGGCTATTCTCCGCTCCCTTGAGCAGACTCACTGCGCTCGCATGTGGTTCTACATGAGTGACTAGCTTTTCATAGCGCGTTTTTGTTTTGTTTTTGTTTTTAATATCCACCGAAGTGGTGTACTTACAGCGCTGGCATGGCTGGTGCCACGTGAAACTGCAGCCGTGAAGTGTATGCGTGTTTAGCTGTAACCTGCCACCTGCACTTTTGGCAGAATGGCCGGGATCTTTTACGTGCTATCCTGCGGTAACACGGGGGTGGAACGGATACCGAAATAAGAGTCAACACAGAAAGTTGACCCTGGAGAGGAAAATTCTCCCGCCGCTCCTGCAGGGATTCGAACCCGCGACCTTTCAATCACGAGTCCGGCGCTCTAACCACTGAGCTATCCCCGCCCCCATACATAATATTAATAATAATAATAACAATAATAATAATAATAAATATAATAATAATAATAAATAATTCTTATAAGGCGCTATTCTTTAACCAGAGTTAAACTCACTGCGCTGTACAAACATCTTATCACAAAAACCACATTAACATACATTTCAGCAAACAAAACCTTAATTATTGTAGCTTTAATTACCATTATCGCCTATCGAAGAACACACACACACACACACACACACACACACACACACACACCACACCACACACGCACACACCACGCACGCACGCACGCACGCCACACACACACACACACCACACCACCACACACCACACACACACACACACACACACACACACACACACACACACACACACACACACACACACACACACACACACACACACAAAACACTACACACACACTACCAAACACGCACGCACGCACCACACACGACGACGCACTGCACGACACACTACGCACGCACACAAACACACACACACAAAACACGCACACACACACACACAACACACAACACACACACACACACACACACACACACACACACACACACACACACACACACACACCACACAACACACCACCACCACCACACACACACACACACCACACACACACACACACACACACACACACACACACACACACACACACACAACACACACACAAACACACACACACACACACACACACACACACACACACACACACACACACACACACACACACAACACAACACACCTACACACACATACACACACATCATACATACATACCTGCTGGCAACAGGTGTACCTACCGTCGGGCCGAGAGGTGCAGGTGGATGTCCCGAATTACCACAACGTGGTCCTCAGCGTGCCTGGCTCTGACGACGGCGAGGGACGGGGCATCTGCGGCACCCTGGACGGCAGCAGCAGCGGCGACAAAGCGTACACGCACCGCAACGGCACTGTGCAGAAGGACGCGTGTCCGTCGAGGAAGTGCGTGCCAGAGGAGTTCACCGAGTCGTGGCGGTAGGTATAGTTATAGGCCGGGTGTGGCGGTAGGTATAGTTATAGGCGTGGCGGTAGGTATAGTTATAGGCCGGGTGTGGCGGTAGGTATAGTTATAGGCCGGGTGTGGCGGTAGGTATAATTATAGGCCGGGTGTGGCGGTAGGTATAATTATAGGCCGGGTGTGGCGGTAGGTATATTATAGGCCGGGTGTGGCGGTAGGTATAGATTATAGGCGTGGCGGTAGGTATAATTATAGGCCGGGTGTGGCGGTAGGTATAATTATAGGCCGGGTGTGGCGGTAGGTATAATTATAGGCCGGGTGTGGCGGTAGGTATAATTATAGGCCGGGTGTGGCGGTAGGTATAATTATAGGCCGGGTGTGGCGGTAGGTATAATTATAGGCCGGGTGTGGCGGTAGGTATAATTATAGGCCGGGTGTGGCGGTAGGTATATTATAGGCGTGCGGTAGGTATAATTATAGGCCGGGTGTGGCGGTAGGTATAATTATAGGCGTGCGGTAGGTATAATTATAGGCCGGGTGTGGCGGTAGGTATAATTATAGGCGTGGCGGTAGGTATAATTATAGGCCGGGTGTGGCGGAGGTAATTATAGGTGCGGTAGGTATATTATAGGCCGGGTGTGGCGGTAGGTATAATTATAGGCCGGGTGTGGCGGTAGGTATAATTATAGGCCGGGTGTGGCGGTAGGTATAATTATAGGCGTGGCGGTAGGTATATTATAGGCCGGGTGTGGCGGTAGGTATAATTATAGGCGTGCGGTAGGTATAATTATAGGCCGGGTGTGGCGGTAGGTATAATTATAGGCCGGGTTTTGGCGGTAGGTATCATTATAGGCCGGGTGTGGCGGTAGGTATATTATAGGCCGGGTGTGGCGGTAGGTATAATTATAGGCCGGGTGTGGCGGTAGGTATAATTATAGGCCGGGTGTGGCGGTAGGTATAATTATAGGCCGGGTGTGGCGGTAGGTATAATTATAGGCCGGGTGTGGCGGTAGGTATAATTATAGGCCGGGTGTGGCGGTAGGTATAATTATAGGCCGGGTGTGGCGGTAGGTATAATTATAGGCCGGGTGTGGCAGTAGGTATAATTATAGGCCGGGCGTGGCGGGGACCCTGTGTTCATAGTTCAGCAGCTAGCTGTGTGAGAGTCGAGGTGGCCGTCCTGGGCTGTCCGTCCTAACGAGCCTTCTGGTTTCCGTGGACGTAAAGCTATATTGAACCATGCTCACGCATTGGTAAGTAAGCAAACATGATGCTTAACGTCCACAGAAACCATAAGGCTTATTAGGGACGGGGAGAATGGGGGGAAGGGGGTATGGAGGTGGGGGAAGAGGGAGAGTATATACACCTATCGCTACACTGTCACCACCATAATGACCTGCATTAAGGTGGGCAGCGGTGAGAGCCGTTTTAATGTTTCATTAATTGTGACGGACAAAGTCACAAGACAGCGTCCACAAACCACAACCTTTTTTGAAGAGAAAGGAGAGCCGAAGCGGTATCGGACCGAGGTCCTTCCGCTTACCAGCCTAACGCCTTACCGCTGGGCCAAACCGGCTCACCCACCGAGTCGTGGCGGTAGGTATAATTATAGGCCGGGTGTGACGGGGACCCTACTTACACACACTGCCGGGTTCCAGGCGAGATCATGAGCAGGGAGGTGGAGCTGGACCCTCAAGTTGGCCCAGAAGAGATCAAGAGGAGGGAGGTGGAGCTGGACCCTCAAGTTGGCCCAGAAGAGATCAAGAGGAGGGAGGTGGAGCTGGACCCTCAAGTTGGCCCAGAAGAGATCAAGAGGAGGGAGGTGGAGCTGGACCCTCAAGTTAGCCCAGAAGAGATCAAGAGGAGGGAGGTGGAGCTGGACCCTCAAGTTAGCCCAGAAGAGATCAAGAGGAGGGAGGTGGAGCTGGACCTTCAAGTTGGCCCAGAAGATCAAGAGGTGGGAGTGGAGCGGGAAACCCTCAAGTTGGCCCACGAAGGAATCAAGAGGAGGGAGGTGGAGCTGGGCCCTCAAGTGGCCCAGAAGAGATCAAGAGGAGGAGGTGGAGCTGGACCTTTCAAGTTGGCCCAGAAGAGATCAAGAGGAGGGAGGTTGGAGCTGGACCCTCAAGTTGGCCCAGAAGAGCTCAAGAGGAGGGAGGTTGGAGCTGGACCCTCAAGTTGGCCCAGAAGAGATCAAGAGGAGGGAGGTGGAGCTGGACCCTCAAGTTGGCCCAGAAGAGATCAAGAGGAGGGAGGTGGAGCTGGACCCTCAAGTTGGCCCAGAAGAGATCAGAGGAGGGAGGTGGAGCTGGACCCTCAAGTTGGCCCAGAAGAGATCAAGAGGAGGGAGGTGGAGCTGGACCCTCAAGTTGGCCTCAGAAGAGATCAAGAGGGGGAGGTGGAGCTGGACCTTCAAGTTGCCCAGAAGAGATCAAGAGGAGGGAGGTGGAGCTGGACCCTCAAGTTAGCCCAGAAGAGATCATGAGCAGGGAGGTGGAGCTGGACCCTCAAGTTAGGCCCAGAAGAGATCATGAGCAGGGAGGTGGAGCTGGACCCTCAAGTTGGCCCAGAAGAGATCATGAGCAGGGAGGTGGAGCTGGACCTCAAGTTAGCCAGAAGAGATCATGAGCAGGGAGGTGGAGCTGGACCCTCAAGTTAGCCCAGAAGAGATCATAAAGCAGGGAGGTGGAGCTGGACCCTCAAGTTAGCCCAGAAGAGATCATGAGCAGGGAGGTGGAGCTGGACCCTCAAGTTAGCCCAGAAGAGATCATGAGCAGGGAGGTGGAGCTGGACCCTCAAGTTAGCCCAGAAGAGATCATGAGCAGGGAGGTGGAGCTGGACCCTCAAGTTAGCCCAGAAGAGATCATGAGCAGGGAGGTGGAGCTGGACCCTCAAGTTGGCCCAGAAGAGATCATGGGGCAGGGAGGTGGAGCTGGACCCTCAAGTTAGCCCAGAAGAGATCATGAGCAGGGAGGTGGAGCTGGGCTGCGAAGGTTGGACTTCTTTCGCTTCGGGTTGTTCCTCAAAAAGCAGTGCAACGGACATTGTCCTTGTGACTCTGCCCAGTGGAGCTGGACCTCAAGTTAGCCCAGTAGAGATCATGAGCAGGGAGGTGGAGCTGGGCTGCGAAGGTTGGACTTCTTTCGCTTCGGGTTGTTCCTCAAAAAGCAGTGCAACGGACATTGTCCTTGTGACTCTGCCAAAGTGGAGCTGGACCTTCAAGTTAGCCCAGTAGAGATCATGAGCAGGGAGGTGGAGCTGGGCTGCGAAGTTGGACTTCTTTCGCTTCGGGTTGTTCCTCAACACAGTGCAACGGAGCATTGTCCTTGTGACTCTGCCCAGTGGAGCTGGACCTTCAAGTTAGCCCAGTAGAGATCATGAGCAGGGAGGTGGAGCTGGGCTGCGAAGGTTGGACTTCTTTTCGCTTCGGGTTGTTCCTCAACAGCGGTGCAACGGACATTGTCCTTGTGACTCTGCCCAGTGGAGCTGGACCTTCAAGTTAGCCCAGTAGAGATCATGAGCAGGGAGGTGGAGCTGGGCTGCGAAGGTTGGACTTCTTTCGCTTCGGGTTGTTCCTCAACAGCGTGCAACGGACATTGTCCTTGTGACTCTGCCCAGTGGAGCTGGACCTTCAAGTTAGCCCAGAAGAGATCATAAAGCAAGGGAGGTGGAGCTGGGCTGCACGGTTGGACTTCTTTCGCTTCGGGTTGTTCCTAAACAGCGTGCAACGGACATTGTCCTTTGACTCTGCCCAGTGGAGCTGGACCCTCA
>JABMCL010000303.1:375000-377500 GCA_018857735.1 Alviniconcha marisindica | reverse complement strand
GAGAGAGAGAGAGAAGAGACGAGAGAAAAAACGAGCAGTTGAGAGAGAGAGAGACATTGACAGGGGAGACGCGGGGTCGCTGTACGCTGACCTGGACGAGCCAGACCCTCCCGTCAACTTCACCCCCGCAGGTGAGCGCCGTGAAAGATATTATACACCAAGATCGCGCAGTCCTCGTAACTGCGAGAGAGAGAGAGAGAGAGAGAGAGAGAGAGAGAGAGAGAGAGAGAGCAGAGCATTGACAGGGGAGACGCGGGGTCGCTGTACGCTGACCTGGACGAGCCAGACCCTCCCGTCAACTTCACCCCCGCAGGTGAGCGCCGTGAAAGATATTATACACCAAGATCGCGCAGTCCTCGTAACTGCGAGAGAGAGAGAGAGAGGAGAGAGAGAGAGAGGAGAGAGAGAGAGAGAGCATTGCAGGGAGACGGGGGTCGCTGTACGCTGAACTGGACGAGCCAGACCCTCCCGTCAACTTCACCCCCGCAGGTGAGCGCCGTGAAAGATATTATACACCAAGATCGCGCAGTCCTCGTAACTGCGAGAGAGAGAGAGAGAGAGAGAGAGAGAGACATTGACAGGGGAGACGTGGGGTCGCTGTACGCTGACCTGGACGAGCCAGACCCTCCCGTCAACTTCACCTCTGCAGGTGAGCGCAGTTAAAGATAGTATACACCAATATCGCGCAGTTCTCCGAAATGCCTGTTTAGAGAGAGGAAAAAGAAGTGAGACCCTCCCGTCAATTTAACCTCCGCAGGTGAGCGCAGTTAAAGATATTATACGCCAAGATCGCGCGGTCCTCCTAACTGCCTGTTGAAAGAGAGCGAAAAGAAGTGAGACCACTGGCCGGAGAGACGCGGGTTCGATGTACGCTGACCTGGACGAGTTAGATCCTCCCGTCAGTTTCACCTCCGCAGGTGAGCGCCATTAAAGATATTATACACCAAGATCGCGCAGTCCTCCTAACTGCCTGTTGAAAGAGAGAGAAACAAGAAAGACCACTGACAGGAGAGGCGCGGGGTCGCTGTACGCTGACCCGGACGAGAAATGAGCGCAGTTAAAGATCGCGCATTCCTCCTTACTGCCTTCTGAGAGAGAGAGAGAGAGGGAAAAGACGTGAGAGCAAATTTCCCTCGGAGCGAACTGGCTGGTCCGCCGGTTCTACTGTCCAGCCATCCCAACCCCACTGCTACTACCTAACCCCTACCTTGCCAGTACCTCCCCAGGCCCAACCGCTACCTCCCATCCCTGCCCGTACCTCAGCAGCCCCTGCCTCCCCATCCCCTAACACCCCCCCATCCCACCCTGGTCCCTCTCCATCCCTCCCCGGCCCTCCAATCCTACCCCGATCCCTCCCCATCCCACCCCGGTCCCTCCCCATCCCACCCCGTCCCTTCCCGGTCCCTCCACATCCCTCCCCATCAATCCCTGGTCCATACCCATCCCATCCGGTCCCTCCCCCATCCCACCCCCGGTCCCTCTCCCACCCGTCCCACCCCGGTCCTCCCATCCTCCACTCCCACCCGTCCTCTCCCATCCCCGGTCCCTCCATCCTCCCTCCTCCCATCCCACCCCGGCCTCCTCCCTCCCCCGTCCCACCCCGGGTCCCGTCCCACCGTCCCACCCGGTCCACGCCGTCCCATCCGACCCCATCCCACCCCGGTTTCCCTCCCCCATCCCCTCCCCATCCCCTCCCCATCCCACCCCGGTCCCCATCCCTCCCCATCCCACCCCGGTCCTCCATCCTTCCCATCCCACGGGGCCCTCCCCATCCACCCGGTCCCTCCCCATCCCACCCCGGTCCCCCCCATCCCTCCCCACCCCGGTCCCTCCCATCCCTCCCATCCACCCGGTCCCTCCCCATCCCACCCCGGTCCCTCCCCATCCCCCCCGGTCCCTCCCCATCCCCCCCGGTCCCTCCCCATCCCCCATCCCCCGGTCCTTCCCATCCCATCGGTCCCTCCCCATCCCCATCCCTGTCCCACCCGGTCCTCCCTATCCACCTTTCTTCCATCCACCCCGGTCCCTCCATCCTCTCCGTCCCACGATCCCTCCTCTTCCCACGTGTGCTAGTTTGTGGTGTTGTGTGTGTGTGTTGTGTGTGTGTGTGTGTTCTGTGTGTGTGTGTGTGTGTGTTTGTGTGTGTGTGTGTGTGTGTGTGTGTGTGTGTGTGTGTGTGTGTGTGTGTGTGTGTGTGTGTGTGTGTGTGTGTGCATCCTGTGTGTCGTGTATGTGTATGTGTGTGTGTGTGTGTGTGTGTGTGTGTGTGTGTGTGTGTGTGTGTGTGTGTGTGTGTCCGTGTGTGTGTGCGTGCCTGCTCGTTTGTGTGTATTTTGCGTGAATTGTATGTGGTCGTGTGTGCGCGTGCGTGTGCGCGTTGTGTGTGTGTGTGTGTGTGTGTGTGTGTGTGTGTGTGTGTGTGTGTGTGTGTGTGTGTGTGTGTGTGTGTGTGTGAGTATGTGAGCTGTGTGCTGTGTGTGTGTGTGTGACTTGTGTGTGT
>JABMCL010000303.1:367500-370000 GCA_018857735.1 Alviniconcha marisindica | reverse complement strand
AATTTAACAAAAAAGTTAACCTCTCGTTTAGCAGATAGCTCCACCCATTTAAAGCAAGCGTATGTTCGACCTCCGCTTTCAGTCAGATAGCTCCACCCACTTAACAAGCGTTGTTCGCCCTCCGCTTTCAGTCAGATAGCTAACAACAACGTATGTTCGACCTCTCGCTTTCAGTCAGATAGCTCCCCCCAAGCAAGCGTATGTTCGACCTCCCGCTTCAGTCAGATGCTCCCCCCCTTAACAAGCGTATGTTCGACCCCCGCTTTCGTCAGATAGCTCCACCCATTTAAAGAAAGCAGTTCACCTCCCCTTTCAGTCAGTAGCTCCACCCCTTAACAACCCATTTTATTGGTAGTGCCCACCCATTAGACAAGCGTTGTTCGACCTCCCCTTTCAGTCAGATGGCTCCACCCACTTAAGCAAGCGTATGTTCGACCTCCGCTTTCAGTCAGATAGCTCCACCCATTTAAAGCAAGCAGTTCACCTTCGCTTTCAGTAAATAGCTCCAACAACAACGTTGTTGACCTCTCGTTTTAGCAGATAGCTCCACCCATTTAGCAAGCAGTTCACCCTCGCTTTCAGTCAGATAGTCCCCCACTTAACAACGTTGTTGACCTCTCGTTTTCAGCAGATAGCTCCACCCACTTAGAAAGGAGTTCGACCTCTCGCTTTCCCCAATGTCCCCCCCTTTGGCTGACTCTCTTCGGTATCCGTTCCACCCATATTTACCCATCTTAAAAAATCCCCTCATTCTGCCAAAGTGCGGTGGCAGGTTACAGTTAAAACGCATGCACGTTACTTGGGTTTTTTCATGAAGTGAAGGGCATGGTTGATGGTGACACAGAACTTGCCCGAGACGGCGCAGTTTCCCTGGCACCAGCCATGCCACCGTAAGTACACCCCTTCGTGGATATTCAAAAAACGCTATAAAAGCTAGTCACTCATGTAAATACATGCGAGCGCAGTAAAACCCCGAGGCGGAGAATAGCGCTATATTAAAGCGATCAACAACAACAAGGGGCTTGGTCATTTTTGTACCCGTAGGGGCACGTGCTTTGTTTACATTACAGTGGTACTTGGACAGCTAGACGGCTTGTCTAAGGAGGTGTGTCTGTACGCTGGCACTGACTGGCTAAAACGCAATCTGGTTCCCGGCAGCTCATAGGATATCCTCGAGTCCTGTCTCTATACCCTTCAGAACTTTACGGCCGGCCACTCCAGGATGATCTATCCGTCATAGCTTTGATCCTATTCCGATCAGGGTCGTACGGCTGCATGATGTACGATTGATTGATTGACTGATTGGTGATCGCTTATACAGCGCTACTCTCCGCTCTCTTGAGCAGACTCACTGCGTTCGCGCGTGGTTCTACAGGAGTGACTAGCTTTTTATAGCGCGTTTTTGGAATATCCACCGAAGTGGCGTACTTACAGCTGGTGCCACATGAAACTGCAGCGGTCTCGGCGCAAGTTCTGTGTACACCATACAACCGTGCACCATGTCACTTCATGCAAAGGCACATACGTAAGGTGTGTGGTGTTTAGCTGTAATGCCAGCTCCCTTTTGGCAAATGACCGGGATCTGTTTCCGCTACTGCGGTACACGGAGTGGAACGGATACCTAAATAAGAGGTCAGCACAGAAAGTCGACCCTGGAGAAGAAAATTCTCCCGCCGCTCCTGCGGGGATCGAACCCGCGACCTTTCAATCACGAGTCCGGCGCTCTAACCACTGAGCTATCGCCGCCCCCGATCAGTTGTAATGGAAAACCGCCGACCGTGACACCATTATTATTATGGCATTATGCCGGGGCTATGGCAAAAGAAGGACAGCTGTAACATCACCATTAACAGAACAAATTTGAAACCTCTCATAACACTATCAGTGGCTAGACGGTGACGTCACTGTCTGTGGTTTCCCGTAGCAACTGATCATCGTACATCATGCGGTCATAATTATGACCGTTATCAACACTGGATTATACTTTATAGCCTTAAGAAGTTGTCGAGATGTCGGTTCACAGTTGTTGTTGTTGTTGTTGCTGTTGTTGTTGTTGTTTTTGTTGTTTTTGTTGCTGTTGTTGTTGTTGTTGTTGTTGCTGCTGCTGCTGCTGCTGCTGATGCTGCTCTTCTTCTTCTTCTTCTTCTTCTTCTTCTTCTTCTTCTTCTTCTTCTTCTTCTTCTTCTTCTTCTTCTTCTTCTTCTTTTCGTCCCCCTCCTCCTCTTCCTTCTTCTCCTTCTTCTTCTCTTTCTTCTTCTTCTCCTTCTTCCTCTTCCTCTCCTCCTCCTCCTCCTCCTCCTCCTTCCTTCTTCTTCTTCTTCTTCTTCTTCTTCTTCTTCTTCTTCTCCTCCTCCTCCTCCTTCTTCATCTTTTTATCATTATTATCATTTATCATTATTATGATTATTATCATCATCGTTGTTGTTATTACCACCACTAGCAGCAGCAGCAGCACTATTATCAGTTTTCGTTCTTCTTTGTGATTACCACCAGCAGCACA
>JABMCL010000303.1:340000-357500 GCA_018857735.1 Alviniconcha marisindica | reverse complement strand
CGTATGCGTTTTGCGTGCCTTTTACCTGTGACGCCGACTCAAAACATTCAAATTCAAAGACAGGAACATGGGGGGGGGGGGGGGGGGGGGGATCACCTTTAGTTGCGGATTTTGGCTGTAATCGGTAGATATGGAGCTCATTTATTATTTAATGATTGTGATAATATTTGTGACCAAAAATAACTTTTAAAACGGTCCACGAATTTCCGACCATCTCCTTTCACATATAGATATATACATAGATAGACAGATCTGTATATCAGTAGATACTATCTATATCTTGTTTTCATTCAGTATTAGACGGTGTTGCTAACTGTTCAAGCCTTTCAAACACATTCCTTCAGTTGGGACCCTTTCCTTGTAGCAAGCAGTAATACCTTTTGTTCTGACTAGGCATTAGGACATCAGTACTTACTGTCTCATTTGTATGGCACCTTACTAACTTCAAAAGTCCATAACTGTAATGTAATATGCAATAATTGTAACTGTGTTGAGATAGTTACACTACAGTTATGTGCTTTTGACTCACACAGTTAATGGCATACTTACCTCAAAAGCACATAGTAATTGTAATTATCTAAATACAATTACAAATTACCTGCATCCGTGCAGTAATTATCTTCAATAATTATTACTATGTACTTGGTCAATTGGCAATTGTGGAGGTAATCCCCGTTATCAAGCTGTTTATTTATCGTTTTGTAATTGTAGCTTGGTAAAGGAGATTACCATCAAAATGTGCATGTTTTGTCCTGATAAATACCATCCTTTTGAACCTTTTATGGGTTTGGATCGTAATATTGTTTCAGTGACCCTGTGCACCTATGAGGATATCAAGCAGAGCCCAGTAACTAGCTAATTGTGCCTATTTCACTTTCAGAACTGCAGTCTCAAGTCATGGATAATTTTGGCCCGTCTGAAGGAGCGTGTGGAGGTTTGCCCAACTTGCAAGGTGCTGGAGATGGTGAAAATGCTGGTGGTGCTTGTGGTAAGTTTTATGCAATGGTAGATAGTTATATCACAAAGTAAATTACAAAATATACAAGTGATATATATATATATATATATATATATATATATATATATATATATATATAATATAACGTATGTAAGAATAGACATTTTTAGTTCACCCTGTAACTGCCAGGCTGGCTTCAAGTTTCGGTCCAATTCCACAGAACCCAATCATTGAAGTCAAACCGTGCTGACCATCGCCGATTTTTGTCTCTCTGGAATTGTATATCGCTTGACCGAACATTGAACTTCCATGCTAGTGTCAAAAAGCAGCTGTGTGAAAGTGCCGACTTTTGGCTCCGTCACTGGATTGCCTGTTAACCGTCCTAGAACGCAAGCCTTACGGTTTCTTTCATTGTGTGACGTAAAGCAAACAAATTGAAAACCATGCATTACACACGTCCTTTTGGTCACCATTTTTGGGGTTTTGGCTCCTAGATGCTCGAACCACAGACAGTCCGGAGGGACATTAAGCTCCACATCATCACCGCAGAATTAATGTGATATCGAGTCCATTGCATCATGGAAATTATGACTTCATTATAAGCATCTGGTGAGTCGGTGGCGCCAGGCTGCAGCACTGACTCCCAGGATCAAGAGCCAAAGTTGAGCATGATCAAGCATGGTCACCAAATAGGTAGGTGACCATTATATGCTACACTTTGTGACTTCTGAGATTCAGTGAGCCAGTTTGGCCTAGCGGTAAGGCGTCAGGCTGGTAAGCAGAGGGACCTCATTTCGAATCCGCTTCGACTCTCCTTTCTCTTCAAAAGATGTGGTCTGTGGACACTGTCTTGTGACTTGAGTTACAGAAACGTTAAAATGGCTCTCATCGCTGGCCATCTTAATGCAGCAGTCACTCTGGTGGTGACAGTGTGCCGATAGGTATATATAATCTCCCTCTTCCCCCACCACCATACCCCCTTCCCCCCTTCTCCCCGTCCCTAATAAGCCTTATGGTTTCTGTGGACATTAAGCACCATGTTTACTTACTTACTTACTTCTGAGATTTTTTCCAGAGTCAGATTTTGTGCAGACTAAATATGTCCTTTTGGATGAGACTATCAACTGAAGTCCTCCATGCACAAGCAGATGCAAAACTATCACATCTATACGTTATATGCGCATTAGAGATCCTGTAGTCAATGTCAGAGTTGAGCAGACTACAGAAACTGCAAAATAACGCAACATATACTGAAAGTGTCAGTCATCAAATTGTTTGAAGATGGACACTAAACAGAAGGAGAAGAGTTTTGTGTCTGTGTTTCAATTTTATCAGGCTTTTCTTGTTTTTATCGGCCTGATATAACTGTACTGGTTGACTGTTGACTGTGCGTAAAACACCAAGTTACTTTCTTTCTTTTTTTTGTCTTTGCAGAGGCTGTTTTGTTCACAGACCAAGATGAGTTTCTTAAAAAAATTCATTCTGATTTCCTGGCTAACGTTAATCCAATCGAATGTGGCTTAGTGGATGTTCTTCGAAAAGTGGACGCTCTGAGCTCAGAGGACGAACAGGCGATTGAAGCGAAGGAAACGCGACGGGATAAGGCTCGCAAACTTTTTGCGCTGCTGCACAAGATTCCAGAAGAGGACTTTGCAAGCAGTTTCATACCCAAGCTCAAGATGGAGTATCCTCATGTTCTGAGGAAGAAAGAGTTTAGGCTGAAGGATGCCGGCTCCTGTTCCGTGAAGTGCCTGCGCCACGTGATGATGAAGAGAATCGATCTGAAGAGGGTGGTCGACATTCTCCCATCAACAGGGTGCTGCTGTCAAGAGGAGTACAAGTAAGAACCACAATATGCCCTCAGTGGGCTTTTTGTTGTTGTTGCTTGTTCACCCTTTTCCCTTTTAATACTAATAACAATAACGGAAATTTGTAAAGCACCTACTCATTGCTCGTTCACCCTTTCCCCTTTAATACTGATAACAATAATGGAAATTTGTAAAGCATCTACCCTGCGGCTCAAAGTGCTGAAGAAGCATAATGTGACACACATAATGTTACATCGAGATGGAAAATGTTATCAGTAATTTAACAAAAGCGAACACATAATGTAGACATCAACAAGGGTTCAACAATAGCTATGTGAAAGATGCACACACACACACACACACACACACATACACTCGCATGCATGCATGCACACACACATTCGCTTGTATGCATGCACACACACACACACACACACAACACACACACACACACAAACACAACTATGAAGGATGCACTCACACACACACACACAAACACACACACACACACAACTATGAAAGACGCACACAAACACACACACACACAAACACACACACACAACTATGAAAGACGCACACACACAAACACAAACACACACACACACACTGTACAGAAGGACAGTGTTGCTTGGTTTCAGGCTGTTTCTCTTCCTTGGCTTTCATTTTCACTTAGAACTGCCTTCCTTCTGATACAGACCATAGAGATACTGAGATAGCACCCTTACTCACCATCTTCTTTTCTCATGACACCCACTGAGACAGCATCCCATTGTGACAACATTCCACTAGGAGACGTTCCTCTGGGACAACATACCATTGTGACAACATTCCACTCGGAGACGTTCCTCTGGGACAACATCCCATTGTGACAACATTCCACTAGGAGACATTCCTCTGAGACAACATCCCATTGTGACAACATTCCACTAGGAGACGTTCCTCCGAGACAACATCCCATTGTGACAACATTCCACTAGGAGACGTTCCTCCGAGACAACATCCCATTGTGACAACATTCCACTCGGAGACGTTCCTCCGAGACAACATCCCATTGTGACAACATTCCACTAGGAGACGTTCCTCCGAGACAACATCCCATTGTGACAACATTCCACTAGGAGACGTTCCTCCGAGACAACATCCCATTGTGACAACATTCCACTAGGAGAGGGTTTTCCTCCGGAGACAACATCCCATTGTGACAACATTCCACTAGGAGGGACGGTTCCTCCGAGACAACATCCCATTGTGACAACATTCCACTAGGAGACGTTCCTCCGAGACAACATCCCATTGTGACAACATTCCACTAGGAGACGTTCCTCCGAGACAACATTCCATTGAGACAACATTCCATTGTGACAACATTCCACTAGGAGGCGTTCCTCCGAGACAACGTTCCATTGGGACAACATTCCACTAGGAGGCGTTCCTCCGAGACAACGTCCCATTGTGACAACATTCCACTAGGAGGCGTTCCTCCGAGACAACGTCCCATTGTGACAACATTCCACTAGGAGGCGTTCCTCCGAGACAACGTCCCATTGTGACAACATTCCACTAGGAGGCGTTCCTCCGAGACAACGTCCCATTGTGACAACATTCCACTAGGAGGCGTTCCTCCGAGACAACATCCCATTGTGACAACATTCCACTAGGAGACATTCCTCTGAGACAACATTCCACTTCCAGCAAGATGACTGGGCTTAATTGTACCGTGGATCACAAAAGCTGATGCAGGCTATTTCACTTTTCCGGGGGGGGGGGGGGGGGGGGGGGGGGGGGGGGGGTGCGCGCACGCGCATTTGCATTCATATTTGTGCATGTGCATGTATCTGGAAGGGGGAGGGGGCAGCCTTAACTCATTGCGATTCTTAGTGTGCATGTGTGTGTGTGTGCATGCGTCCATGTGAGTGCATGCATGTGTGCGTACATGCGTGTATGGGGGGGGGGGGGGGGGAGGGGGGGGCTTAATTCATTGTTATTGGTACAGTGTGCATGTGTGAAAATTTCTACTGCTCTCTTCACAGCCCCTGCACTGTGAACATTCATATATTCTCACATGGAAGTGTTTTATGTACCTTGTAAACTATCAGTCATTCATACATTCAGTGTTAGTTGGTTGGTTGGTCTGTTTCAGTCGACTCCTGGCGTTCCAGCACAGCGGAGAAAAAGAGTGGGCAGTGATCTTTGATCTTTTGAAGAGAAACGCTTCAAATCCCCAACTCTGCCAGGAAATGAAAAAGCTGCTACAGAAAAGGAAAATTGGCGACGCTGGCAATTACATGGAAGTTGCTGTGCTGGGTTTCGCCTGCACTTGCTTTTCTCCTCTGCAGCCATCTTCACCCAAATATAATCGTACTGTGAGTAAAGGCGGAGGGGGGTTGGGGGCCATACTATGAAAAGGGAAGTTATTTCTGTGCCTTGGGAGAAAGCAAGCCATGGCAAGGTCAGGCAACCCAACCTGTAAACGGTTTTAAACGTTCACAGTAGAAGCTTGTGCTAGAGGCAATCAGTGTTCCAGTGTTTCAGACAGACAATGAATCTGATGCTGAATCTGTGAAAATCTTCAGTTTTAGCAGAGAGTGTTCCTAGTAATGGTTTAACTGTGTGGATCTATTGATCTTAGATAATGTGTTGATAATCGGTCCATCTACTCACCCTGATATAACCGTAATGGTTGACTGGGCATAAAACAGCAAGTTACTTACTTATGGTCCCTCTACAGGACCTTCCCCTTCCTCTCCGACAGAAATCCTCGCTGGACTTATTTAAATGTAACCTAAAAACATTTCTTTTCCCAAAACTGTAGACATGCCGTGTTTTCTGTTCGGTGCTGCTGACTTCAGCCATCTCATTCTCAAGTCTCTGTTTGCTGCCCATTTTAAACTGTGTAAACTCCGCTGAATATAGTCAGAATGCTCGTGTGTGCAGATGCCTGTGTGTGTGTGTGTGTGTGTGTGTGTGTGTGTGTGTGTGTGTGTGTGTGTGTGTGTGTGTGTGTGAGTGAGTGAGTGCACACACACACACACACACACACACACACACACGTGTGCATGTACATGCTTAGAGTAGTCTCTAGGAGCAAAGTTTTGCGCTTTACAAATACTTCATATATTCTTGTATCTATTTATTTGCACCATTGTGATTGCAGCTGCATTTTCTTCTTACTGTTTATTTACTTCATTTTATTCAGTTTTTATCCTAATTAAGCGTGTGAAACGGTATAATATTTTACTTACTTCTTTTTTTTATGCACTTTTTATTCTGTGTCAAAGGCAGACAGCTGAATTTCCTTTTCAAGGATTAATAAAGTGGTATTGTATGGTATAGTATTGTATAGTATTGTATAGTATAGCATTGTATTGTATAGTATTGTATAGTATTGTATTGTATAGTATTGTATTGTATTTATGCAGCCTGTATTGTATTGTTAAGTATTGTATTGTATTTATGCAGCCTGTTATATGCTCATCATTGTACACTTGCTCCAGAGACCAGAGAGGCTCCTGTCCAGTCTGAAACTACATGACGCAGGATCATCTGGAACCTACCCATCTTCACCTATGTCATCCAAAGATGTTGACACAGACGTCTGCACTGACTCGGGCGTGGGCGTCCTAAGCATAGACGAGGTGTCGCTCCAGGCAGTTCATCCTTTTCACCTCGAGTCATTTCAGACAGCTGACAATAAAAGTAAGTAGTCGCATTTGTCCGCTTCGCTCTGCCACAGCCGTCTTAAAGGGGAAACTGAGAAAAGACACGTGCTGGTCTGGAAAAACGCAGAAATCATGGAAGTATTTCTTTCTTCTAAATAGTATGGGTGTGCTCACACCCACTATGCTGGGCACATAAGGTTTCCTCCCTAAAGTATGGGTGTGCTCACATCCACTATGCCCAGCACATAAGGTTTCTTCTCTAAAGTAGGGGGGGTGGGGGGGGGGCATTCAAACCCACAATATGCAGTACATAAGGTTTCCTCCCTGTCTGGGTGTGCTCACATCCACTATGCCCAGCACATAAGGTTTCTTCTCTAGGGGGGGGGGCATTCAAACCCACAATATGCAGTACATAAGGTTTCCTCCCTAATGTATGGGTGTGTTCGCACCCTAGATATATATGGCACATAAGGTTTCCTCCCTAAAGTATGGGTATGTTCACACCCAGAATGTTGCAGCTCCTGAGGTTTCCTCAGTAAATTATGGGTGTGTTCACATCCACAATGTTACAGCGCATGAGGTTTCCTCTCAAAAGCGTGGGTGTGTTCACACCCACAATGTTACAGCACCTGAGGTTTCCTCAGTAAATTATGGGTGTGTTCACATCCACAGTGTTACAGCGCATACGGTTTCCTCTCAAAAGCGTGGGTGTGTTCACACTCATGATGTATGGCCAGGTACAGTGCAACTGCATCATTTTATTTACCCTTTGATGTATTGACAACAAACAAACAAAAATGCCAGTTTTAGCGAACACATGCAGTTGTGCTGAGTTGACATGGTCATCAAGTTTCATGGAGGTACCTTTAAATAAAACTGAGTGAGTTATGACCATGTACAAAGAAGTATGGGTGATTTTTTAACCCATGATTGACGACATTCAACAAAGGTTAAGTTTCAAGTCTGGATATCTTTCACAGAGGCTGAATTTACTTTGATATCTTCGACCTCTTTTATTTAATTTTTTCCTTCTTTCTTTCTTGAAGGCCGTAATTGTTTGGTATAACTTGCTGACATATGTTGTCATCTTGATACTTGTAAGATCAGTCTAATATAACTTATGTGAAAAGACTTTAACTAAAAAAGAAAAAGGAAGAAGAAGATACATCAATGATACAGTGCTTTTTAAAAAAGTTTTTATTTTATTTTATGTCTTCTTCTTTTTAAAGGGAGATACAGAGAAGTGGAGGACCAGATCAACACGACCATTACTGTTGCAAGCAGCGTTCGTACGGAGTTCAGAGACCTGGAGAAGATTAGAGACGATGCGCGCAGCCTTGCCAGGAAGGCAGAGGATGAGAGGCAGTTGACGGAGACGGACCAGAAACTGCAGAAGCTGCTGGCCAGAGCAAAGAAACGTCAGTCGGTGATTGAAGAGCTGTACGACAGAGTGCACAAGACGTGGATGCGCGTGAGAGACTTGGAGAACTGCTTGGACTTTGACGTGCCGACAGCCTGGAAGAACCTTCTGAGGAAACGCCACCACTTGCTGCAGAATGAAGTTCAAGAGTGTCAGCACTTTGCTGACAGAGCGAAGACTGTGACAGAGCAGATCGTGCAGTTCTGTCGACCAAAGCCTGAGGCAGAGGAGAGCAGAGAGTAAAAACTTTCACCTGGTGTAGTTCCTCTCGTTATACATGACATTCCTTCATAAATTGATTATTTATTTATTTTCATTTGTCTTTCTTTGATCAGTTTTTGAGGAACCAAATAGTGCTATTTTCACTGAGATTTCCAGGCGTTTGTCATATTTAGTTAAGGCTGTTGAAGTTGTTGAACACATTTCCAAAATCTCTTGTGCTTTGTGCATTGAGTAAAAAAAAAAAAAAAGCAGGTTTAATGAAATCTGTTTCTGAGCACCAGAGTCATTTGTTTGAAGACATTATTCCAGTTTCAAACGGGAAAGTATTAGTTGAATAGATATTGTGAATAAATTTGAGGTGAAGAAGTCTAAGTCTTGATTCCTTTGTGATTTTATGGGCAAAGAAAACGTTACCTGGACAGATATTGTGAATAAATTTGAACTGAAGAAGTCTAAGTCTTGACTCCTTTGTGCTTTCGTGGACAATGCTAAAATGGTCTTCTGTATTTACATCGAGCTTGCATTTTCATAATGCTGCAGCGTACATCATGATTTTTCAGTTTGTCAAAGTAGTTTCAGATCTCCTTGTCAGAAAACTTACTCAGCAGGCCTAATTCTGTGTTAATTTCTTGTGGGATCATTTTCTGGCATTTTATTTTAACAAAGTTGTCTGCTTCCATTCGCATGTACATGTGTGTGTGTGCGCGCGTGCCTGCGTGCGTGTGCCTCTAGTTCTGTGTTAAAAAAAATTAGGATCATTTTCTGGCACTTAATATTCACAAAGTTGCCTGCTTTCATTCACACGCACGGTTGTGTGTGTGCATGTGTGTGTGTGAGTGTGTTGTTTGATCTGTAGCATAAAAGGTATTACACAAATGAAAGAGCGTAAATATACCCATCGGATGCTCTTTATTTTCGCACCACACCATGTTCAACATTTCTGGCCCCTATACAAGGAAGCACAGACACAGCATTGGCTCCAGGGAGCCATGTGTGCTTAAACAAAACTCTGGGGCGCCAAGGAAGACGCCTGGCGCAGACAGCCAACTTCATAAGCACCATCAAGCTAGATGTTGGGGGGGCGGGGGGTCCTGGAACGCTGAAGAAAAGGTACTGGAACGCTGAAGAAAAGGTACTGGCCATTTTTCAAGACACCAGATGGGTGAGACATTGACAAGGTTTGAATCTGACCTGTTGGAGACTGTTCCTCTAGACTAATCATGCAGCTTGTAAAAAAGTGATGGTGTGAGAGGACTGGCGCAGACAGCCAATTTCATAAGCACCGTCAAGCTAGATGTTGGAGGATGGGGGAGGGGGGCGGGGGGGGTCCTAGAATGCTGAAGAAAAGGTACTGGCCATTTTCAAGTCACCAGATGGGTGAGACATTGACAAGGTTTGAATCTGACCTGTTGGAGACTGTTCCTCTAGACTAATCATGCAGCTTGTAAAAGAGTGATGGTGTGAGAGGACTGGTGCAGACAGCCAATTTCATAAGCACCGTCAATCTAGATGTTGGGGGGGGGTGGGGTGCGGGGGGTCCTGGAACGCTGAAGAAAAGGTACTGGCCATTTTCAAGTCACCAGATGGGTGAGACATTGACAAGGTTTGAATCTGACCTGTTGGAGACTGTTCCTCTAGACTAATCATGCAGCTTGTAAAAAAGTGATGGTGTGAGAGGACTGGCGCAGACAGCCAATTTCATAAGCACCGTCAAGCTAGATGGAGGTGGGGGAGGGTGGGGGGGGGTCCTAGAATGCTGAAGAAAAGGAACTGGTCATTTTCAAGTCATCCAATGGGTGAGACACTGACAAGGTTTGAATCTGACCTGTTGGAGACTGTTCCTCTCTGACTAAGCGTGCCGCTTGTAAAAGAGTGATGGTGTGAGAGGACTGGTGCAGACAGCCAATTTCATAAGCACTGTCAAGCTAGATGGGGGAGGTAGGGGGGTTGCAATGCTGAAGAAAAGGAACTGGACATTTTCAAGTCACCAAACTGGTGAGACATTGACAAGGTTTGAATCTGACCTGTTGGAGACTGTTCCTCTCTGACTAATAGTGCGGCTTGTAAGAGAGTGATGGTGTGGGTGTGGACTACAAAATTTCAGAGATCCTGCAAAGCAAGTCAGCTTAACTACTATCACAGTAGCTAATTCGTTTCCAGCCATGTCTGAACAACACGCCCTCAGGTCTTCACGCCCTTGAATCCATTTCAGCGGTGATACTTTTTTCCCCCGAGAGGGTAGCACGCCCTCTTGTGAATGCAGTTCTGCACATCCGCTATGACGTGACAGACCTGGGGGAACACTGGCCCAGGTCAACACGCCCTTGGAATCCGTTTCAGCAGAATCACTTTTTTCCCGAGAGGGTAGCACTCCCTCTTGCAAACATCATTCTGCACATCGTCTATGCCGCGACAGTCCTGGGGAACCCCGAGTCTCGTCAGCAAACGATCGGCCAGCTGTGGCACCATCGGCTGCAGCAGAATTCCGCACACCCTCAGCGTTTCCATGGCGACATGAAGGACCACTCTCAGGTGCTGGTTGCAAGTTGTGTCCCCTGATTTGACAAGGTCCCAGGGCTGGTGCCTCTGCACCAAGGCGTTGGCCCAGTGAATGTGTTTCAGCAGAAGGTCTATGACGTGTGAAAAGGCAAAGCATTCATACAGTTCATCCACTTGCTCTGAAAAAGAGAAGATTTTGTTTGTTTGTTTACAGACTAAAAAATACATTGTGCATTAGCATCAAGGTGTGTGTGTATATATATATATATGCTCCTCTGTCAACATTGTATTCAAATTCAAATTAAAAAAAGTTGAATTATCCCGCAAGGGGCAGTTTTGTTGTGGTCATGGCGGGCTCGTAAATAATGAATATATAAAGTTAAAAGACGAATACAACAACAAACACAACACAACCAACAACGGGTCTTACCTTAACTATAGTTATAGAACAAACTGTGACGCCATCATAAAATAGTCATTAACTTATGATCACATATTTGTTTTGTTTACTCGAGGTAATATAAATAAAATAATTAAAGTACCACACACAGAATTAAAACAATATCACACACACACACACACACACACCATGGCACAACCACACACACACACCCCATGGCACAGTCACACACACACGTACACACACACACACACAACACACACACACACTTCATGTATATGCAGCACCAAACCTGTGCATTTATGAGAAAGGCTTAAGATGGAAAGGCTCCCCTTTTCCTTTCACCATGTTTACATTTGACCCGTACCCGTTACGCTGATGTCGTGTATAGTTTCACCTGCAATTTTTCTGTCCTGGTCTCAAATGACTTCAGCATTTGGATGATCTCAGCATCCTGCAAATAACCCTTTTATAGCTTTCTCATTAGTTTGGGGGTAAAGGGTTAATTTTCATTTTGTGTATAGTTTCACCTGCAATTTTTCTGTCCTGGTCTCAAATGACTTCATTATTTAGATGATCCCAGCATCCTGCAAATAACCCTTTTATAGCTTTCTCATTAGTTTGGGGGTAAAGGGTTAATTTTCATTTTGTGTATAGTTTCACCTGCATTTTTCTGTCCTGGTCTCAAATGACTTCATTATTTGGATGATCTCAGCATCCTGCAAATAACCCTTTTATAGCTTTCTCATTAGTTTGGGGGTAAAGGGTTAATTTTCATTTTGTGTATAGTTTCACCTGCAATTTTTCTGTCCTGGTCTCAAATGACTTCAGCATTTGGATGATCTCAGCATCCTGCAAATAACCCTTTTATAGCTTTCTCATTAGTTTGGGGGTAAAGGGTTAATTTTCATTTTGTGTATAGTTTCACCTGCAATTTTTCTGTCCTGGTCTCAAATGACTTCAGCATTTGGATGATCTCAGCATCCTGCAAATAACCCTTTTATAGCTTTCTCATTAGTTTGGGGGTAAAGGGTTAATTTTCATTTTGTGTATAGTTTCACCTGCAATTTTTCTGTCCTGGTCTCAAATGACTTCAGCATTTGGATGATCTCAGCATCCTGCAAATAACCCTTTTATAGCTTTCTCATTAGTTTGGGGGTAAAGGGTTAATTTTCATTTTGTCCAGTGACAAAAAACAACAACGTGGACTTGTTTTGGGGACATAAAAATGCAGGCTAATTTGCATAAAATAAAAATGCAGGCTTGCATTTGTAACATAACATTGCAGGCTCCTTTTCTAGCATAAAAACGCAGGTTTATTTTTGTAGCATAAAAATGCAGGCTCACCTCTGTAACCTGAAAATGCAGGCTCATTCATCTAACATAAAAATTCACACCCAGGCAACCTAAAATGCAGGTTCATTTTTGTAACATAAAAATCCAGGCTCATTCTTGTAACATAAAAACCCCAGGCTCATTCTTGTAACATAAAAATCGAAGGCTCATTTCTTGTAACATAAAAATCCCAGGCTCATTTCTTGTAACATAAAAACCCCAGGCTCATTCTTGTAACATAAAAACCCCAGGCTCTTTCTGGTAACATAAAAATCCCAGGCTAATTTCTTGTAACATAAAAACACAGGCTCACTCTTGTCACGTAAAAATGCAGTCTCACTTTGTAACACAAACATTCAGGCTCGCTGCTACAACGACACGATAAATCCAAGCGAAGGTGAAGTAAGCACGTGCCTGGTAAACACTGGAGTGCGTGGTACATCCTGATGTCTTCTTCGGACAGGAACTTCTCCAAGACACAGTCGTCCTCCACAGGGGGGAAGAAGAGTTGCTGCTTGTTGACAGACGGGGCGGTGGTGCGACTCAGAAGATTGCCGATGCTGTTGACCAAATCGCTGTTTATCCTCTGCACGGCCCTGGTGTCGCAGTAGTCTAGGAGGGGAAGTCATAATAATGATCGTAATAAATGCATTGTTAATGCGTCAAATCCCTCTATGGCTATACATGCGGGGAGGCTCAAAGCGCTATACATGAAACGTTACAGCAATACACGGCCTAATTTAACAATGCATTACATATCTCGCTCTATCCCTCTGCATCACCTACATGTGCACACATGCATGTTCACACACACACACACACATACAAACATGCATACACACACACACACGCACAACCACACACACACACACACAATCTCACAACCCCTCACTTCCCCCTCTCTCTGTACTGACAGCGCTATTTGGTTGTTGCATCGCTGGTGCCATGTGAAATTGCTGCCATCTCGGTGCAAGTTCTGTGTACACCATACAACCATGCACCAGTTTGCAGTGTCACTTTCAGACACAATCCATGATTCTAAGTCTTTATTTTGGTCTGTTCTGTCTGTTGGATGAAGAGTCTATTACGAAATGCATTATAGGAAGCAGCCATCTAAAAACAAGTTTCATCCAACAGATGAAACAGACCAAAATAAAAACTTAAAATCATGGATTGTGTCTAAAAGTGAAATTGTAAACTGGTGCATGGTTGTATGGTGTACACAGAACTTGCGCCGAGACAGCAGCAGTTTCATGTGGCACCAGCCATGCAACAACCAAACAGCACTGTCAGTACACCACTTCCGTGGATGTTTAAAAAAACGTGCCATACAAGGACGCAGTCACTCATTCAGAATCACATGTGACATAAGCGCAGCAAGTCTGCTCGAGAGCAGAGAACAGCGCTATGGGAAAGCGATCAATAATAATCATAAAAAACGCTGCTTTATTTTTATATTGTCCAAAATTTTGTTTCGATAGTGACAGATATCTGGACAGTCTGCACATGATAACAAGTGTCCCTGCTCTCCTGTGTTGCTCGCATTGCCTCTTTAATACTGGACACAAAGGATCCATACTTGGATCACATGAGGAACAAGATGATGATGACTGCTTTTATATAGTGCTGTTCTCCGCTCTCGAGCAGACTCATGTGCTTTTGTCCCATGTGATTCTATATGAGTGACCGTAGCTTTTTATAGCACATTTTGAATATCCACCAAAGTGGTGTACATTCAGCATTGTTTGGTTGTTACGTGGCTGGTGCCACATGAAGCTGCTGCCGTCTTGGCATGTTCTGTGTGCAGCATACAACCATGCATCATGTCACATCACACCATGCAAAGCCAAATACATAGGGTGCATGCCTATTTGGCTGTAACCTGCCACCTGAACTTTTGGCAGAATGATCAGGATCTTTTACATGGCACCATGTTACATTACTTCACGCAAAGCCAAATATGTATGGTGCATGCGTGTTTAGCTGTAACCTACCACCCGCACTATTGGCTCTTCAAACATATGGGCCCTGTACATTTGCACACACACAAAATGACATCATTTCTCTACCTGGAACAAAGGCTGGACTTATGAACTCTTTAGCTACCTGGGATTAAAGGCTATCCATCTTTAACCTTATTTGGAACAAAGGCTGGACTTATGAACTCTTTAGCTACCTGCGATTAAAGGCTATCCATCTTTAACTTTATCTGCTCTTCACGCATACAGGCCCTGTGCATTTGCACACAAACAAAATGCCGTCTTTTCTCCCAGCTGCTTACTTCCGTCGGAGCCCAGGGACCCTTCCTTGAGGAGGAAGTAGCGCAGGCCGTCAGCGGTGAACGTCCCCAGTCTCTCCACTGGGTCCACCACGTTGCCCCGGCTTTTGGACATCTGCACACAGTCTCTGAAGCCTTTCACAAACCGATCACACTTTGAGGCATTTACAAGCACGCAACCCACTCACTCGACACAGGCCTACTGCCCTTTCACCTCTGCCAGTCTGCTTACATCGTAGCCTCCAAAAATGACACGGCACCGCCTTTTTACCATTGGTGCAAGTAACAATGGGGGGCTGGGACAGGCTGTGATGAAAGCAGCTGCAGCTGATTTTACAAAAAAAGTGTTAATCATCATGAACATCATGTATTAAAAATACACTGGGGTAAATCGCCTTTTCTTGTGGACTTACATTTTTCTAGAACACTACAGTACGTCATCAAAAGTTCACTCCACAGAGATAAGAACAATGTAGATTGTAATCATGCGCATCACATGCACATGATTACAAGCTACATGTATTTCTTCCGTGACCTGTACGCAAAACTGACAGCTTCCTGGTGTTCTATCCACGACGCCAAAGACATTTTGGTGACGTCAAAATGAAGCACAGGGAAAGAGTGCACAGCATGGTAATAAACCCGTCAAACAAGTGTTGGTGACGGTGTCCCCAAAAGACACCTTTTAAAATCGACATAAAATCAACGACACATTCAATCGCGAAACTGTAACTGTGGATCATTTTCTTTAAACCTGCCCCAAGCACAAGAGAAGTTTAGCCTGGGAAGGAAAGTTCCTTTAACTGCACGGTAAAGCGTATGCCGACGGACTCACTTTGTGGCCCTCCACCATCCAGTGAGAGTGACAGAGCAACGACTTGGGGAGAATCATGTCCGCTGCCAGCAGGAAGGCCGGCCAGTACACTGCGTGAAACCTGAAACATTCCCAGAAGGCTTGCGCGTCAAAGCAGCAACAGGCAAAATGAACAATCCTTCCCCAGCGCACTAACAAGACGTTAAAATCCACCTGCCGACAAGCCAACAGGGGTGGGCTTCTCTTAGCCGAATTCTATGGTTCTTCATGTCAGCAGGTTGTTGCTGTCGTTGATCGCTTTTATACAGCGCTATTCTCCACTCTCGAGCAGACTCACTGCACTCGCATGTGATTCTACATGAGTGACTAGCCTTTTATAGTGTGTTTTTGAATAGCCACTCGAAGTGGTGTACTTACTGTGCTGACATGGCTGGTACCACATGAAACTGCCACCATCTCAGCGCGTTCTATGTACACCATACAACCATGCACCATGTTACTTCATGCAAAGCCACATACATAATGTGCCTGCATATTTAGCTGTAACCTGCCACCTGGCTACTGCTGTAACACGGGGGTGGAATGGATACTGAAATAATAGTCAGCACAGAAAGTTGACCCTTGGGTAGCCTGACTCCCATCACAGCTGACATGTATCCCAAGATAAATGGCATCAATTTTCAAAGGGAGAAATTCCAAACACAATGAAATGTTGAAATCTTCTATACCTCATTTCCATCAGCTCCTGCATATTTTTTCTCTTTTTTTTCTTCTACATCTTCTATACCTCATTTCTGCTCTTCCATTCTCACCTGAGAATGTCCTTTCCGATGATCTGACAGGCAGGAGGCCAGCGGTCAGGCCTGGGGTTGTCAGGGTAACCAGCCACCGTGAGATAGTTGACCAGCGCATCCAGCCATACGTACACCTGTCGAGAACACAGCCTTTATTATCAATTATCTAACTTCAGATGATAACTGGTTTCTGTCTCCCTCTTTCCCTTTCTCTGTTACTGTTATCACCTTGTTTGCCCCCCCCCCCCCCCCCCCCCCCTCTCCCCCCCCATCTCCCCCTGCCCCTCACCACCACCACCAGCTCCCAGCCCTCTTTCTCTCATCAGCGTGCAGAAATAAAAGTAATCATGGTATATGTCGTTGCGTTTTTTTGTTGTTGTTTGTTTTGGTCTGTCTAATGTTGTCCTGGAGGTCGTTGATGCCATTTATTTCATCCCGTCTTTGTGACGGTTAGCTGGAAAATAAGAGAAAGAAATAATGTCGTTTAATGTGTCAATTTAATTGCAAAATATTATAACTTCTGGTTTACAGTGTGCAAAAACAAATACAAAGAAATAACAACGCTTCTAAGATGCTAAAAATAAAAAAGTAAACCAAACAGATCTTTGTGCGCACTCAATCTTGAGTGTGCGAGCTTTTGCCATGCTTTGTATGAAAATGTTTTGTTTGCTCGTTTACATACCATTGATTTGTATAATCATGGGTATTTGCATGTTGTATATTCTTCTTTAAGTTATAAAGCACTTTGAGTCTCCGAAAATGCTCCAAAGCGCTCTATAAATTCCCTGTTATTGTTATTACATAACCTTGTTTGCAGCTGCAAAAAAGAAACATGCACTTGTATCCATGCATGCAGCATGAACAAATCAAGACAACCTGGACACCCCCCTCCGCTCCTCCACCCCCACACCCCCTCCATCCACAACCCCCCCTCCACCACACCTCCCACCCCACCCCCACCAGCACGTCTCCACAGACCACTCACAGTTTGGGAATCATCTCCAGGAACAGGGATGCCCCAGGGCAGGCGCTCCCGTTGCCTGGATACAGAGAGGTCACGGAGGTCGTACAGCCAATTCCACACCAGGGGCTCAAACTGTGCGGGTTTAACAGCTGCGCACAAAATAACAAGCAAAGAAAATTAAAACTGTGCGGGTTTAATGGCTGCTCACAAAATAACAAGCAAAGAAAATTAAAACTGTGCGGGTTTAACAGCTGTGCACAAAACAACAAGCAAAGAAAGTTAAAACTGGGCTGGTCTAACGGCTGCTCACAAAACTACCACACAAAGTAAACCCACAACAGGATGTTCA
>JABMCL010000303.1:332500-335000 GCA_018857735.1 Alviniconcha marisindica | reverse complement strand
ATACTGCATTCAATATTCAGTACATTCAATTACTATCACTAAACAGCACTTCCACAAATGTCAGAGTTCCTGTACTTTATTACAGGCCAGGCTTACTACGTCCAGCAGCAGAATCATTACATGTATATGGTGCTGGCCTTTAGTCTGAAACAACAAAATCAGGTGCACTTGGGACTGTCACTGAAACAACAGGCTTAAAGGGGACACTGGAGTAAGCAAATATCACAGGCATATTAATAAAAATGAAAAAGTAAAAACACACACAAGCATGCATGCATGTATGGACACACACACACACACACACACACACACACACACACACACACACGTGTGCACACATGCACACTCTCTCTCTCTCTCTCTCTCTCTCTCTCTCTCTCTCTCTCTCTCTCTCTCTCTCTCTCTCTCTCTCAGCAGGGGAGGCAAAATCAGTTTTGAAGCTAAAGGTAACACCAGTATCAACCATCATTACCTGCATTCACATAGAAAATGGGAGTGGTGATGTAGAATGGTTCTCTATTGTCTGGAGTTTCAGGTGATTTGCAAATCTCCAACTGACAGCAACAAGAGTAGTGAAACTGCCTTTTCCACACCAAGTATGTCCGTCTGACGCACAGCCGCCAGTTTGTCATCCTTTCAGAGAGAGAAAAAAACAGTTTCAGTATTACATTTTATTTCAAGACAACTGACACATGTATTTGTATCAGTATATAAAAATAGCTGACCTGATCCAGAGCCTGTAAAAGATGTGTCTAGTTGAGACAGATCTAGGTAACTAAATGACTTCAACTCGAAAATTTTAATAGTCAAGGACAATAGTGGTAGGTCCAGTTGGACCTATTTAACAGCCAATCTTTGCTATACAGTATACTACAAACAAAAATAAGCACAGCTACACAAATAAGCACGACTTCAAGATTACAAGATTACAAGAATGTTTATCTGCTAAAATCAGGTTAAAATTAGGTGGGCCTCATCCAGTCTTCCGGAACGAGCTTTGTTCAGTTTTCGGGGAGAGTCACGCTTCTGGTGAAACACTGAAAGACTGTCACCTAGATAGAGATAATATGCCTAAATCAGAAACATCCTGTTTAATCAATTTCAAAACATGGTTCCAGGGATCTCACCTTTGTAAGGCTTCCTTAGTACTGTAAGTGTAACTGGCAATTTCAGTGATCTAAGATCGAAAGTAAAAGGAGGATCTGGTCCAGAGTAACGTTTCCAAAGGTCCAATGACAACATATCTGTTTCATCACCCAAGCACTGCCGTTATGTAAAACTCAAAAAATGTGTGGTGTTCCTGTACAGAAAATTGTCCCTCACAACTACACAGTAAAACAACAGGATTGTAGCATGCAGACCCAACGTTGCCAGTTTTATGACGGTTTGCAGGCAACATAAAATACATACCCTATGAGTGAAGCCATCTTACCAAGGGCAGTAAGTGAGATTTTTACATATAATACCCTCCCCTTGCACACAAGTTGGGTCTAATTGCACAGACAACTTGCCCTTTGAACGACTACTGTACAACTTGCTCTAGTATCTCTGTGTTGACTTAAAAAGTCAAGTACAGAAGGCTGAAGAACTCTTGTATTGGATTATACAAAGCATATTGTAATAATAAATTGTATTTAAAATTGAGCGGCACAGGCACATGTTCGTGTAACCACAACTGTGGGTGTTTTGTCTTAGTGTTGTGTCTGTTTGCGGGTTATCTGACATGTATCATATCAATTTACGGCTCGTAGGCTTTTTAGCCTTTTGTCTTTTGGTGTATATATGATGGTCAAAATTATTCTTTTTAAGAGTGCTGCGACGGTGTTTATGCCAGTAATACGTCTGGTAAAATGTTTTTTGCGGCACATCAAAGTACGAGTGGTATTTTTTTCTTAAACTTGGTGCCCACACATTACCATATTCTAAACTGATCGAACTGATGACTTTAAAAACCAAAAAAAAATGCTACGATGATGGTGATGAAGTGATGCTTAATGTCCTCAGATGTCGGCTGACATATTAGGGACAAGCTGTGACCAATGCCGAAGCATGGTTCAATAAATCAGTCTTTACGTCCACGGAAGCCAGAAGGCTCGTTAGGACGAACAGCCCAGGACGGCCACCTCGACTCTCACACAGCTCCTGAACTATGAAAAAAATGAGAAGAAAAAAAAAGAAGAAAAAAATGCTGCCATAATTTCTTTGCTTTTATACTGTTCATGCCGTCTATTTTATTAGCTTCAAGCTCAGTGTTGCTTTACGACCACAGAGACCATAAGGGCTATTACTGAGGGACTGGGAGCACGGCCACTTCGACTTTCACACAGCTCCTGAGCTCTTTATGACAGTCTCATTTATATGCTGCTCAAATTAAAGGCCTTTATCAACAAAAACTCTTAACACGTGCCGGTAAACACCCTCATAATATATTCTACATCAACAGGCGCTCGGTAAAAATGTGAAGCACGCTCGATCCCTTCTGAGACACCAGTATAGATCT
>JABMCL010000303.1:112500-330000 GCA_018857735.1 Alviniconcha marisindica | reverse complement strand
TGTCTGACTCTTTAGTTCCACTGTGAGTAAAATGTTCACAAAATGGCCAATTACTTGTATTATCAGTGCCGAGGGATTACCGGAACGAGTGGAGAAGTAGATAAATTTTGCTCAGTGTCTGCGTTGAGACCTTTCACCAAGGGTCAACTCCTTTCATGGGAGGACAGCTTTGTGATAAGCACTGAAAAGAAAACGTAACACAGTGTGGGTTACATCGTGCTCGGAGAGAAATGTCACGGACTTGACAGGTTATGTGTGCACATGCCTTTGCGCCAAACACTGTGACTCATGATGGAAATAATGTATGGGAAAAAGAAAAAGTAAGCACAGCAGAAGAAGAAAGGCAGTTGATTAGTCCGTTTGTGATTAGCTTAAATTATTATTTTAAATTATTAAATTATAAAAAAATTGGTTAGTTTAAATTCATGGAACATTAAATATTCACAGAATGTGACGTGCGTTTGTAAAAATATCTTATCTGTTAAACACGTACTGCTTGAATGTCCTTTTACTACAGAGTTATTTCAGAAAAATGGATATGACTTAAATGCTTACAACAATGTAAGAGATATTTTGTATAATACTGATGTTATTACTAATATTGTCAAATCGACTGTTCATAGTCCTGTAGGAAAATTAGTATAAATAATAATTATATGTTTGTTTGTTGTTGTTTTTTGGTTGTTTTTTTTCACCTCAATGTGAACAGACATAAAATAAAATATTGATTGATTGATTGATTACTCAGTGTTTCACCATTTCCCAAATAAGTTATATATACTTACGACAGTTAGCTTCACTGTTTATAGAGTCAGTTCTTCAATGATTAGGGTATCTTCATGATCATGAAGAAAGAAAGAAAGTATTTTTTTTCAGTCACAGTTACTGGCAAGGTGGATAAATAGTGTTTTTACACAGCAGGCACTTTGATATAAAAAGAGTTGTTCCACAGGTAGGAGAAAGCCCTCTGTTAAACAAAGGCACAAAAACATATTAAAACAAAAACAAAAAGAGAGAGTCATGATGGAAATAATGTTGGTAAAAAGAAAACTAACTACAACAGAAAATGACTGGCAGCTGATTGATCAGCGCATTATCCAAATACATAAATGGTTCAAAAGAACGCTATTTATTCAGACAAAACACAGCATGCCAATTTCTGGCGTAATCCCCTTTATCAAGCTACAAAACGACACTTGAACACCAGCTAAACGGTGAACAATGAGGTGTAGAACTAAGACACTTATCTGTTTTGGGTTGATAAGATAAATGTCTTAAGTTTGAGATAAGTGTCTTAGATCTGCGTCTCATTGTTCACCATTAACTGTTGTTTAAATGTTGTTTTGAAGCTTGATAAAGGGGATTACCCCCCAAAGTTTGCATGTTGTGTTTTGTTTGAATAAATAGCATTCTTTTGAACCTTTTATGTGTTTGGATCTTGTTTTAGAACACTAGCGGTCATTCGTGTTTTAGATTTTTTTTGGATCGGTACATTGTTGTCAACATTCACACATGTATGTGATGTAAACATTCACTGATTCAGTGTTCCCAGGTCAAACTGAGCCATCTCAGAGAACATTTTGTCTGGAATACATAGAAGAGATCACTGTTTTAAACACCAAAACTAAAGGGGTTTGTTTGGAATTGCCCCGCTGATTTTACATATAATTTAGAAAGCAACATTTTGATTGATGATTAGCAGGATTAGATACATGTTTCAAATACGTGGGAGAGATGGTGGCACAGAGCAAGAGCACTCGCTCTTGAAAGCCAAGTTAAACGTGATCAAACATGTGGTCACCATATGGATGGGTGACTGATATGTGCTAAGCTTTGCACCTGCCCAGAGATTTCTCTGTGCAAACTCTATAAAAATCCTTCAGACGAGACTATGAACTGAGTCAGTTTGGCCTAGCAGTAAGGCGTTTGGCTGGTTCAAATCTGATTTGGCTCTCCTTTCACTTCAAAAATTGTGGTCTGTGGACACTGTCTTGTGACTTTGTCCCTCACATTAAAATGGCTCTCATTGCTGCCCATCTTAATGCAGGAGTCATTCTGGTGGAGACAGTGTAGCGATAGGTATGTAATCTCCCACTCCCCCCTTCTCCCCGTCCCTAATAAGCCTTATAGTTTCTGTGGATGTTATGCACCATGTTTACTTACTTACTATGAACCGTGGTCCCCTGTATGTATAATTATGCATGCAAAAAGGTCACATTTGCACGTTATGGATCCTCTTCTGTCTGACTTCAACATTGTGAAGAGCTGAGTTTTTTTTTTTTTTAGGGTATGCTGGTTTGTTTTCATGTTTTTATAATCCACTGAACATGATCTACAGGATCTTTAATGTGCTATGTGGGTGTTTTTTAACATGCATATATATATATATATATATATATATATATATATATATATTATATATATATACACACATGGCAGACCTCAGTTCATAGTCTCACTTAAAAGACTTTTCTTGAGTCTGGACAGAATTTGACTCTGAAGAAACCTCAGGGCAGGTACATAGCCTAGCACCCATCCATGTGGTGACCATGCTCGATTGTGCGTGACTTGGCTTTTGAGAGTCAGTGCTCTTGCTCTGTACGTGCTGCCAACTCTCTTACCATAGTCCATGTCAGAATTTGATGGATTTTGCAATCACCAAATAACCCAGCATGCATTAAAAGTTTTTGAGAGTGAGTGCTCTTGCTCTGTGCTGCCAACTCTCTTACTGTAGTCCATGTCAGAATTTGATGGATTCTGCAGTCGCCGAATAACCCAGCATGCATTAAAAGTGTCTGAGTTGTCAAATTTTTTAAGTTGGACACAACATGGGAATGTCACAGCTGTCAGTCTGACACCTCCCATGGCTTTGCAAATTATGACACTTAACAGTGTTTTTCTAGGTACATCCAGTTGCACAGAACACCTATGAAGTTCAGTTTCTAAATTTGATGTAAAACAACAAGGCATTTTAAAGCAGCTCCTTGCCTTAATTGTTGTATCTTTGGGTTAAAAAAAAATTGAACCTTTGATGTGTTTGGATCTTGTTGGGTTGGTTGTTTATTTGTTGTTTTTATTGTTATTTATTTTTGTTAGGGTTTTGTTCTGTTTTTGTTAGGATGGGGGGGGGGGGGGGGGGGGGGGGGAAGAAGCAGGCGTCTCTTTTAGCTGTGAGGCAAAAGATGTTTAGTGGATGCTAGCTCCACTAATGTGCTCCATTGATTTTCCCACTCCAGGGCAAACATTGCTATCTCTCTGCGACAATGGTTGCTACGGTGATTCAATGATTCTTTCCTGTGGCATAATGGATAGACACCCTATGTTCGATTTTCAGCTGTTAGGCGTGCTGTATGTAATTAGTGTAATTCAATACTCCCTGCTGCTAAAAATGGTAAATGAATTATTCAAAGTATAACATCCAGTCTTATACAGTATTCATGTATGTAAGAAGAAGTATAAATTTCTTCTACACTAGCCACGGTTGGAATTGAAAATGAAGATAAAATGTGGGGAGAGTGGAGAAGTGGATAACAAGAGGGTTGATGATAAAATTTAGAAAGTGCGCTCTCTCTTTTTCTTCTCTTTTTTTCAACAAAGAAAGAAACCAAAACAGAAAAAAGAAAATGAGCGCGCATATTATTAGCATCAGAAATGATACATATATATGAACAGTCAGGTGATTCGGAAGTCTGTTTGAATAAATTTTGTCAAGGGTGAGCATAAGTGAAGTTCTCAGTAAAACAGACCTGATAATTGAGCCTGCAAATATAATAGTAGTACATGTAGTAGTGAATGAATGAATGAAAATTTATGTGTGGCACATAAAAAAACTTCCACACAAAACCTTGCATGTTCACAATGCCAGTAATAATAGCAGTGGATAATATTCCAGTACTCTGTGGGTCCAGTTGATATTTGTAATAATAATAATCAATAATTCTTATAAAGCACTATTCTTTAACCAGAGTTAAAATCGCTGTGCTGTACAAACATCTTATCACAAAAACTACATTAACATACATTTCAGCAAACAAAACCTTAATTATTGTAGCTTAAATTACCATTATCGGCTATCAAACAATACACACACACACACACACACACACACACACACACATATACACACACACACACACACAATGACTGACATGTGCACACCAGTCTCTGCTCGTCCACTCATACAACAATTAACCAAAAAATTAACTTAATGATCTCAAACAACAACACCAATTTGAATCTGTCTTTTCACCCGCCCAACCCATGCCTCCTTCTCTTGCCTAGATCTCTCATGCTCTCTCCCTCCCCCCCCCCCCCCCCCCCCCCCCCTCCCATCCATATGCATCCATCTACATTCAAATGCCACACACAGACACACATTTCTTCAGATTCTACAGAAAGGCCTGCATGCGTTCCTCATTACAAGCCAAGCTCAAAGGGCCCTATTACCCGGCCATGCATTGGTTTCCCCTGAGCTAGTTTGCTCTAGATATACGGCACAGATAAAAGTTCTGCAGTGGGACAAAGAGCAATAGATCACAAGGGAGCCCAGTTTTCCTGAGAGGGATGTCCACACGCACTTAGTGGATGGTAGGCATTTCACAGTCGCAGCACTCGAGCTTGGCATGTGAAGTGTTTTATAGTTTGTCAGGGGTGGGAGCATTGCCAGATTGAAGCTCTGGCTGGACACATTTTGATAACGCTGGTGCCTCCAGGCGAGTGTGATAAAAGTAGCACAGGCGCTTGCTGTAGGTTTATGTATAATACATACAAAAGTGAAAATGCTTGCAACTTTGTTAATACCAAGCATGAGTTTCTGAGTGTTTTATAGTTTGTCAGGGGTGGGAGCATTGCCAGATTGAAGCTCTCGCTGGACACATTTTGATAACGCTGGTGTCTCCAGGCAAGTGCGATAAAAGTAGCACAGGCGCTTGCTGTAGGTTTATGTATAATACATACAAAAGTGAAAATGCTTGCAACTTTCTTAATACCAAGCATGAGTTTCTGAGTGTTTTATAGTTTGTCAGGGGTGGGAGCATTGCCAGATTGAAGCTCTCGCTGGACACATTTTGATAACGCTGGTGTCTCCAGGCAAGTGCGATAAAAGTAGCACAGGCGCTTGCTGTAGGTTTATGTATAATACATACAAAAGTGAAAATGCTTGCAACTTTCTTAATACCAAGCATGAGTTTCTGAGTGTTTTATAGTTTGTCAGGGGTGGGAGCATTGCCAGATTGAAGCTCTCGCTGGACACATTTTGATAACGCTGGTGTCTCCAGGCAAGTGCGATAAAAGTAGCACATGCGCTTGCTGTAGGTTTATGTATAATACATACAAAAGTGAAAATGCTTGCAACTTTCTTAATACCAAGCATGAGTTTCTGAGTGTTTTATAGTTTGTCAGGGGTGGGAGCATTGCCAGATTGAAGCTCTCGCTGGACACATTTTGATAACGCTGGTGTCTCCAGGCAAGTGCGATAAAAGTAGCACAGGCGCTTGCTGTAGGTTTATGTATAATACATACAAAAGTGAAAATGCTTGCAACTTTCTTAATACCAAGCATGAGTTTCTGAGTGTTTTATAGTTTGTCAGGGGTGGGAGCATTGCCAGATTGAAGCTCTCGCTGGACACATTTTGATAACGCTGGTGTCTCCAGGCAAGTGCGATAAAAGTAGCACAGGCGCTTGCTGTAGGTTTATGTATAATACATACAAAAGTGAAAATGCTTGCAACTTTCTTAATACCAAGCATGAGTTTCTGAGTGTTTTATAGTTTGTCAGGGGTGGGAGCATTGCCAGATTGAAGCTCTCACTGGACACATTTTGATAACACTGGTGTCTCCAGGCGAGTGTGATAAAAGTAGCACATACGCTTGCTGTAGGTTTATGTATAATACATACAAAAGTGAAAATGCTTGCAACTTTGTTAATACCAAGCATGAGTTTCTGAGTGTTTTATAGTTTGTCAGGGATCAGAGTATTGCCAGATTGAAGCTCTCGCTGGACACAATTTTGATAACGCTGGTGTCCCCAGGCGAGTGTGATAAAAGTAACACAGGCACTTGCTATATGTTTATTTATCGCATACACAGCAGTGGAAATGCTTGCAACTGCAAGCATGAGTTTCGGCTTAATGCACATGCACACGGAATGGTAAAATAGTTGTACAAATACACAAAGCTGTGCCTGGCTTTGTGTGAATTTATTGTGCTGCGAGTCTTCGCAAAGGAATGTAAATAAAAACAGCAAAAACAGATATACCTGTATGCTACATATTTATGTTCTTTCATTCACATAAAACCTGTTATGCCACATATCAAACCCAACACCTAAATGTGAGTGAAAATGGGTAACTTTTTTCATAAAATGCCAGAAAATAAACCATCAAACAGCTGGTGGTCCTGCTCTGTCTGTGTACAATTCCAATGCTCTTACCTTTGCACTTGACCTTGGCAGGACCAAAAACATCCCCAGACATATGTCTAGCTTATAACAGCTCGTGTGATACTGCTGGCATGATTGGCAATCAGTAGGAATGTGACAGGGAGGCATGCTTTCTCACTAAATGGCTTCACAAGCAATGAAGCAAAAAAGGTTCAAGAGAGCACTTATTACATAAGACAGTTAAAAAATAAAGAAACGTGTGCAATTGTTTTTAGGGTATACCTTTTCTTCAAGCAACAAACAGACAGTCTACAAACAAGCGAGGAATCACATAACAATGTGGATGAGGATGTACCTCTGGTGGAGTTTATGTACCTTGTATTTACTTGCATGCCAGGTGAGAGTTACCGTAGACGACTCTGGTCTCTGTTGTTGTGTTGTGATGTCTCTTGAGTGCTCATTTTCCCTTATGTGCTGAGGATTACATAGCTTTCAGTTTGTTCACTTTTGGCCCACAGCTTTCATTATAGCTGTTTAGATTTCAATTCTTCTACCTGTTGGACAAAACACATTCTGGAAAGAATCAACACACAAGGGAGTTACTTGGCGCTCGAAAGACATCACACAAAAACAACAAAGACATACTCACCTGGCATGCAAGTAAATACAAGGTACAAAAACACCACTAGAGGTTTTGGGAGGGCTAGTTCCTTTAAAAGCATGGTGGTCTCTCATCAGCCAGTAGTCTTTCATCCAGGGTCCCACTGTATTACACAGGCAGAATTTCTGGCAATGGGAGAAGCATGCAAAGTGGTTCTGACCTACTCCTGGCTTTAAAAAAAGAGAGAACTTTTGGAAGCTCTTTCAGCGCTCAGCAGCAGTGATTACCTTAATTTCTGTCGATGCAGCATGGCACGTTTCAAAACAAAACATATGAATCACGCAAGACAGTACTTTTTATTAATTGTTGCGTATTACGTAGTGCAGTGATTGATAGTGCAAAACATCATGGTGATCGACTTTCCTTCAGTTTCACCTAAACATGCAATACTGCCTTGTAATTGTTGAGCAGGATTCCTTTCTTCTTCTTTTTTCCCCCATACCCCACCCCACCCCCTCCCTGAGCAGCAGTTTTTCAGTTACGTTTGAAATGCGTGTTGTAACATGCATGAATTTTAAAATTCTGTATTCTAGCTGGAGGAAGAGCGACTGGCCACCATTGAGCGTGACAACCGCATTCTGCTGGAGAAGATGTCTTACATCATGAGGACAAGAGGGCGAGTTGACAACCGCAACAATTATGAGTACAAGAGGTGTGTGGCGGAATTTATTTTCACCTCTAAAAATCTAAATCAACTTGAATTGCAGAAATCTTATGCAACTGGAATGTGTTACAGCTGTTATTTGACAAGATGCTAACATGTTTAGCTGGAAATACTTTTGTGTGTGTGTGTGTGTGTGTGTGTGTGTGTGTGTGTGTGTGTGTGTGTGGTCTCCACACACACACACACACACACACACACACACACACACACACACACACACACAAAAAACACCTGAAGATGGAATGCAGCTGCTGAAGTGGTGGGCAGCGCTACACTCATGTGTACTGGTGGGGGGAAGTGGCTGCACATGCTACCTTCTCACCCATCACAGGATGGACCTCAGGGTTTTAGCTAAGCAATGCAAACAAACAAACAAGCATCCTCTGAAGATGGTGTGTGGCAGCCCATGTGGCAGAGTAATAAAATAAAATAAAACAGTCACACATGCAATCCTTTCACTTTGTGGAAAGCATTTGTTAATGTACAATTTCATATACCGGGGGTTGACCCCCAGAGTGTTCAGCTTGGGAACACTACAACAACAACAACAACTACAACAACAACAACAACAACAAAAACAGGCAAACAAACAAACCATCATTGAATGACTCTAGCTCTGTGCGTAGCATTCTGAATATCCACCCAAGCGTTTTTTGCCCATTCCAGTTTGAACCGTGAGAAACGCCAGCGGGAGTTGCTGCGGGTGACGCGAGAGAACCAGGAGATCTTGAAGCGCATCAACATGCGCAAGCCTGAGTACAGCGTCCAGCAGTGGGCCCGGGACTGGGAGGAGAACCAGCAGTTCATGGACAACATCTCAGCGTTCCCCAAGGAATGGTGGCTTGAGGAGGTAGGTGCTCAGTCACAACATTTGTCAGCCCTTTGCTGTGGGAGGTGTCGACCTGACCATCAGGATTTCATCATCACTAGGTCTGCATTGTCTGGAGTGTCATCACCAGGTTTGCATTGTCTGGTGCGTCATCACCAGGTTTGTGTTGTCTGGAGTGTCATCACCAGGTTTGCATTGTCTGGTGCATCATCACCAGGTTGGCATTGTCTGGTGCGTCATCACCAGGTTTGTGTTGTCTGGTGCTTCATCACCAGGTTTGCATTGTCTGGTGCGTCATCACCAGGTTTGCGTTGTCTGGTGCGTCATCACCAGGTTTGCGTTGTCTGGTGCGTCATCACCAGGTTTGCATTGTCTGGAGTGTCATCACCTGGTTTGCATTGTCTGGAGTGTCATCACCAGGTTTGCATTGTCTGGTACGTCATCACCTGGTTTCCATTGTCTGGAGTGTCATCACCTGGTTTCCATCATGGGGAGGGGGAGGGGGTGGGCATCACTAGTGTTTTTTTTAAATCTGGGTACTACCATCATGTTTTCATCATCACGGGTGCCATCACCAGATTTTATAATTTGGGGTACCTTCATCATGTTTTCATCATCTTGGGTGCCATCACCAGGTTTTTGTAATCTGGGGCACCGTCATCAGGTTTTCATCATCTGATTATGTCATCACCAGGTTTTTGTAATCTGTTGTGTAATTGCAAGGATTTCATCAACTAGCATCTCATTGCAAGGTTTTTATCATCTGGTGTGTTGTCATCATGTTTTCATCATCTGAGGTGTCATCAACTCATCATCTGATTTTATTGTTACATCCCTGGAGATACTGTTGCTCCTTCTGTATGTTTGTGTGTGCGTGTGTGTGTGTGTGTGTGTGTGTGTGTGTGTGTGTGTGTGTGTGTGTGTGTGTGTGTGTGTTAAAAACTGTTTTCAGCACATGCAATTGTCAGTTCTTTCACTGTGTATTATCAGGTTCTGTTCCCTTTGGTTTGGTTCCCCTTTAAATCTCTCTCTCTCTCTCTCTCTCTCTCTCTCTCTCTCTCTCTCTCTCTCTCTCTCTCTCTCTCTCTCTCTCTCTCTCTCTCTCTCTCTCATGCAGTCTGAGAGAACTTTTTTGTCATCAATTAGTTGGCAGTCATGGAGACCACACACACACACACACACACACACGCATATATATATATATCCATATATAATCTACAGTGTCACAATTTTTGCAGGACAAGAAGAAGGGACGCTCCAAGAGTCGGCAGCAGCAGCCACAACAGCAGAAGAAGGCAGAGCGCTCTGACGAAACAGAAGAGCAGGAGCAGCAAGAGCAAAAAGAACAAGAGCAGAAAGAGAGGGAGGAGAAAGAGAAGGAGCAGAAAAAGGAGGAGGAGAAAGAGAGGGAGGAGAAAGAGAGGGAGAGGAAAGAGAAGGAGCAGAGAGAGAAGGAACAGAGAGAGAAAGAACAGAGAGAGAAAGAGCAGAAAGAGAAGGAACAGAGAGAGAAAGAGCAGAGAGAGAAGGAGCAGAGAGAGAAAGAGCAGAGAGAGAAAGAGCAGAGAGAGAAGGAACAGAGAGAGAAGGAGCAGGAACAAGAAGAGTCCGGCACTGAGCAGAAAGGTGATTCATCAGAAGAGCAGTCGAAGGAGGTGCAGGAAAGAGAAGCAGCGGAAGCATAAGGTGCATGTTAGCTCTGTGATGTGTTTAATGAATAAGAGTTGTCTCCGGCACATGTTCTTCAAGGACAAGTACTGTTGTGGGGTGTTGACAAAGCCATTTTTATTCCCCCCAAATTGTTGTTGTTTTTGGTCAAAACTTGATGAATTATTTGACAATGGAGGATTTTGGTTCGTGGGTTTTTACTTCCTTTTTATGTTGTTAGTGTTGGTTTTTCATTTTTAAAACAGGTTGATATAACAGCAGAGTTCTAAATTAGCTATGTAAAAAAAAAAAAAGGTCATAATAATAATCCAAAGTGTCTTTGGAAATGTGCCTTTAATCTCAATTGCTCATAGGACAAGACTGTGTGTTAATGAATTGAGCTCAATGGATTATTAGACCAGTCAAGCATTATCATTTGTGGTCAACTAGTAGCCAACCATATCTTCACTTGTCGTATTGTGCTTCTCTGGATCTCACTTTATGATACACTCGTACGATCCCTGATAAAACACCAGTCTCATGGCAGGTTAACCCTGGTTGAAAGCCACGCATTTAGAAACTGTTCTGTTCATATTTGCACATGTAAATGAGCCCTACACTGCAGACTATCTCTCAGGTAAAACGGCATTTTTGTTCTCCCTTCCATCTACAGCTCTGTGTGAACTGAAAGACTGCCTTTCATTTAAAACCACTTATTTTGAAGTCTCTTTAGTTCATAATCTTCAGTAAATAAAGCCTTGGCAACAAGCCCCCTCCCTCCACCCCCCACATGCACGCATGCACACACACACAAACCTCTCTCTCTCTCTCTCTCTCTCTCTCTCTCTCTCTCTCTCTCTCTCTCTCTCTCTCTCTCTCTCTCTCTCTCTCCTTCACTGCCTCACATGTCATACCAGCTGCAGAATAAACTGCAACATTTTAAATCCTTAACCCCCCCCCCCCCCCCCCCCCCACACTAGTATGTGAAAATACTTGCATCAAAATGCACAGTAAAATATTCAGTTGAGAGGCATTTGAGTGCGCATTTCAGCCTGAAAGTCATGCAGGCTGGGGTAGTGATGAGGTTAAAATGGCTTCTTCTGGATTTCTTGGTGGTCTAGCATTCTCAGGGATGTTATTTGTCCCCCAGTGGAACCCCACTTTCCAGACCTGCATCCTAAAAATTACAGAAAGTGAAAGGTACTCTCGAAATAGGGTTAGATCATGATGAGGGATTCATTTGTGTGACAGTTTGAAGGAAAATATTTGAGAGAAAATCATCTCAGCTCATTCTGGTTGGCTACTGAATTTTTCATGAAGTAACATGAAGTGTTACTCAGCTGTTTGTATCAGAATATTATGGTGCAGCCATTTAGGTCCAAACTCCAGTGGCTATCCACCTTATTCAGCAACCAGACCCTTGTTTTGGGGGTTTTTGTTTCTGTTTTTGCACTTGCTACAAAAAGGGCGAGCAGTCTCAATTTAGTGACATGTATTCTGGCAATACTGAGCTGTGTAATGAATGCGCTATACTTCATATTCACAACCTGTTTCTGACATTGTGTTGTGGCCAGGGCAGCGCATTGACATCTGTTTCGTCGGCAGTAGCGCCCGCAAATGTATTGCAGTATTGATGTCTCAACTTTGCATAGATATAATTATGTATTGTTAAGTTCTCACTTTGCATAGATATAATTATGTATTGCTAAGTTCTCCTTCTTCTGTGTAGAGTCCAACATTATGAATTCAGACTCTGACACTTTTAGTGCATGCTGGGTTATTTTACTGTTTCCATAATACACTAAACTCTGACGTGGACTGCAGGATTGTTAGCGTTTCTGTGTGATCTTTTTGCGTGTTTATGCACACGGATCAAACAATTTTGAAACCACAAGGGTGTAGTTCCAAGGGTATCATGAGGTCCTTGCACATGTATATGTCGGTACTTACATTTCATCTCACCTTGTCATGTTGTCTAATAATAGTGGGATTGGTTGGCATGGACTGAAATGAAGATTGTGACTGAATGGGATTATCTGTGATACATGTCTTAAGCTTCATCGTCTTATTGTGGTAATGACATCAACAACACTGTTGTTGTTTTTCTGTTTGATTGTGCGTTTTTTGGGTTTGTGGTCATAGGATGATTTTAATCTTTTGTGATTCAAAGAGCCACATACATAACAAATGGTTTTAGGCGAATAATCAAACCAAACTTTTGTGATAAACTGATCTCCATGGCTACCGTCTCCTTTACTCTTTTTCCCATGCCATTGTCTCCCAAAGAACCACCAACTGAAGTATTATCATTACATAATATTCACTGTGTAAATATTTTCAAACGTGTATGCTCAAGACATTGTGAGATTTATTGTGTGAGAAGTGTATTTCGTTTTTTGTATACATGTACACACCTGGCTGAGTATCCAGACTTGGTTTGTTTTTGTTTTCATGCACAGTATATTGCTGTGGGAAGGTTGGAAAGAGAAGATTTTTAACAAACATGTTTTCATGAAACATAGGTGGTAGAAATAGTACTTAGCTGACAAAGAAGTTGCTTGTAGAAGTGGACTTTGTTGTAATCATATGCATAAATGTAATGATTTATGATGACAGCAAAGTGTGCGTTAAAATGCCTTCAGCCAGATCAAGCTAATGACATTACCTTTTTTATATGGAATCACAAATTGTTTGTTTTTGAATCAAAATGCAGATGATCTGCTCGAAAATACTTTGACCAATGTTTCTTTGAAGAAATTAGGTCTCATGTTTGAGCACAACTTCTTTGATTGGTCAACAGTTTCAGAGCAACTGCATGTGGGAATCTTCTCAACCACGTACCAGTGAAATCAATGTGTGTGCGTGTGCATGCATGTGTGTGCATGCAAGCATGTGTGCCTCTTGTTCAGATTGGAAGTGCTACCATTAGAGTAGGGTGATTTACTTTGCAATGGTGACTGCATATGTTTTCTGCATTACTATATAACTGTCGTTTACTGGTTCAGCATTGTTTGTTTTATTGCTGGAATTTTCAGATCAAATAATGTTTTCTTTTTCTTTTTTCTTTCTCTTTTAAATTTATATATATATAAATCAAAAATGGTCTCATTGTTGAATCTTCATGTGGCCATTTTTTATTTGCATCAAGTGAGTGCATTTGAAACTGTCAATTTCAAGAGTAAATTAAAAAACTGATGCTTCTCTTGGCTGCTTGTAAGTGACACATTTTGCCGCAAATTATATCAACAATTGTTTAATAACCTAAGCACATTAAGGGTCAAAATATGCTAAACATGACAGAAACAAAAAATGATTTTCAGCAGGACTGGATTTATAAGCACAAACAATTGTATCACATAAAACTGACCACAATTTTTTCAATTTTTGTTTTTTAAGGTTTACCATACACTTGGGTGTTGTTTGAATCTGAAGTTGCTCAATGATTGTTTTGTGCTTAGGATCAGATGATGGTCCCTTGGGGCTAACATGCTGGAAGTCTCTTACGTGCACAGTGAGTTGCTGATGTTTTGTTGCTGGTGTTATCACTTTACCTGGAACAGCTTTATCGCCCAGAAAGTCCGTCTCATTTTCCACATTTTCCTTTCAAACTTCATGATCACCAGTGGTTGCTAGCTGGAGATGGATCGATCAAAAGCTTACAAACAAACAAAAAGCGACATCACTGTATTGTATTGTACTGCATGTGTATGTATATTTAGTCACTTTACATGATTGTCTCCTTGAACATTTCTATTTTTTCACTCAGTATTAAAAGTTAAACGTCATCTTTAGTACCCGTTTCATATGTACCTAGGGAGAACAATTCTTGCATTTGAATGTTTTGTATCAAATTACCTGTGCACACCACATTGGACACTTTGTTTGTGTTTCTTAGTGCCACATTCTGTTCCATTCAGCTTTTGTTTTTATTTGTTATACAAATTTGCTATAGTCCACTAAAATATTTACACATGTATTCCTGTTCAACCTTATATCAGAAACCAGATGCTAAAAATTTAAAAGTGTCTTCAAACAGAAATATGCCCTCCATTGTGGGGTCACACAAAATTCATTTGTTGTCCAGTACTTGTTTTGTGAAAAGAAAAAGAAAAGAGAACAATTATTTTGGCATTTTCAGTTGCACTTTCGGGTCCAGTTGCTTTGTTTCTAAACTGTCCGTCCAAGTAGCCAGTTTCCAAGATTAGTACCAAGTACTACTCCGAACTCAAATTGCCACAATAAAATAACTGGGACAATTTCTAAAGTGCTTGACCTTAAGTCCTAAGAGATTTTTTTTTAAAAGGCGTACGCACACACGTACGCATGCACGCACACACATTTGTGCAACACACGCACAAAAGCAAACACTGGACAACAATTAAATATGCATGGTAACATCACATTTGAAGTACTCTCACAAGAAACAGTCACAACATCACACACACACACACACACACACACACTTTGTAAGCCAAAATCCTTGTTTCCCACACTGTTCTTTTTATTATTTTTTGTCAACGCTTTTGAAAACATCATTTAAATATTTCACCAGGTATGTACACTGACTGTAATAGTGGAAGCCCAGGACACTGTTACCTTTCATTTTATTCAAATTAAACAACCAAATGAACATTTGAAACATCAACCAGTGCATGTCCAACTCAAAAGGAAAAGCATAAAAATACAGTGTTTTACTCATGGTTTTATTTCAGAATAACACCTATCCATGAGAGAAATTGAGTGTGTGTGTGTGTGTGTGTGTGTGTGTGTGTGTGTGTGTGTGTATGTGTGTGTGTGCATGCGTGTATGTGTGATGCATGCATGTGCATGCATGCATGTGTGTTTGTAATATAACTTGTAAATCAAATAGTAGCAAAACACGCAGCACAATACGTGCAGATGCTTGGGGAAACTTGTGTTCAATTGCAAAACAAAAATCCCCTCCACCCAAAAAACAGCAACAACAACAAAAACATGCCAATGACCTCCCTGAATATACACAGGCCAGACTCACACAGCTTTCTCATGCCTGTAACAAACCCTACATCCAAATTAGACTGGACAAGAATCAAACAAACCCAACTTGCAGTTTATGTTTCCAACACACATGATTGGAAAAGAAACAAACACAGCTTGCAGTTCGTGTTTCCAAGACATCTCTGATTGGACAAGAATCAAACACAACTTGCAGTTCATGTTTGCAACACACCTGTGACCTTGAAACAAGGTCAAGGTCACTAAATAATTATGGTCTGAATCAGTAGGGTCAAGCCCAGTTACAACCACAGTTCATGTTTGCAACACACCTGTGACCTTGAAACAAGGTCAAGGTCACTAAATGATTATGGTCTGAATCAGTAGAGTCAAGCCCAGTTACAATCAATCGAGCTTGCTGAACAGTGTCCAAGAAAAGGTCAAAGCTGACGTTTTCATCAAATCTGGAATCATGTAATGTTTTTCCCTTGAATACATGTGAAAGTCAAAGATAGTGGCATAACTGTTTTGTATTTTACATCATCAACAGTTATACCAAGTTTTAACTTAATCAGATACAAAGATCTTTTAAAATTATTTTTACAAATCTACTAAAACTGCTTGACGCAGATTTGACCTTGAAATATAGTCAAGGTCACTGATGCTGGTATGAACAGGTAAAGCTCAATGTGTGGTACCATCATGGAGCAGTTTTTGTTGTTTTCTAGAGTATTCACAATGTTCCACTTGGCCATGTGTCATACCTGTCAACCCATACAGTTTACCAGTATAAAATTTTAAAAAATCATTATTTTGGGGGGATATGGCCATATTGGAAAATGGATACAGGAAAACAAACAAAATCATGAGATTCTGCTGTTGTTTTAAACTGAGCAAAAAGATTGAAAAACTGTTGAACGAGCAGCCGACACATGCCATCGCCAAATGCACACAGACTGGCCTAGTGCAATAGGCTAAGAAATCTTGTCGGAAGTGAGATTTGAAGTCGTGCATGTGTATTTTGCACAACACTGCTGCTTCCTTCCACTGCCACACGTGCTGGTTGGAATTCAAAATGCTGCTGCCACCGGCAAAAAAACAAAAGACCCTGGCCTGCATAAGGGAAATACAGTTCACAAACTCTGGACTAAGGTTTACTCCCAAAAGGGGTTGACAGCTATGATGTCCGGATGACCTGGCCAAATCACAGCCTCACATTTTTATGCAACTTGAAAAAATTTACAACTTACATTGATTAAAAAAGCAACCGACAATAACAAGTTTTCCTGTTAAAGTAACTCTTTCTTATCACCAATGCATTATTCCTAAATTGAGCTGGACAAGCAAAAGTTAAAACAACAACACGCATACAAAGGATTTATTATTTGTTTTCCTATAACACAGACCCATGTGATATGTAATTCAAAGGAAAGAGCTATTGAGGTTAATGTCCAAAATATTGTGTAGGCTGTAGAAGGTGAACATCCATGAACATCACTGTTTATGTTCAGGATACACACACACACACACACACACACAAGCATGCTGAGACAGATATTGAAAACAGTTTAATTATGCTCAACTTTGCAGACAGAAAATTGCCTCAATTGTTTAATTAACAGGTGGGTTATTCCCTTAGATTTTAACATCCCATCAACCACACAGGGTTGCACAAAAAAAATTTTAAGTTACACATTTTTTTTTTTTTAAATATTCTAAAAGCTATATCAGAGCAAACAAAATCAAATCAAAATTAAAAACAGGTGTATATATAGTTCTTGACACAACACAGTTTCAGTATGTAAAATGATGTTGTTTAAAGCTGATTGAAGCAAAGCAAAAATACCCTCCACACAACATGTATTCATAAACAACATTCCCAGAGAATCAGCCTGACTGGCACTGCCTTTCTCTGATCAATCACAGGGGAGTCAAAAGAAAGAATTAACTGTAAGGAAAGGGACGGACGATTGTACATGTATTGGGTATGCAAATGTACATGTAAGGTACATACATGTCACTGCATACAACCGAGCTCCACGGTAGGAGAAAACAGCATCGTATGACATCAAAAAATGGTGGACAAGGTACAGATGAATTGAGAGAGAGAGAGAGAGAAGGATAAGGTGGAAAAATGGACCAAAACTGTTGGACAAAACAAACCCTGAATGCAGCAGACATCTGGGAAAATCCCCTGAGTTCGCCATAAACAGAGTCTACTGCATTTCACTTTTTGTATCTTTCTGAAACAAGAGCGACCTTGAAGTAAAGATGGAATCACGACTTCCTACAATTGGATGACATTGTGGATCAGCGTGACCCTCACTTGAGAATCATAGGGGGTTATCATCAGATTTTGGAGGGTGATGCTATTCACATGCATGTTGCAAGATTGAAGGTTGAAAATGCATCATGAATGTTTACACACACACACACACACACACACACACACACACGTACTTGCATACACAGTGATATACAAAAGCTTCACTCGGCCAATCTCAACAGACGCAGCATTCCAGCTGTCATCCTGTTGCTGCAGCTGCTTGGCTACTTGTCGATCAGCCAAGCAAACTCTTCTTCTCAGGCCCTTTTGTGTGAATGTTTGTAAACCTTTTTTGAGGGGGCAACATCTTCATTCATTTTTAGAAACTTGACTAGTTCACTGCTTTTTCTTCCAGTCTTATCAATCAGCTTGCTAAGCCACGCTAGCAGCAACATGCTGCAAGATGCTGGCAGATACAACTGTGAAGTTTTGGCATTTCCCAGCTGCAAGATGCTGGCAGATACAACTGTGAAGTTTTGGCATTTCCCAGCTGCAAAATGTTGGCAGATACAACTGTGAAGTTTTGGCATTTCCCAGCTGCAAGATGCTGGCAGATACAACTGTGAAGTTTTGGCATTTCCCAGCTGCAAGATGCTGGCAGATACAACTGTGAAGTTTTGACATTTCCCAGCTGCAAGATGCTGGCAGATACAACTGTGAAGTTTTGGCATTTCCCAGCTGCAAAATGCTGGCAGATACAACTGTGAAGTTTTGACATTTCCCAGCTGCAAAATGTTGGCAGATACAACTGTGAAGTTTTGACATTTCCCAGCTGCAAGATGCTGGCAGATACAACTGTGAAGTTTTGGCATTTCCCAGCATGGGACAAGACGGAGAGAGCAAGCCACAGATTTATGTCATCCATTGAATTTTGGCTGCATTTGGAGCTTGCTGATTGATCAATGAGGGTTGTGGAAATGATCAGAAACCCATCAGGTACACCTGGTAGCCTCTTGACAAAACACATGTGCACCACTGGCACACACACATGCACGCACACACACACACACACACACACACACGCATGCACATACACACACACACGCACATTCCATTTGTGCGACTGGGTTATGCACTGAGCATCACTATAGTGCATTATTTGGGTCTAGCACATTAGAGATCCACATCTAACGGAAGCCCCAGGAATGAATGGGTAAAATTACAATAATGAAACTTTTGAGAGGTCTCAGTAAAACAATAAAGGACAATACTGCAGGGTTTGCTTTGTTCAGAAACAGTTACTTGCCCTGGAATACATATATTATAGTCACACACGGGCACGCACGGACACAAATCAGTGTATGCCACAATCATACAGATGAAGCTCAATAACTTTACAAAGGCAATACCATTTTTCAGTTTCTCCTTTCTGTCACTGACATTGGTGAGATCTAGAAATAGAACCAAGATCGCCAAAACTGGCAACGGCATGAAAAAGTACAAGTCAGAACTCACTTTTCCCTGTCAATATGCTCACACCATAAACAAACAAATCCTTTCCATGTTCTTACAGATAATACAATTCACAAGGGTAGATACTGGATATAACGACTCATTTCAGTCAATTGTGCAGGTTACAGCAGGCTGAAAGCATTAAACAACTGCAAAAAAAAAAAAAAACAACATGAACAAAAGCGTTGATCAGCAGGTCAGCAATGTGTTCGCTAAAAAAGTATAGCTTAATTATCACAACTCAAATTAGCAGTTCTTTCCTGAAGAAATTAACTCATTCAAAGCACTGGGAAAAAATGTCTGGGAATTGTATAACTGCAGCATTTTCATCCAGAACACTAATTACCCCTAATTATCACTGTGTCATTTGATGCTCTTTGCTGGCAACCTTGCACTGGACCGATGCACCATTGACACAGAAATCTCCCAATGAGTTAATCAGATAATAATAATGTACATTTATCATGCGCTCATCAATGCCCCGAGCGCTCACAGGATACATATTAACCTAAATATGATATTCTATACACATGTAGAGCACAGTCCTACCAAAACAATTGACATAAAGTATTATACAGAAAAACCAATGTAACAATCATGCTCAGATGACTCACATTCATGTGTAAAACTGGAATTTTTAAATTTTTATTTAACTTAAATACACACCAGAGTAACAAGAAGCACACTGTGCATGATTTTTTAAAATTTCTTATGTAGCAACCACACAACAAACATTTTTCACTGCCCATCTTAATACAGGGGTCATTCTGGTGGTGACAGTGTAGTGACAGGTATACATGCCTCCCTCTTCCCCCACCTCCATACCCCCATCCCACCCCTAATAAGCTGTATGCTTTCTGTGGACGTTAAGCACCATGTTTACGTAACAATATAGTGTTCACACTACACTGCACAAGAATCTAAAAACATACTGTGCAGTTTATATTTTTGACACACCTGTGACCTTTAATTGAAATCAAGGTCATCAAAAATGCAATCATAAAAAAAAGTTCTCCCCAAAATGCCAACACTACAGTTTCGGTCAAATTAGGAAACATATCAATTACCTCCTTTGATTATAGATAAAAGTCAGTAATAGTGGTATAGTCATACTCTAGCTGATATTAACAATGATACAAAGTTTCAGCTTACGTTGTACAAAAACATGTAAAATATTTAGTTAAAGCTGTCTGACAGTGCTGTGTCCTTGAAATATGGTCAAGGTCACGGAAAGTGATATGAATAGGTAAAGCACAATAAGCAACACCAGTCCAACACTGACCATTACACAGACTCACATTTTTTCATGGAAGTCAAAAACAAACAAAAAATGAAAACAGCCACACACGTATACCTTTTTGAGACGTCAAACCTTAGACTTTTTAAGTGTGTGTAAGAGCCTGCACACCATCACCTTTCCCCAAAGAAAGAAATCACAATTAAAAATGAGACTCAAAGGACAAGACACGCATCGTGTTTGAGGACGACTGGGGAAACAGAAGCTGAACAGCGAGTTCTGCGCCAAACCCTCTGAGCCTTGCCTCTTTCCTCATACATTTTCAACCTGACCATCTCAAGATACTGTGTTGACTGGCAAAATGTACCATGACTCGAGTCAGATTCAGCATTCAAATGTTAGAAAGTTGCCTCCTTTGATTGAAGCCGGCATCTGTCGTTATCAAAAGAGCATGTGCCATTATTTGTTCACGTCTAAGTAAGTGGTTACTCCGGAATGTAACTCAACATGACATTAAAGAAGGGACCATTCTAATTAAGGGTTATAAAATACCCAAACATTAAATGATCACTGATCGAATGAAGTCTTTTGGGGGCATTTTTTCATATATTTTTTTTAAAGCATATCTTGATATGATAACAAGAGCCAGATATTTTCCGCTGTTGTTCTGCTTTAGCTTATGAGGTAAACATGGTGGCCACTTAAAAAAATTAAGGATATTAATTCTGCCTTCTGATTGGCTGAGGTGCTCGGGTGACTGGCAGTCCATTCTGATTGGCTGATGTGCTTGGGTGACTGGCAGCCCATTCTGATTGGCTGATGCGCTTGGGTGACAAGGCAGCCTATTCTGACTGGCTGAGGTGCTTGTGTAACTATACCCAATTCTGATTGGCTGAGGTGCTTTGGTGACTGGCAGCCTATTCTGATTGGCTGAGGTGCTTGGCAGCCTATTCTGATTGGCAGAGGTGCGTGGGCAACGGCCAGCCCATTCTGATTGGCTGAGGTGCTTGGGTAACTTTACCAAATTCTGACTGGCTGTGCTTGGGCGACTGGCAGCCCATTCTGATTGGCTGAGGTACTTGGGTGACTATCCCCCATTCTGATTGGCTGAGGTGCTTTGCAGCCTATTCTGATTGGTTGAGGTGCTTCAGTGACTGGCAGCCCAGACCCCTTCCATGCCCTGAGATGACAGAAATTAAAAAGACAGAATTCCAGGCTGTTGGAAAATATGCAACACTATGTCTATCTGACCAACTCCAGGCTTAAAAGTAAACCTGTGACAGCTTTGGATTCTCTCAGCAGCTGGTCCTTAAAGGGGAACTGAATCACAAAGGCTGAAGTTGACCTCAAAATACAGAAAATGCACTATTTCCATCAGCGGGCTTCATTTGGTTGTTCTGTCAATGTCTATAATGATAACAGATTATTTATGGCGCCCCATCTTGTAAGAGCCCAGAGCGCTTACAAAGACATAAGGATACGCTCATTTTATCACACACACACCACACTACAAATATATGCATGTATGGGTTGGGTATGGGTGATGGGTTGGTAGAAAGAAAAATGAAAATAACAGATCAGTATGCAGAAGAGAAGAGGTGGGTTTTCAGTTTTGACTTAAGAGAGAGAAGACAAATGCCTGACAGAGACAGGAAGAGAGTTCCAGATCACAGATCCAATGTATTGAGAGGACCAAAAGTGGAGTTCCTCAGGGTACATGTTGGTTTGCTCTTTACCACTGAAGAGCAGAAAAGAGATGGCTTGTGACATATCCAATACTTTTGACACGCATGCTGGCCGTCACAGACATGGGCTGCTGGGTAACAATTTTAACTCTGTTTTTGACAACTTTTAGCTGCCACAGACATGAACTGCTGGGCAACAATTTTAACTCTGTTTTCACAACTTTTAGCCATTACAGACATGGGCTGCTGGGCAACAATTTTAACTCTGTGTTTTTACAACTTCCAGCCATCACAGACATGAACTGCTGGGCAACAATTTTAACACTGTTTTTTTCACAACTTTCAGCCATCACAGACATGGACTGCTGGGCAACAATTTTAACTCTGTGTTTTCACAACTTTTAGCCATCACAGACATGAACTGCTGGGCAACAATTTTAACACTGTTTTTTTCACAACTTTCAGCCATCACAGACATGGACTGCTGGGCAACAGTTTTAACTCTGTGTTTTCACAACTTTTAGCCATCACAGACATGGACTGCTGGGCAACAATTTTAACACTGTGTTTTCACAACTTTCAGCCATCACAGACATGGACTGCTGGGCAACAATTTTAACACTGTTTTTTTACAACTTTCAGCCATCACAGACATGGACTGCTGGGCAACAATTTTAACACTGTGTTTTTACAACTTTCAGCCATCACAGACATGGACTGCTGGGCAACAATTTTAACTCTGTGTTTTCACAACTTTTAGCCATCACAGACATGAAGTGCTGAACAACAATTTTAACACTGTGTTTTCACAACTTTTAGCCATCACAGACATGGACTGCTGGGCAACAATTTTAACTCTGTGTTTTCACAACTTTTAGCCATCACAGACATGAACTGCTGAACAAAAATTTTAACACTGTGTTTTCACAACTTTCAGCCATCACAGACATGGACTGCTGGGCAACAATTTTAACACTGTGTTTTTACAACTTTCAGCCATCACAGACATGGACTGCTGGGCAACAATTTTAACTCTGTGTTTTCACAACTTTCAGCCATCACAGACATGGACTGCTGGGCAACAATTTTAACACTGTGTTTTCACAACTTTTAGCCATCACAGACATGGACTGCTGGGCAACAATTTTAACACTGTGTTTTCACAACTTTTAGCCATCACAGACATGAAGTGCTGAACAACAATTTTAACACTGTGTTTTCACAACTTTCAGCCATCACAGACATGGGCTGCTGGGCAAAAAATTTAACGCTCAAGGTTGTGTTTTCACAACTTTCAAACATCAATCTCCAAGAAACAGACTCAGGAACTGCAGTGTGTCTAGTTTTTACTGCAGTCTTATGCTACTGATAAGACACCATGGGTCGCTTTTTTGATTCGGTTCCCCTTTAAATTTCTTCACCCACACCATCCAGCCACATGGACTTGTGCAAATTCATATGGAGACATGTGCGCAGTCATAATACTGTGAATCAGTAGCATTGTTTAACTTGTGCCTCTCATATGTCAAGGGTTGTCATTATATATATATAAACAGTAATCACGAATAATTATATTGTTCTGATGCTGTGGTCCGTTTGCAAACCTACGTTAGGCCAAATAAACAAAGAGTGTACTTATGGTCACAAGCACATAGACGGTGCATAGCAGCAACACTTTGTAAAAAGCAGTAACAAAAATAAGCACCCTTTCAACACTGGGATTTAGATACATGTAAAAAGCTATCACAGGTGGCATACTAACTAACCAGGACAGTGATAATGTCACACAACAAACAAGGTTTGTCATGGCAACATGCCCCTAGGGTGATACTGTATAACATGTTACTGTCATTAAATACCCACTATGTTTGCGCTGGGTCTGGTTATTAGAAATAATCCATCCACTTTGTTTGCGCTGGGTCTGGTTATTAGAAATAATCCATCCACTTTGTTTGCGCTGGGTCTGGTTATGAGAAATAATCCATCCACTTTGTTTGCGCTGGGTCTGGTTATTAGAAATAATCCATCCACTTTGTTTGCGCTGGGTCTGGTTATTAGAAATAATCCATCCACTTTGTTTGTGCTGGGCCTGGTTATTAGAAATAATCCATCCACTTTGTTTGCACTGGGACTTTGTTTGCACTCGGTCTGGTTATTAGAAATAATCCATTCACTTTGTTTGCACTGGGTCTGTTTGAGTCTGGTTATTAGAAATAATCCATCCACTTTGTTTGCGCTGGGTCTGGTTATTAGAAATAACCCATCCACTTTGTTTGCACTTGGTATGGTTATGGGAACGGATCCATCCACACACCAAGTTTGGTCGCAACGAGGTCAGCAGTACAAAAAAACAACACAATCCAGTCTTTTCTCGTGATGCTCTGGCCCATGCTGATGCGGCACCACAAAAAATTTGGCGACACAAAAGGTGCAACAGTTCAGGAGATACTGTCCCACTGGTCGTTCATTGACCTTGACCTTGCACCCATCAATCTATCTTAAAAACAAACAAAATTGGGTGACACTACAGCAGGACACTCCAGTCCCACTCATGATGATGCACCACCATGCCCGGTTTGATTACAAAAGGTTGAGCAGTTTAGAAGACATCATCAGAACAAAAAGCTGCACTCACGGACAGACTGGTGCAGCGATTCCAACATATACACACAACCAACCAGTCCACAACTTCATTATGGAGGGTATAACAAATGTATAAAATTTAATCTCATTAGCACACTGGAATGTCATGTGATAAAACTCCTCTCAACAGCTGCAAACAAGCCTAAATAATAATATATATATATATACACCATACTTTTGGGACTATAAGGCGCTACTTTTTTTTCTTCAACTTTTTTTTCTGTGCCCTAAATAACGATGCACCTAATGTAAGGCCCAGAAAAAAAGTTCAGTAAAAATGTGTCACTACCCGAGCTCCACTCAAATATCTGAGTGATATGTGATCCAAGTTATAACCGTGTTTATATTATGCTGTCCGTCAATCTGTGTATGACACGCTTCCATTTTAGAAAACGCAACTGCCGCCATGTCGGATGAGACATTACTGTCACCGTTTGTGTTGGATTCACTGAGAAGACGAAGAATTCTCTGGTTTCTCACCAGATTCTGTCGACAAGTCGGAGGCTCTTGTGGATGGTTATATTTACCTGAACATTCCTTCTTACCGTTTCCTTTTCTGAAAGGACTTATTATTTTATAAGCCATTATTGTTCTGTTTCTTCCTTTTTGTCAATGTCATGAATGTTCATGTTTAGTGTTTTTATCATTCAATCCTTATTTTCCAATTTTTGTGCGCCTTATTATATGCTAGTGCGCCCTATTTAAGGTTTTTCTTTATTGTTAAAAACTGGGGGGTGCGCTGTATAGAAAGAAGCGCCTTGCAGTCCGGAAACGTATTTGTATACGTCAAATTGCAACCCAAAACGCCAAAGTGTTCCCACCCACATGGCACTGTATGCACAACGCATTGCTCTGCACACTATACGACTATCATTGGCGGGAGCTGCCACAAGTATCATTTTTGTTGCGACAAACACGTGTTTGTCACAACAAAACACATCTTTTGTCACAACAAAAGTATGCTTGTCACGACAAAACTTTTGTGACAAAATTAGGTTTGTCATGACAAATATTTGTGATGACAAAAGTTTTTTTCACAAAAGACGTATTTTGTCACGACAAACATGTATGCTTGTCGCAACAAAACTTTTGTCATGACAAAATTATGTTTGTCGAGACAATTATTTTGTCGCAACAACCATAATTTTGATACTTGTGGCAGCTCCCACCAATGATACACGACTGCACGCACTTCTTCCAACCAGTCAGCACCGTGGAACAAATTTCCTCCGAATATTCACATTGGAGAATTTGGCATTCTTGGGCTCCTCCTTCTCATGCCGCTTCTTCATCATCTCTAGCAAGGAGGACACCATCAGCTGGCATTCCTGGGAGCTGAAGGTGAAGGACGGAGACCACAGCGACTCTGGGAACTGGATGTAGCTGTCGTGGTACGGCCTCAGGTTGTGACAGAACCGCGAAACCTGGTGCTGCACGTGCCTGAAGAAGATCACTTCCTGCTGAAAGTCGAGGCCTTGCTGGTGAACCTTGCGCCAAAATGTCCTGTTGAAGTGGTCGTAGAGGCGGTAGTCTATCCTGCTCCATCGCCTGTGTATGTCGCGGTCGCCCTGCGAGAGCTTGTCACGGGAGGTGTTTTTCTGGTACGCGCCACGATTGCTGACGTGGTAGAGGATGTCCTTGGTGTCCCAGCACAGGAGACGTTTTAACAGCACCAACGACTCATCAAAATATTCCATGATCATCACCAGCTGGAACTCTGAGTCCAGATTCTCAATGTGCTGCACCACAGCCTCCATGTCATTCTCGATATTCCCTCTACCTGGAGGAAAGCCCAGGGGCAGGCCGAGGCAGTGGGACAGCAAGTTCTTGGTGATGGAAAACCCGTCAGGAATGCAGTACCTTTTGGGAGCTGCGGCAGGGCTTTTGTACACAGCCTCATACTGGTGTATGTGCCTGAGGTAGGCCTGCACGGCCTCTGGGCCCTGCTTCACCGTCATGTGGGCCAGCTCAAACACGTTGAAGTAGTGGAGGACAGAGAAAAACATGTCCAGGGGCTCGCGGATCATGGTGACAAAGACTGACCCGGGGTTCATCAGCTTCCTCATGAAGGTGCCATTGTAGATGGCATGCTCCATCAGGAGATTGTAGCCACGGTCAGAGGGGCGGTAGTCAATGTCCGTGATGGGGAAGGGCCACCCTAGGTACAGACGTTTCCCCACCGGGAGCACCACGGACAGGTTGTTCTGGTAGCCGTACCTACGGAACACTGTACCCAGGGTCTCGGTGGCACACTTCATGCATTTGATGAAAACCAGGTTGCGCTGGGGGTGGCAGCTCCGTGGCACGTATGTCGGTCGTGCAAAGTTATACTTCCATTTGCCTTTGATGACATCATCAATGCTAATGCTGCTTGGCTTAGTAACGTCCCTCATGCTGTTGTAGTCTGGCTGAGTGAAGTTATTTAAACTTGACTTTTTGTTGCTTTCTTTTAAAGTTGGGAAACTGAACAAAAAGGTCAAACCCACGAGATACACCAAGGTGATCATGACCAGCAGTTGAAAAGTGGGGTTCTTAAACCTGCGGCAGAACATGGACCGACGAGCCATTTTTGTCTTTTAATGCTTCATTAATCCCTTGTCAAATGTATCAAGTGCCGTAGTATTTTATTAGTAGTATTCATGTACTTGTTTATAGGAATGTATTGTGTGCATGTAATTTTGCTTTCTAGCCCCCCAGGGGCAAAAAGCTCAATAAAACCTTGAAACCTTGAAAGCTAGGTCGCCTCATCTGGGTAAGGCTACAGCAGCTGCAAGGGCAGCACTACCCACTCCTACCAGTGGTGATGCATCGTGTACTCTTCTGTGTCCAAACAATGGTATGGCTGCCAGTGTTTGGGATTTTCACACAGATGTTTTTTGATTGATTGACTGATGATCGCTTATATAGCGCTATTCTCCACTCTCTTGAGCAGACTCACTGCGCTTGCATGTGGTTCTACGTGAGTGACTAGCTTTTCATAGCGCGTTTTTTTGGATATCCACCGAAGTGGTGTACTTACAGCGCTGGTGCCACATGAAACTGCAGCCATCTCGGCGCAAGTTCTGTGTACACCATACAACCATGCACCATGTCACTTCATGCAAAGCCACATACGTAAGGTGTACGCGTGTTTAGCTGTAACCTGCCACCTGCACTTTTGGCAGAATGACCTGGATCTTTTACGTGCTACTGCGGTAACACGGGGTGTGGAACGGATACCGAAATAAGAGTCAGCACAGAAAGTCGACCCCGGAGAAGAAAATTCTCCCACCGCTCCTGCAGGGATTCGAACCCGCGACCTTTCAATCACGAGTCCTGCGCTCTAAGTCTAACCACGGAGCTATCCCCACCCCCAGATGTTGATGCATGTGATTGCGCACGGGGGCTGTGCGGACACCGTTACAGAGTCTGCACTGAAAGCTGCCTCCGGGAGAAAAATCCCCTTGTCGCACCAGGGAATCGCACCGTCAGCACTGTGCCTGCTTTTCAGGCCGACGCTCTGCCAACTGAGCTATCCCTCCCCCGTTCTAATTCCACCTCTTGGGCTTGGAGCTGTATGACTGTTTAATAAAAAATAAAAAATAAAATAAGCGCTGGGATCACAAAATGGCACTGGAGAACATCAGAAGCAATGGTGTTCTCGTCCAAAAATGTCACTTGAAGGGACACTCCACTCACAGCTGATCTGTTGATAAAAATAAAGGCAATCTTAATTATTCTGATAGAGAAAATGAAGGCAAGACACGAAGACAGCAAAAATGGCAACAAAATGAAGGGAGAGACCAAAATATTTACTTAAAAAAGTACTTCTACACAAAGGAAATAAGACAAACAAAAAATTCACAATAACAACAAAAACTACAATTCCTGAAACATTCTATCACAAACAAATTCTTAATTTATCTGGTACTCGTTCATACTTTTCAGTGTTTGTTTGGAATTTGCACTGCACCGTCACTGTGTTCAGGATTGAACACATAAGCATAGACATCATGTCACTTGTCAGTCTTGCAATTAGCACAGATGGTGTGGTGTGGTGTGTGTGTGTGTGTGTGTGTGTGAGAGTGTGTGTGTATGTGACTGTGTGCGTGTGTGTGACTGTGTGTGTGTGTGTGTAGTGTGTGTGTGTGCTGTGGGGTGTGTGTGTGTGTGTGTGTGTGTGTGTGTGTGTGTGTGTGTGTGTGTGTGTGGTGGGTTGGTGAGTGAGTTTTTCTTCTCTTCTTCCTCTGAGTTTGATTGACCACTGTCAACGCTGACCAGTCAATCAGCTTGGAAGCTAGCTAAAACAGACACACACACACACACACACACACACACAAAAAAATACAAACAAGCAAACAAAACACAGAGGGAGAATACTGACTGAGGGCAGACCCCTGGAGTCCTGCACAGTGCAAGGATCCGACTCAAGGGGCAGACGCTGGGCTGTCATTAATGTCAAGGGATGGGGCAGGTGCTGGTCCCACTGCAGAGGTAGATGGTTCCGCTTCCAGTCCCTGATGCTCCTGGAGAATAAAGTGTACTTTATGTACTTGTGGTCTGTTCTGCAGGTGATTCTCTTGAACTGTATCCTCTTCTCTGTCTTCTTCCATGGACAGAGTACAAAATCTTATGAATCTATGAATAATACTGGGTGGTTTAGGTGGGGCTGTTAACTCCCCTGACTGTTGCCCGGCATTGCTTAAGTCCCTTGGCTGCTTTTACTTCCGGTGCGTACTTTCTTCACAATGGAAGGCGGTGACAGTGAATTTGCAAATTTTATACTGCCAATTTTAAAGGCATTTTTGGAGGCCCATAGTCAGAATGTGTCTGGCAACAAGCAATAACTTGTTGCTCGTGCTATAGGATGCCCCAAAATTCATTTTTTCCATGAAATTGCGATCTTCTGGTCAGTCAAAAATTGACGCAAAGACGCTTTTTTTCCATCCTCCATCCCCCAGTAATTTTTGCAACTGTAACAGTGGTGGCATTTGTACTGCTTCGCAATTCTAGGTTCAACTTCCATTGTTATACACAGCATGAAGCAACGTCTACTCAGAAATCGGCCCGGAAGTGACACTGCAACCTCTCGCGACTTCCTGCACGAAAGATTACAAAGGGCAATCACTCGTGCAAATCAGCTTCACTGAACTGCCCAATAGAAAGTTGCCTTACAACTGCATAAAAGATACCAGTAAAATATCACACAGTATATATATATATATACTATAAATATAATACATGAACAAATGTACTATATATTGTAAAACACAGAGTACTTTATCTTTGAGTCTGGAGGGCACACACACATCTGGAACAGTCCACCCTACCAGTTATATGCGTCAACACATGCACTCACAGGTCAGGCATTTTTCAACAAGAAAAGTACAACTCATCAAATTCAACCCAGCAGACAAAATACCTACACATGAACATCTCTATTCAGACCAATACTATCACATAAATAGCACAGTAAGCCCTCACATTTAAAAAAAGCAAACTAAAATCGCAGGTATCATGCAAAACTGGAACCTAGCATACCAACAGGTAAATTTCAATGTTTCCAAAATCAATCAAATTCTGACATAGACTACAGGATTCTTGTTATGAGTATGAGATCTTTTTTGCATGCATATATATATATATATATATATATATATATATATATATGTCAATGTGCAGGCATGCATGTATGTGCTTTTCCTGACATGCAGGACTTGTCTGTTTGTGTGTGTGTACTCGTGTATGTATGTGTTGTGCGTGTGTACTTGCGTATGTATGTGTTGTGTGTGCATGTGTGTGCAGTGTATGACAGTGTGTGCATGTGTGTGTGGTGTATGACAGTGTGTGCGTGTGTGTGTGTTTGCATTGGCGATTGCATTTATGTGTGCATTAGTGTCTGTATGGTGGTAATGATGATAATAACCTAAGAAAAACAACAAAGGGGGGGGGGGGGGGACAGGGGAAGGGGCACGGGGAGAGACAGAGAGGATGATAGAGAAGGGGGGTAACGGGAGTGGGTGAGGATAGTTGTTTTCTCGGGGGGGGGGGGGGGGGGGGGGGAAGAAGAGGAGGGGGTGACAACTCAGAAGCCAAGATGAACTCTTCAGTTGTGAATGGTTTGTTCAGCCCTACAGTTTGTGTTATTGATTCATTCAGTTTTAGTCACCTTGTATTTTCAGAATTGTTGTGTGAACTGATCCATGTACTGAGCATCTGATGTACAGACCAGTGATCTTGCTACACATCTTTTAAACCAGTGTGACATCTAAACTTGTATAGACCATTCCCACGAGCGAGGCATGAGTTTGGTATGAGTATAGCCCCTTTCCGAGTGGGACGTCTGGCTGCCGTTCAACAGCGGCGAGTGCACGGTCATTTCACTTGGCAAACATTAATTTTTAGATTTAAAAGTATGGTACATTTTTAGGCATTTCATGAAATGCCTTACTTCATGGATTGCCTGTAACATATATATATATATATATATATATATATATATATATATATATATATAAGAAAACTCACAAAGAAAGAAAACACAGAAGCAAACGTAAATACGAATACCGATGAAACTGAAATTATATATATATATATAATAAAGAAAATTAAAAAAGAGAGAGAGAGAATAAGAACAGACAAAAGTATAAACACAGGTCAACAGGCATATTCAAACTAAACACACAGGTAAACAGCTGCTGTACTCACAATAAACACACAGAAACAGGCGCATCTCATAATAGTTGTAGCAACAACCAAGTATTACACATAAATGCAGCACTGAAGACCATGCTGCCTCACTGTAACTAATGTTACAGTTTGATCAAATCAATTCACATCTCAAGTATAATTTATTAACTAAGACTACATTTAAAATCATATGTTTATTTGTAAAATTAGCCTCACACACACACATACACACACACAATGTTAGACTCAAGTTATGAGTTTTTTTAATGTGATCCTAAGCTGCTTGACTAGTGATTCCTTCAAAGACAGTGAGCACAGCTACTCAAAGAAGAGTGGGAAATGTTCAGCTTACAATAAGTGACAGAAATAATCACACATGACTGCAAGCATTGACAAATTAATTCATAAAGTTAATTCATCAACAACTAACCTAACCTGCATTTTAACAAATGGCATTGCCTATCATACCCATAGCCACCGGAACGTCCCAGTCAACAAACTTCCGCCTTCCGCCTCTCATGGGAATGGTCTATACGCTATACTATAACTATAATTTATAAAGCAGTTAAAGTGGTTCACAGAAACCCATCAGAAAATTACTGTAACTGGTATATAGTGGTAAGATACACTGCCATCTATACTACTATGTTGAAATAAGATCATCTGATGTAGAGACCATGCTACACATGTTTTAAACCAGTGTGACATCTATAACTTGTATTTATAAGGTAATGAAAGTGGTTCACAGAAACCAGTCAGAAAATTACTGTAACTGGTAAGCTACACTGCCATCTATACTGCTATGTTTAAATAACCCAAAATGCACTAATAATATACTAATATAAATGATAATAATGGATAAATACTTGACTGCTGTTGTCTAGAACAATGTTCCTTTGTAAAGTTAGATTATCAAACACACTCACATCTTTAATATGATCTTTAAAATCTCACCTCTTCAAGCCATCCCTATTAACTGTGTGTGTGTGTGTGTGTGTGTGTGTGTGTGTGTGTGTGTGTGTGTGTGTGTGTGTGCATGCTTGTGTGTGAGTGTACGTGCACTGTGTGTGTATGTGTATGTGTATGTGCATGCATGTGTGCTTGCGGAAGTTTCTTTTAACTGTGTTTTGGTTCTTTGCTTTGTAATGGGCTATGAGCTCCAATTCAGAAAAATAGCACATGTATAAAAGAAGTATATAATGACTATTAAGAGAGAGAGAGAGAGAGAGAGAGAGAGAGAGAGAGAGAGAGAGAGAGAGAGAGAGGGAGCAGAAAGTGAGAAAACATTACACAGATACCACCAAGCTATCTTTGCGGGATTCTCAAGCAATGAGATGTCTAGTATTACCAGTACTTAGTACTACTAGTAGTGACCAACGGACCGGGAAGATCCCGACATTATCAATTTACTTTCCAGACAGAGATAAAGAGTCGAGGGAGCCAAGCATTACCATGATGATGATAACGGCCAGAGTTGGTTTGCAACACCATCTACGGAAGCAGCCCCTCGCAGACGCCGACACAAACAGCCATTTCATACAGGGGCCGTGACTCTAAATGGTGCGCGTCACAACAAATTCTTACATAGTATGTGCTCCTAAATGGCAAGAACTCAATAATTAAATATTTTGAAGTACTGATCAAAAATTTGGTTGACATTACCCCGGTGTAGTAAAAATGAATTTGTGTCGTAATTTTCAGGACTATTCCACTGTTCCCGTAAAACTATTATTTTTTTAACCAATTTGTTGCAAACAACAGGCGTTACTTCCGTGTAACCGTTTGGGTACATCCGGTACGTTTTAGAATTTATTTTGTTGACAACTGTGGTCGGTCTACGATCTTGGCGGTAACAACATTACAGATCTAATTCTTCTGGCTTTAGTTTCCAGTGTTTGGTGTTGTGTTCGTCTGGCGTCAAACGTCAAAGGCTTGATCAGCATGAATTCTGCTAGCAAGGTGATCTCTCTTCTTCTTTCCTTAGATGCCCACAATCATGTTGATGATCATTCCGGCACTCTCTCTCTCGCTCTCTCTCAATCTTATTCTTTCTTTCTTTCTTTTTCTAATACGAATCAGTCAGATATTATGCTGCCTTATCTGCTTAAAAAATACACGTTTTACTGAATGGTGTATGCACTGTATAGTGTATGTATGTGTGAATCCTGCGCTGTGAACACGCAAGTTTTGTAAGGAGTGATAGGCCTTGAAAACTTAGGAGAGTCAGTGGCGCAAGCAAGAGCATTCACTCTCGAAAGCCAGTGTTAAGCACGATCGAGTGTGGTCACCAAATGCATGGGTGGCTATTATGTGCTAGGCTTTGCGCCCGCCCTGAGATTTCTAGTACTGGACAGGGGAGATAAGTTTAGTAGCTTGGAGAGTTATGTGTCAAATTATCATGATATAAAAGTTATATCAATTTTTGGTCGAAGCGAGGAAAAAACAAGCAAGTAGTTAATTGTTGAGGCATTATATTTAGATCTGGAAGAAGGGTAAAAAGAAAAAAAAGAAAGAAAAGAGTTCTAGTTAATGATGTTGGACTTGGAGTATTTACCTCTGGTGGAGTTTATGTACCTTGTATTTACTCACATGCCAGGTGAGAGTTACCGTAGGCGACTCAGGTGTTTGTTGTTGTGTCATCTTTCAAGCACTGATTAACTCCATTGTGTGTTGATTCTAGTTGTTGATCGCTTTTTATATAGCACTATTTTCGGTCTTGAGCAGACTCATTGTGTTCGCATGTGATTTTACACGAGTGACTAGTGTTTCACAAGTTTACATGAGATGAATTAGGATTATAAAGTTTTAGTCTAGTAACATATGAATTTGATAATGATAGCTGTTAATTCTGTATTATTTGACTTGAATGAAACCTACCAGGATTATAACTAGTAGTACTAGTAGTAGCATGTGAATTTGATGGCTGTTAATTCTATATTGTTTGACTTGAATGAAACCTACAGGTTGGTGAGATATTCACGGCTGCAGGGCAAGCCTTCAGTAAGCTGGGGGAACTTACCATGCAACTTCACCCCACTGCTGAGCAAAACACCAGCGGGTAAGCAGTCAAAGTATTGGTCATGTGATTGTAATGTTGATTTATTATAGATATTTTGTATAATACTGATGTTATCGATCATAATTATTGTTAAATTGATTGTTCATAGTCCTGTGGGTAAATTAGTATAATATAATATTTTTGTTGTTGGTGTTCTTGTCTAATATCATCTCGATGTGAACAGACATAAAATAAAAGACTGATTGATTGGTTTATTATAAATTATATAATTATATAAAAAGCGCTCATGACACACTTATGAAGTTATGTTAATAGACCATGCTCACACAAGAGTCACAGGCCTTAAAAGTTGAAAAGAGATCTGCACGATATGGGGGTGTATTTCTAAGAGTGTGTATGTGTGTGTGTGTTTCATGACTTTGATTATTTGATTTTGAGATAGTGAAATTCAGTTCTTACTATATCTTAGTAGTGTGTTAATGTAAATTAAGATCGAACGACAGCATTAATTTCCCACTGGGATGAACAAAGCATATTGTTATTGTTCTTTGTAGAACTTTTAACTAAACCAAACCAAAAATAGCTTTGAAAAAAAATGTGTTCTAATTTAAAACCTGTTCATGTGACCTGTCACAACTTGGGTAAGAACCCCCCTCCCCACTGTCCCCATTGGGCTACACTACATCAACTCTCCCCCTTCCCCCACACATGTTCTGTCTTCTAATATTATTTTGTGCAGAACACACCTTATTATCTATCCTAATATTATTATTATTATAATAATAATGTTCATTTATCATGCGCTCATCAACGCCCTGAGCGTTCACATGATACATATTAACCTAAATATGATATTCTATACACATTTAGAGCAGAGTCCTACCAAAACAATTTACATAAAGTAGTATACAAAAAAAAATATATATATATAATATATATAACTTATAAGACAACAAAATATGGAGATTGTCACCCAAGAGTCCAACTCACATGTCACCACAGGCTGTGGGAGATTCATACTCAGTTGTCCTCAGAGTTGAACAGTGATGCTATACCAAATATTCACTGCAAACTTATCTTTGGTCATCATACTGTTATTACCCATCAACCCTAAAAGTGTAAAATGCTACAGGTGTGTTTGTCCCCCAACCCATGCACTGGGAAAATACATAAATATTCCTCCATGGAACTGGAAGTTTTTTCATGCGCATTATAAATTATCCATTCATTCATTCAGTATTCATTCAAACCTGCAAAACCCAGTCTATCACCAAGGCAGGGCAGGAAGCACCAGTTGTCTGTCGTGCATGTGGAATGAAAAGAGATCATAACTGATAATATCCTAGGAGTAGGACTTTAAGTATGATCTACAGGTTGCTTGCAGAAGTCAGAAAGACTAACAAATGAATGTACGTTATATTTTACGTAGGGGAAACCCTGCTGATGAAACTGAGAATACTCCACTTTTAAGATCCACCCCACCCCTTTTTTTTTTTACCTTAAAGTTAAGGTCATAAATATATTTCCATGTAAGTAAACCCCTAACCAAAGATTACCTCTCTTTGGTTTTAAGACCACTTTTGCTTGACTTTAGAGTGGTCTGTGTGCCTCTACTTCCAGTCAGAATGTACCCCTGCATAAGCCCAGAAGTGCCTGTGAGCACATGTGTACTGCGTAATGTTTATAGAGGGGCCACGAGAATAGCACTATGGCCCAGATCAAGCCTGTGCTACATTTACGTGCGATCTGAACCAGATCTGAGTCAGAAGCTTAGCATCATTATTGTTCCAAACACTGTTGTCTCTCTGCTGTACCTCCAGACCACAGCGCTGTGTTTCACTTCTGGACATGAGCCCTGTTCTACAGCTGAACTGAGCTGAGTGCAGCTCGCATTTGTCTCAACCCAGGACCAGATTTTAGTCAGAAGTTTAGAATCATTATTCATTTATTGTTCCAAACACGGTTGTCTCTCTGCTGTACCTCCAGATCACAGCTCTGTGTTCCACTTCCAGACAGCAAATGGTGGACAATGGAATGTGAGCCCTGTTGTTCTACAGGTGAGCCAAGCTGAGTGCAGCTCGCATTTGTCTCAACCCAGAACCAGATTTTAGTCAGAAGTTTAGTACCAGTATTGCTCCAAACACCATCCTCTGTCTGCTGCACCTCCAGACCACAGCTCTGTGCTCCACTTCCACTTCCAGACAGCAGATGGTGTACAGTGGAATGCGAGCTGCACTCAGCCCTATTCCAGAGGGGAGCTGAGCTGAGTGCACCTTGTGTTTGTCTCAGCCTGGAATGTTTTGTTCAGTGTAACTGGCCCCGCAGTTATGTTTGGTCATTTTTTTCTCAGGGGGAAGTGGACAGACCAGGAGATCGAGATGCTGCGCTCCTCTGTGAAGAAGTTTGGGGAGGACCTGAACAAGATCAGCGAGGTCATCAAGAGCAGAACAGTGTGAGTAGTCCGCTCCTTCCCCACTCACTCCCCCCCCCCCCCCCCCCCCCCCCCACACACACACACACATCCCTCCTCCTCTTGTTCTTTCATATATATATATACCTCCCTGTTCTGTCTTTCATTCCACATATTTCTTACTCAAGGCCATAATTTTTTAGGTTTATCCCTTGTGACTTGGGTTTGGGTTTTCTGTGCGTCGTTCTTTTTAGCTGTGCTGAGCAAGGGCTTCATGTCTGCCATGTCTTACTTCAACTGTGTTTCATCTGTTGTTGGTATGTCAGTCCTCTGCTCTTCATCATTTAATTTTCACGTTCATGGCATCCATTATTTGTTCCTGAGTCATATAAAAACATGTATCAACACACTGAACTTCTTCTTTTTTAAACTCTCAGTCTCAGTTAATCTTATAGCAGCATGTATCAACACACTGCCCCTTTTTTTTTTCCTTCTTACTCTCCGTTAAATCTTACGTGGGTAGCTGGGGTTGCTTTACTCGAGTTAAGCACAGCAGTCACAAGAAAACTGCTACAGAGTCCTATGTGGTGGTGAGGTGTTATGTTTGCCTACTGTGATGATCCTAAATGTTGGAAAAAAGCTCAGACTAGTGTTTCCTTGAAAATGCAAATGAACCGTGTCCCCCGTCCTTACCTGTGATGACAGATCGCAGATTCGCAATCAGCTGAAGAGGAAAGCGTACGAAGATGCAGGCTTACAGCCCCCAGCAACCACAGCCACCAAGGTGCCCATGAAAACTGTCAGCGCCACATCTGAACCTCACAGCAAGAAACAGAAAACTTCAGGTAATGAGCTCCAGCTGGGCGTACTGACGCATGCTTTGGGGATGGTCTCGTGCTTGAAGCATCACCTCCCTCTCCTGGTGTAGATCTGCTCAGGCTGTTACAAAGCAAATTAAATATGGTTCTTGTTTTCCTGTGTGTCAGCTTAAAAAGTCCACTCCATTCCGTCTCTCCCTTGTGACTTGAGTTTTTTTGTGTGTGTGCGTAGTTCTGTTCAGAAGTGCTGAGCAAGGGGCTTCATGCCTACTCTGTGTTACTTGAACTGTGTTTTGTCTGTTGTTGGTGAATCAGTCTCTGTCTTTTCTCTCTCTCTCTCTCTCTCTCTCTCTCTCTCTCTCTCTCTCTCTCTGTCTCTCTCTCTCTCTCTCTCTCTCTCTCCTCTCCCCCTCTCTCTCCTTTCCCTCTCTCTCTCTCATTCCCCTCCCCCCTCTCTCTCAGATCACCCAGAGGTGACAACCCTGTGTGGTAGACAGGATCTTCTTCTTCTGTTTCTGAGCATGGTTCTGCTGCAAATGGTCAGTCTGGGGGTCTGAATGAAGGTTATGGTCTTCAGAAAGTCCTCCACGTTGCCCCAAAGCTGTTCAGGCAGTGTGGCTTTGCTCCATGGGGCCACTCCTGAATCCTCGCTTCTCTGAAGAGGGGGCTGACTGTAGAATGTGCTTTGGGGGCTGTGGTCTCGTCCCAGAATGCCGGAAGGGCCCGATCCACTGCCTTGAGCGGCAGCAACGGACCACCGTCTTCTGTCGTAGGACTGGACGCTGCCGCCTGCTCCAACACTTGTGCCGACTAGGGCTGGCACTTACTGAAGACGGGATGTTAAAATCCCAATACTGACTAACTAACTAACTAACCTCCTCTCTGTCCTTTCTCTCTCACTCCCTGTATCCCCACCACCCAGGATGTTAAAATCCCAATACTAACTAACTAACTAACCTCCTCTCTGTCCTTTCCCCTCTCACTCCCTCTATCCCGACCACCACCACCCCTTACCACAAATCCACCCCCATCCCCCACCCCACCCACAATCCTCCTCTTGTTGCCTTCCACTATTTAAGAAAGAAAAATTGCCGTTCATTTTTCACAGAGCCGCAAGTGAAGAAACAGCGTACTTCTGGTGAGAGATGCATCATTCTTGGCTGTTCTCATAGAATGAAAACTGTATCATGCATCTCAGTCGCTTGTTTGTCTGTTTTTGTTTTTTTGGAAAATGCCTCTTTTTTGGGTTGTATGCTTGGTTCACTTGTGTAAAGTTACAGAACAGATGTATGCATGTCCCAAACGTCTTGCTCTCTGTTTTATTTTTATGATTTAGTGGCATGCTTTTGTGCTTGGTTGCATGTTTGTGTGCTTGTACAAAGTTGTAGAAACAGACGTTTTCTAGTATCTAGCTCCCTGGGTGTGTTTTTTTGCTCTAGTTTAAGGGTGTTCTTAATGTAGTTCCAAGTCGCTTGGCAGTCTACCTTCAGTGCTTTCTCCAAGGCCTTTCTTCATCGAAAAAACACCACACACATCTTACTGTGCAAAGTCTTGGCTGACTTCCGATTGGCTGCTCAGTTTATGCCAGAACTCGGTCATCAGCCATTGTTGACCCTGAAGTCTCGACCTTTGGAAAATAGGAGGAAGAATTGCCCTCACTCAGGATAAGACGGATGTTTGTATTGCCCTGTGGGAGCATCAGCGGATGGTGTGGAACTCATCTTGTCCCAGCTGCAAGAAGAGAAATAAAAGAGTGGATTTACTTCTAGTTTTGCAGTAAATAAGATAAGATAATACTACTTTATTGTCCTTAAAAGAGAATACTTTATAGTCCTTAGAAGGAAATTTGCTTTGAAACATGCCATCAATGTAAAATGTAAATGAATAAAACTAAAAGTATGGTAATTCAACGTGAAACATATATATATATATTACATGAAGAAAAAAAGTTGTTTAAACAAATCACAATTATAGCTTTAAAAAATAGAAACTAAAAAAAAGAAAAGATAACATGCACACACATGCATGCATTCCCTTGTGCATGCACACACACGCATGCACACACGCGAGGGAGAGAGAGTCTCAGAGTGCATGGCATGCCCGCATGCATGTAAATCACCAAAGATGTGGGCACTTATATTAAAAGTCAAAGTAACCGAAGACATATTTGCCAAGTCAGTGGGCCTACAGCAAGTCGGCAAAGCTGTATTAAGAGCAGGCTTTAGTGGCATCCTGCTGGCCCTGGTTGCACAGTTGGAGTCTGATATGCAGACTGATAATGTAACGGAGAATGAGTGAATGAATTTATTTTACAAGGGTAGTGGAGTAGACACAGGGTCTTTTTGCATCCAACCCTCACCCATGAGCGAATAGTTCTATTGATACTACACATACACATATATTTCAAACATATATATATATACGCAAAACTGTGTAGAATATCAGTTCCTAAGCATGTTTAGGGCGAAGAAGCAGAAATATATAAAAAGAAATACATATAAATGGACATGGTATGAAAAAGTAAGCAAAGAAATGGATATGTGACTGAACACAAACATTAAAATTTGCACAGAGAGAAAAAAGAGGGATAGAAAATAAAGGCACAAATGCACAGAGACATGTATCGAACATCTCATTCTGGTTCATTCTACCGTAGCGGCCTGCTGCCCTGTTTGTGCTTGGTTGCATTTTGTGTTGCGTACACGCATCGTGCAGATTTTGTTTCTGTTTTCTTACCTTGCGTTTACTGTGATTGGTGTATAGAGGGTTCTGGGTACACTCTGGGCATCGCTTTCTAGCACCTCCCTCCAAACTCTGCCGGAATTGGTTACGCCACTGAAGGGGCACGCTTTATCTCTGCACAGCTGTCCACCAACGCGGTCACGTAAAAATGAGATGCACCACCCTGGGTAAAACAAATAGTTCCGTCTCAATTTTGGTTTTATTTGTGCTGGCATAAGCAACATGGTCAGATATAAAAGAAATGTCTGATATAATTTGAGTCGTCTGTTACAAGTTTACTGCCATTTGAGCAGCAGTGAAAAACTGTTTGTTAGCTGACAGTTTTTTGAGACCTATGGTGTAATCAGCTATGGCAGTGGTTGGAGGAAGGATGTCGTAAACCAGTGCTTGGAATTTGGGTCCTGAGCTGCCAGTCACCTGACCAACTCTGACAGCCAGTCAAATGTCACAAAAAATATTCCACGCAGAAAGCCCATATGGCATACAGAGGGAAAGTGTAGCATACAGAGGGAAAGTATGGCATACAGAGGGAAAGTATGGCATACAGAGGGAAAGACTGGAGGGTCCAAGTAAAACCTTGAAAATAACTACTTGTTTGTTGATGATGTGATACTAGTTCCGCTCAAATGAGACATTATTATGTTTATTCAATCCAAACACATAAAAGGTTAAAAACAAAACACAACATGCAAATTTTGGGGGTAAGCTTCTGTTTCAAGCTACAAAACAACACAGGTTTAAACAACAGTTAAATAGTGAAAAATGAAATGTAGGATACTTACCTGCTTTTGGTTGAGCTGTTTTGTTATGTTCAAGACATCTCCTTTTTCACCGTTTAAGTGTTATTTAAGTGTTGTTTTTTTAGCTTGAAAAAGGGGCTTACCCACAAAATTTGCCTGTAGTGTTATGTTTTGTCATAATAAATAGTGTTCTTTTTAACCTTTTGTGTGTTTTAAAATGCTGGCAGTCATTCTTGTTTCAGATTTTTTTCAGACTTTTGTCGTGACAGACACATACACACATGTCTACATACACACATACACAAATACACGCACTGGCACCCACACACACAAGCATGCTGACTAGGCAAAGCTTAATTTACACAACTTAAAATGGGCAGCAAACAGAGACCTGAGACAGATGAAGACATGTTGCACAACCTAACAGTACCATTAGTGTCAGCAAATTAATATTCTCATCGTTGAATTGTTGGGCCCTTATGGAAAGAGTTGCCTCATCACTGCATGCTCTTGGTTGTGGTTTCATGCTGCATTATATGGCTTTGATAAATGCTACCGAGGCTGAAAAGTTATTCATGTCTGTGCCCCTTTTTTCTTCTTTTTATTTTTTCCCTGTTAGCAGTGCCTTGCGTGTATCCTGTTGCTGCTTGTGATGTCGTACTATAAGTGGTGAAGAACAAATAAAAAACATGTTCACCAAAGGAAGACAGGACACGAATACAAAAAGCACTGTGCCATTTCAACAGAGGTGTCTTTGTTAGGCGTAAATAAATGACTAACTGATACTAACAAAGAAGGCAGACGGACAAAGAAAGAAGATGAAAAATGGAATAGACAAAGAAAGAAGAAGAAGAAAAAAATGGCCAGAAGACAGTTGCTGAAAATAACTGTTTAAAGTCATACTTTTTTTTAAAGTTGATCTTTTTCTTTTTGTTCAGTAATAAAATAATGGGGGGGGGGGGGGGGTTAAGAAGGTATGTTCACCCCTGCTTGTGTACATATACAAGGGTATTCTAGCTGTTTCAGATTCAAGTGTTGGAAAAAGAACCGCATTCCTGACATTGGGGCGCCAAGAAGGTGCCATAGCAAATATACTTTATTGGGGATTGTTTTTAGGTGCCATAGCAAATATACTTTATTGGGGATTTCAGACTGTTGCATGTTGAAACGGATTTTACAGGATTCCAGACTTGTTGCATGTGTTAGAAACAGGACGTAGTGGGTTTCAGACTGTTTCATGCTGTTGCAACTGTAGTTTCATATTTCTTCCTGAAAAAAAGTCTTTTTGGTTTGGTTTGGTTTAGGCTCTCTCTCTCTAAATCACAGCCTGGCACTGAGAGTGAAGCAAATGTAACCCATATTCCTGAGTTAGATGACCCAGTTACAGAGCAAGAAGTTTGGCAGGCTGTTAGAAACTTGAAGCAAGGAAAGGCCTCTGGATTAGGTGAAATTTGTGGAGAATTCCTTAAATAGTCTGAAAATATTGTCGCTCCCTTCCTTACAAAAATATTTAACAAACTGTACGATATGAACGTTTTTCCCTCAGATTGGTGCAAATCTGTGATTATACCTCTGTTCAAAAAAGGTGATGACAAAATTCTAGACAATTACAGAGGGATTTCCTTATTAAGCATTGTTAGTAAAGTTTTTACAGCAGTTTTGAATAAGAGACTTTACACATGGGCAGAAAAGGAATCATTTTTTTGCAAAGAGCAGGCAGGATTCCGTAAGGGATACTCTACAATTGACCATATATTTACACTTGTTACAATGGTGAAAAAGAAACTAAACAACAAGCGAGGAGGCAAAGTATATGTAGCTTTTATTGACTACAAGAAAGCTTTTGATACAGTTGATCATGAGAAATTATGGGAAACACTGCAAAAACTGAAAACTTCATCGAAAATGGTAAATATGTTAAAGTCCATGTATTCATCTGTCCAGGCATGTGTAAGATGGGGTGCTGGTATTTCTGAGTTCTTTGTCTGTTCTCTTGGGGTGAAGCAGGGGTGCTTATTTAGCCCGCTGATTTTTTCTCTCCTCATATCCGAGGTTGCTGATTTGGTCCGACAGAATGGTAGACACGGCATTCAATTGCTCCCAGGGCTTGAAGAAATATTTCTACTGTTATTTGCAGACGATGTTGTGCTAGTTTCCTCTACACCGGCAGGTCTGCAAAACCAGATCAGTAATCTCCAGAAAGCTTCTGACTCTTTGGGCTTGATTGTTAATTTAGACAAAACAAAAGTAATGATTTTTAGAAAGGGGGGCCACATTGCTTCAGGAGAAAAATGGTTTTATAATGGCAGTAAACTGGAAATAGTTAACAGCTATAAGTATCTTGGGTACACCTTGACAACAAAATTATCAACAAATTCTTCATGTGAAGAATACGCCAGCAAAGCAAAAGGTAAAATTTTAGATCTAATGAAAACAATGTGGTCGCTCGGGAGTTTAGATACAACAGTGTTTTTTCAACTTTTTGACGCTCAGATTAAGCCGATGCTGTTATATGCGTCAGAAATATGGGGAAAAACGAGAGTGTCAGCCATTGAAGCAGCTCATCTTTTTGCTTGCACAAGACTGCTATGTGTCAGCAATAAAACACCAAACCACATGGTATACGGTGATACAGGACGATATCCTTTGTACATAGAAAGTACGATTAGCTCCCTCAGGTACTGGCTGAAACTCCGAAAAATTTCCATGAAAAGGTTCCCAAAGCAAATGTTGACCATGCTGGAAAACGACTTAGACATACATGCCTCCAACAGCACCGGAAACTGGGCAGGAAATATCAAACACTGTTTAGAATCATATGGTTTTCAGGATGCTTGGACAAATGGAGTAGCAAACGAAACTTCATTTCTTTCTGCATTCAAAAGAAAAATGGTCGAACGCTTCCAAGAAGAATGGCACACGAAAATATCCAATAGTGACAGATTTTCCACCTATCGTAGTTTCAAGTCAATCCATGCAGCAGAAAAATACCTCAATGATATAACAATTAATTTTTTTAGGGATACTCTGATAAGACTGCGTTTTGGAATCAATGAACTGAAAGTAAACAAACGTTATGGATCTGATAATGTTACAGACAAGAACTGCAGCTTCTGTCCAGGACTCTTGGAAGATGAAAGTCATTTCCTGTTTCACTGTCCAGTTTATTCAGCCATCAGACAAAAATATATTGCTGAGTTTACAGAAATGCCACGTACTCTCAACCAATTGCTGGAAACCCCATCTACTTTTGTTTCTAGAATAGTAGCAATGTATACATTTTATGCTTTGAAGTTCAGAGAAAAACTGCTGCATGAATGTATGGTTCATTGAGTACACCTGTTTTTTGCCTTCAACTGTGATGTTATGCAACTGCAAACACAGAAACGCTATTGTATATCACCCCCCCCCCACCCCCCCATCCCCCCCTGTATATCATCCCCCCCTGTGTATGGGTCGGTGGCTTTCACTATAAAATATGTGTCAGTGTCTCTCTCTCTCTCTCTGTCTCTGTCTCTGTCTCTGTCTCTCTCTCTCTCTCTCTCTCTCTCTCTCTCTCTCTCTCTCTCTCTCTCTCTCTCTCTCTCTCTCTCTGTGGTGTGTGTGTGTGTGTGTGTGTGTGTGTGTGTGTGTGTGTGTGTGTGTGTGTGTGTGTGTGTGCTGTCCATATGCATGGTTAATATCATTAATAACTGTTATTGTGCACATGATAGCATTTCAAGTTCTTCCCTCAGCGTTATCAGCTGTGTTCTGTTGGTGGACTGTTTTATTTTTATGAAATTATGAAGTCAGTGTTCTTATTCTGAACAAAAACACAAGCTGCAAACTTTTGGGATAATCCCTTTTATTAAGCTGCAGATTTAGAATTTAGATTTAGATTTATCCCCTTTATTAAGCTACAGATTTAGATTTAGATTTATCCCCTTTATCAAGCTACAGATTTAGAATTTAGATTTAGATTTATCCCCTTTATTAAGCTGCAGATTTAGATTTATCCCCTTTATTAAGCTGCAGATTTAGAATTTAGATTTAGATTTATCCCCTTTATCAAGCTACAGATTTAGAATTTAGATTTAGATTTATCCCCTTTATCAAGCTACAGATTTAGGATTTAGATTTAGATTTATCCCCTTTATCAAGCTACAGATTTAGAATGCTAGCAGTCCATTTTTGTTTCAGATTCTTGCTCTGAACAGTTGTGTTTGGTTCTGTGGCAACATTTCAATAGTTTTAGTTCACATTCTGACCATCCTCCAGTGTGTGTTTTTGTGCTCGTTTTGTTGCGGTGTTTTTGGTCTTTTGTTGTTGTTTACAAAAACAAAAACAAAAAAATGTTCATCTTTACATTTTGCACATTATTGTTATCATGTCTCCATCCACGAATGTATTGCTGCATGAATGCATGCATGCATACATGCATTCATGGATGTGTGTGTTTGTGTGGGCATGGGTGCCTGCATGGATATGTGTGTGTGTGTGTGCGCGCACGTGTGTGTGTGTGTGCAGGTGCTTGCATGAACATTAATATTTGCTCTCTTCTTTTTTTCTCTCTCCAGATGCTGCTGTTTGAAATCAGTGTTATGCATTAATAAAAATTGTTTATCCCATCTGATCATCCTACTGTGTAAAACATAACTTTACAATTACAACCAAAAAAAATCTGACAGTGACAGTGGACGATTTTATTGGTGGGGTTGGTATTCTGTTACAGAGGTAACATTGTCAGCGCTGAATACGCCATTTTTCCATCCCTACTGTGTCAGACATAACTTTACGATTACAAAAAAATCTGACAGTGACACTGGAAAATTTTAATTGGTAGGTTTGGTATTCTGTTACAGAGGTAATATTGTCAGCACTGAATACACTATTTTTCCATCCCTACTGTCAAATATAACTTTACAATTACAAAAAAATATCTAACAATGACATCAGGCATCACAGGTGTGCCTGTGGCAGTGAATGATTTTATTTATTGGTGGGGTTGATATCAGCACTGAATACGCCATTTTGTCCATCCCTACTGTGTCAAACATTACAATTAGAAAAAAATCTGACGGTGACACTGGACGATTTTATTGGTAGGGTTTGTATTGTTGCAGAGGTAATATTGTCAGAGCTGAATACACTATTTTTCCATCCCTACTATGTCAAACATAACTTTACAATTACAAACATATACCTGACAGTGACATCAGGCATCACAGGTGTGCCTGTGGCAGTGAATGATTTTATTTATTGGTGGGGTTGGTATTCTGTTACAGAGGTAACATTATCAGCGCTGAATACGCCATTTTGTCCATCCCTACTGTGTCAAACATAACTTTACAAAAAAATGTCTGACAGTGACATCAGGCACCTGTGGCAGCGGATGATTTTATTGGTGGGGTTGTATTCTGTTACAGAGGTAACATTGTCAGCGCTGAATACTCCATTTTGTCCATCCCTACTGTGTCAAACATTACAAAAAAATGTCTGACAGTGGCATCAGGCACTTGTGGCAGTGGATGATATTATTGGTGGGGTTGGTATTCTGTTACAGAGGTAACATTGTCAGCTCTGAATACTCCATTTTGTCCATCCCTACTGTGTCAAACATAACTTTACAAAAAAATGTCTGACAGTGACATCAGGCACCTGTGGCAGCGGTATGATTTTATTATGGTGGGGTTGTATTTTTTCAGCGCTAAACCCTTTTTGTCCATCCCTACTGTGTCAAACATACAATAAAATGTCTGACAGTGACATCAGGCACCTGTGGCAGTCGGATGATTTTATTGGTGGGGTTGGTATTCTGTTGCAGAGGTAACGTTGTCAGCGCTGAATGCTCCATTTTGTCCATCCCTACTGTGTCAAACATAACTTTACAAAAAAATGTCTGACAGTGACATCAGGCACCTGTGGCAGCGGATGATTTTATTGGTGGGGTTGGTATTCTGTTACAGAGGTAACATTGTCCATCCCTACTGTGTCAAACACTACAATAAAATGTCTGACAGTGACATCAGGCACCTGTGGCAGCGGATGATTTTATTGGTGGGGTTGGTATTCTGTTCCAGAGGTAACGTCAGCGCTGAATGCTCCATTTTGTCCATCCCTACTGTGTCAAACATAACTTTACAAAAAAAAATGTCTGACAGTGACATCAGGCACCTGTGGCAGCGGATGATTTTATTGGTGGGGTTGGTATTCTGTTCCAGAGGTAACGTTGTCAGCGCTGAATACTCCATTTTGTCCATCCCTACTGTGTCAAACATAACTTTACAAAAAAATGTCTGACAGTGACATCAGGCACCTGTGGCAGCGGATGATTTTTGTCTGACAGTGACATCAGGCACCTGTGGCAGCGGATGATTTTATTGGTGGGGTTGGTATTCTGTTACAGAGGTAACATTGTCCATCCCTACTATGTCAAACACTACAATAAAATGTCTGACTGTGACATCAGGCACCTGTGGCAGCGGATGATTTTATCGGTGGGGTTGGTATTCTGTTACAGAGGTAACGTTGTCAGCGCTGAATGCTCCTGAGGGGGACGTGGACATTGAGGGGCTCGGCGACTCCTCAGCCACCAAGAAACTCGATTTTGATTCAGGTGAAATTAACTCAAACACTAAGGTGTGCAGTATTGCTGTTGCTGCCTTTGTTGTTGTTGTTTTTTTACTCTAGTAGTTTTTTCATCAGTGTTGGACTAAAGCTCATCATGTGTGGGTTTTCTGCTGTACTCTTTTGTTTATGTTGTTGTGTGTGTGTGGGGGGGGGGGGGGGTTGCAGAGGTTGTTGTGAAAATAATGATGAGCAAAAAGGTATAACTGGTGATGCTTTTTTAAAGCTGTGGTGGTGATGTTGTGACCTACCAATTGTTTCTGTGTCACACTCAATTATTTACACATGTACACGCACACACAATCATTTACACACACGCACACGCACACACATGCATGCACCACACACACGTATGCATGCTCACACACACACAGAGTAAACACACACACACACACACACACTCATACACTATACACACACACACACTTGTACACCATACACACACGCTCATACACAATCTCAGTAACCAAAAACTGATGCACCAAAATGGATGTGTTCAGTTGTCAAGTAAACTAGGTGCTGTACCGGTACTTTCTTTGCTTTTATTTTTCATTTCAGATGTTGACTCCAGCATCCTCTGACGCTGGCAAGGTGAAGGATTCTGAACAAACTTCATGACATCATCAGTTTGTACAAACTTGGAACTTTAGGATCTGCTTGCACACCTTGACGCCAGTCTGTGCAACCTTTGACATGAAACTTTGGCAAACGCTGACCCCCAGTTTGTGCAAGCTTGGGCCCAGCATTTGTGTGGAACGTTTGGCATCGGCAGCAGTTACGTTTTTTTGCGTTTTCTGTTCTCGCAGAGGTTATCACATGGTGACCCAGCGCTGCGTGAAATTTTGACATCCTCAGCGATGCCAGAGCTCCCCCCATCTGCTGCTGCATAATGTTTAGCAGGCATTCAGGATGGTACCCAAATAAGCCAGGTGCGGTGCAACGCAGCACTGAGGATTGTGTTGATGCCAGTGTTTTTGGCTTCATCAGGGGGTCCGTTCCTTAGCAGAATCTAGAGAAGGACAAACTTTGGTCAGTGCAAGATTTTCAGCAGAGTGTGCTGATGCGGCATCCGTTTCACATTATGTGGTGTGCGGCATCCAGTGGGCATCCTTCTGCTGTGCAATAGCTCTTCCATATTTTGTGTTTTATAATGTCCGTTTCATGTTCTGACCCGTGTATCATCCACGTCGCATTCACAGCTGTGTAAAATCCATTTCACATTCTCCTCTGTCTAGTAGTTTGTAGCCTGAGGCATGTGTTTTATGCCTGACTTTTGTCCTTTTACATTTTTTGTTGTTGTTTTTGGCTCATCAGAAAAATCCGGTGAGTCTGGAACAGTCGTAGAATTTGGCCAGTCAGATCACTGGTTGACATTTCAATACAAGGTTATACTCTGATACAGCTGTGGTCACCTTGACCTAATTTCAAGGTCAAGGAAGTGTGTGGAAAATACCAAACTGAAAGTTTTATTTTCTTGCTCAAGTTTTACTCCACGAACTTCAGACATTTTATGATGGTCGCATGCATGGAGGCAAGACCACGCACATGTACGCACAGACACACACGCACATATGCTTTTAGTGACTGTGGCTTTTATTTTCGGGAGTAGATTTAGTAATGTCAGAACTTCACCAGCTTTGACAGTGGAAGTAAGCTCATTCAAACCTTGCATCATATTATTTATAATAACCTCACCCACTCCCTTCTGGTCCAGTGTTTGTTTTGTTTTTGCTAGTCATAGTGACGATCCCAAGAAAAGTAATGGCATGGCGCAAATAAAAACAACTTACAGTTCTTCACCGGATATCGTCTTGGGACATCCATACCCTCTGAGAAAGGTGCCGTCCTTACATCCCACCTCCCACTGGGGCCTAGGTGGCCCCTGGACCTCGCCTCAGTCTGACTTGGTTCCAGTGTTTCGAACTTCCACTCATGTGGAAGGTACTATTGAAGCAACTCCCTACGCTGGCTGCCTACACCTGAGAGATGGAAAAAGCTGACAGTTTAAAAAGACTGCTTGCGTCGCATAGTGTGTTTAAGGGACTACATTCACATGGTGATGCCAGTTGTTGTTTTTACTTTTTTTTAAACGCTTTGGCCAAACAGTATTAAGTGACCAGTTTGTAGTTTCTCTTTCGAGCTTCGCTTGTGAAAGATGGACATCGGATTCCAGTATATCAGTTTTAACAGAAATGAACAAATCTGTTAGTGTAGTTGAAAAAACAAATGGAGAAAAAAAAATGCCCAAGTTTTGTACATTTCTTCTCTTCTTTAAGAATGACCCCTACCACCCCTCAGCTGATGGAAACAGATACTGATGTCTAAGAAGACTTTACCATTTGGCTTTAATAATGATCTTTGCTAGTTTTGGAGTTACGGCCATGATTTGTGTTGTCATTCATGCGTTTTACTGCATGTGTAAATACCTTCATATATATGCACAGTGAGTTTGCGTAGACCGGAGAATACCGCTATACAGAAGTTACCTGTTATTATTATCGGCTGGTGAGCTTCTCCGAGGCTGGAATAAAGCATCAAGGCTTGAAGCAACTCCCAGGCTGACTTCTACACCCAAGAGATGGCAAAAGCTGACAGTTTGGAAAGACTGCTTGCTTTGCATAGTGTAAATGTGCTCATTCATTTCAACACCTTGTGCTTGTGATGAAAATTGCCCAAATGCACGATGCAAAATACTGGATTACTCTAGTGACTTTTTTATAAAAAAATGTTCAGTTACCTTTGTCTGTTAATAGTGGGGTTTTTTTTTGTGTTTTTGTTTTTTTAATTATTATTATTTATTGATTTTTGTTGTTGTTGTTGATGTTGTTTGTTGTACTTTTTGTACTCTTTCCCATCTCTTGTTTTTGTGGTTGCTGTAAACTTACAACTCAAAACTTGCAGGGTCCTTTCAATGTTCAGCACTACTGCAAATCAGAACCTTTTTTTTCTTCTTCTTTTTTTTGTCTCCGTGAACATTATACCTTTTTTATTTTTAGGGCTACTTTGTGTCCACCGTAACAGAAGTCATACGAGAGGTTTGCTTTGTTAAAATACATTGATTTTGTACACTACACTTGGGATGAAATCGCCCTGATATAACCTCACTGGTTGACTGGGCGTAAAACACCAAGTTACTCACTTGGGATGACAACTGCGCAGCTCGGAAAGACTTTGACTCAGAGCTTCTGACAAGCCATATTTGAACTTAAAGCCTTGACCTTCTAAATGGCAGCAACTGTTGAATAAAAATGTAAAATGTTGATAGATGTCACTTGCCTTTGACTTTACTGGGTGATTTCAAAGTTGGAAGAGCTTGACATGCTTACTTGACCTTCAGCATCTGTGTGAATCCACACGCACGCACGCACACACACTCACATGCATGCACACACCACACATGCATCACGTTTCAATCTCAAAGAAAAAAATACTTCAAAGAGTGACTTCTCCACAAACTGTGTATTCCTCACTGCATTCTCAAACAAGTGCATACAATATATGATTTCTACATCTCACCTTAATTGTTCACCAAACATGATGTAAGACATCATTCTCAGACACACAAGCAGATATTTACAACAAACGTGATTTTTAATAATTTCTCTATGATTTGACTTTTTAGACCAACACTCTTAATATGTCCTCACACTAATCTGGTTCAACGAACTAGTATACATGTATACACATGCACAGCAAGCTGTAATGTGCTTACATTTGTTCTGATTGATATCTAGAAAAAACTTCCATACCCTCGATATAATCAACATGCTGCTAAACTTAGAGTAACAGATGCAGTTAGCCAGTTGGCACAGGTAGGCAAGAAGCAACTCTTTTGACTGCTTCTTTCAGTGAATTCTCACCGACAAGGGGCCAGGTAGATCGTACATGAGTGACTGAAAACCAGTTAATCTTTCAAACGTGGGCACCACAATGCTTTTGCTGGACAGTACATCTGAGGGCCGTATGGATAAATTTCCATTCCCATGATATATTCTACATGTTGCTAAACTTTGAATAACAGATACAGTTAGCACAAGCAGACTGACTCTTTTGACTGAATTCTCACAGAATGAGGGGGCCAGGTAGATCATACATGAGTGACTGAAAAACGTACCAGTTAATCTTTCAAACATGTGGGCACCGCAACAGTTTTGCTGGACTGTACGTCTGTGTGCTGAGCATTCTCTTCCCTGGCAACATGTTAATACTTAGAGTGGGGGCATGGAAGTTTCTTCTATGGATAAATAGATGCAGATGTGACTAACTGAACAAAAGTCAATCAGCTAACTTTCACGGACAAAAAAATAAAAGTGACATCCACATCCATCAGTGTTCGCTTTGAGGCCTGCTGCATGAAAAAAAGGTGAACCCCATTCTGATGCTGCAAAGAGGGACGTGTATGGACTATATATTCATCGCCATTCACAAAATGCCCAAAAAAGGGTTAATATGCTTTAATGGTATACAGGAACCATATGCATAACACTTAACAGAACGCTTTGACAGGTGGTATTCTACTGGCATAAGAACCAAAACTGCTCGCGGAGAAGAAAATACCTCAGTTCACCGGTTCACACCACCAACAAAAAGACCATCCAAAAAGATGGAACTAAAGCAAAATAACTAAAGTGGAATCTAAACTGCTGTACCCAGCATTTGCTCTTTACACAATACACAGAAAAATAAATGCAGTGGAATGACTACACAGGTCTTCTTCTTCGTGTTGTTTGCTGATCACAAGGGCGGTCCACATTGCTTGGTGAATACAGCTGTCCTCTCCAGGTCCGTAGACCTTGATCTGCAGAGGTCTCCACTGGCCAGCGAGTCTTGGTATGCAGGGTCTCCATTGGCCAGTGAGTCTTGGTATGCAGGGTCTCCATTGGCCAGTGAGTCTTGGTATGCAGGGTCTCCATTGGCCAGTGAGTCTTGGTATGCAGGGTCTCCATTGGCCAATGAGTCTTGGTATGCAGGGTCTCCATTGGCCAATGAGTCTTGGTCTGCAGGGTCTCCATTGGCCGTGAGTCTTGGTATGCAGGGTCTCCATTGGCCAGTGAGTCTTGGTCTGCAGGGTCTCCATTGGCCAGTGAGTCTTGGTCTGCAGGGTCTCCATTGGCCAGTGAGTCTTGGTCTGCAGGGTCTCCATTGGCCAGTGAGTCTTGGTCTGCAGGGTCTCCATTGGCCAGTGAGTCTTGGTATGCAGGGTCTCCATTGGCCATGAGTCTTGGTTGCAGGGTCTCCATTGGCCAATGAGTCTTGGTTGCAGGGTCTCCATTGGCCATTTTGGTCTGCAGGGTCTCCATTGGCCAATGAGTCTTGGTATGCAGGGTCTCCATTGGCCAATGAGTCTTGATCTCTAGCAGGGTCTCCATTGGCCAATAAGTCTCTCACTGCAGGGGTCTCCACTGGCCAACGAGTCTTGCATCGCAGGGGTCTTCACTGGCCAATGATCTTGCACTGCAGAGGTCTCCATTGGCTAATGAGTCTTCCTCAGCATGTTGTAGCTGGGACACCTCTGCAGGGTGTGCTCTGCTGTCTGGTTTTCTAGGCCGCAGGGACACCAGGGTGAAGGAACTAATCTCTTTTTTGGCTGCCATGTATTTGTTCAATCTGTTGTGCCCACCTCAGACCCATATTTACTTCTTCATTTTTTCCACGGACCTCAACATAAAACAATGAATCTGGGGACACCTGATTTGAAAAAGACACCAAAACAGTCACTCAATGCCATTTAATCTGATTTTAAATGATGCCCGGACAACAAATGATGCAATAACAACATTCTGACGAGTCGCGTGACCTCTGAATCAGAGGAGGGTCATGAGCACACCAACTTTGCACAAAAAGGTGAGAAAGGCCTTCCATTTGCTGCCAGGAAAGCGTGACAACGATCCTGTGCTCTGCCGGCGGACCATTCAAGGGCTGTTTACGGAGTCTGGCACTGCTCCTCCAGAAATGCACAGGGCAGGGTTTCGAACAAACAAGTTGCGGATGCGGTTCAGGGCACATTTCACAACTACGATCGGCCACTGGCAGTGGTTCTGCTCTCTACAGAGACTGTCAAAATGGGTGAGCCGACCCGTCATTAATCCGATACATGCCCAAGTAAGGGTCTCATGACGGATTAATTCTGGTTTAACACATCCGATTATCATTTGTACAAAGAAACAAAAAATGAAATCGTCTACACATTCAGTTCTTCTTAAAAGTAACAAACCAACTAAAACTTGGCCTGTCTATCCACACGACAAACACATGCACGGTCGGAAACCACGGTTCCTTCTTGTCCATCTACCATTAATGACCAGCAGTCAAAGATCTGACCATTGCTGTCATGTGTTTTAGTGCACTCTGCACTACTTGAGTGTTTTCATAATCCATCAAATTCGGACATGGACTACACGACTACGACACGGACTAATAAAGTGATCTTTATTATGCACATCTGATCTTTTTGCCTGTGGGGGAGCATCAATTTATAGTCTCATCTGAAGGACTTTATTAGCTTTAGCCCCCCCCCCCCCCCAAAAAAAAACACAATCACAATCAGGTTTTGAAAGCTGACACCAAGAAGAAGGTTCATAGTTGGTGATGTGCAAATGCCAATATGCCCATGGTGCTCCCATTCACCCCTCCCCCTACCACCCACCAGAAGCAAAAAGGCAAGACTCAAAGCTCACGCCAAACAAAACACACAAGTGAAAAGAAAAAAAAAGCAAACGCACAACATCCTTTCAATGATTTACCACCACCTGATGAGCTGCACGGCGTGCCTGAACACCTGTCCTTTACCCTAGCAACACTGCAGCATGTTTATTTTGAACATAACTGGCTGGTGCTCGCAAACTCTACGAGTGAATCAGACCAACAGAGGCACGTATCACTTACAATACAAAGAATGAGAACATAAAAGAAGCAGAACATGGGCTTCTGTTGAGACAAACTAAAGGGGGGGGGGGGGGGGGGGGAATGGGAAACTATACCCAACACTACACTGTCACTGCCAGAGTTCATAATTGAAAGGACGAGACCAGGTCATCATCAATCAGACGAACGTGGAACCGTTTCAAAGGCAACATTGGGGAAACTTCTGAGAGACGGGGTGGAGCGCATATGGGCTTTTTTGAGTGCATAGATACCATCTTGAGCTGAACTGCCACCTCCGGATGACTCTGCATGGAGACATGAAGTGGTGTGAGCCAGTTTAGTACACCAATAATGACAGCATCCACAAACCGCAACCTTTACAGAAAAATGTGAGCCAAAGCAAAAGTGGACCTGGGTCTCCATGAACGACAGCATCCATAAACCGCAACTTTCAAAGAAAAAAATGTGAGCCAAAGCAAAAGTGGACCCGGGTCTCCATTAATGATGGCATCCACAAACCGCAACTTTTAAAGAAAAATGCGAGCCAAAGCAAAAGTGGATGTGGGTCTATTTGCTTAGCCGCCAAGGGTCTTGGCATCAGACCAAACTGGCTCAAGGCGTTCATGTCTGGGCCCATAAGTAAGTAAACATGGTGCTTAACGTCCACAGAAACCGTACGGCTTATTAGGGACGGCTGGGCCCATGTAACTGGAGGCATTGTGAAGGCTGGCTCAAAGGAAAAGAAACACAATACGAATAGACATCTGGAAAAACAATGCACCATACTGTGCCCTTCCTGTAAAATCACACATAAACACAAAGACCTGGATTCTACAATATGCAGAGATTTCCAGAGATTACCAACAAACATTTTGGTTTCATTGCACTGACAATGTGTCCTTTAACTGGTACTGGGTTTGGGGGGAGAGAGGGAGGGTATTTTTATTTTATTTTATTGGAATATGTCATAATCACCACTTTTAATGCCATCCATTTCAAAAGGGTACAAAATTAAATGCCTGTGAATCAAATCCCAGCTGATCCTTTGTCACTCTGAATACCTGTCAAACCTTCCTACTTTTTTTTCTTCAATTTAACCGAGAATGCCCATTATACTCTTTTTATAAACAAAAAGTTAGCAACACACTTTAGTGGAGGTAGTGTTCTGTTGATGCACTCATCACTTACTTGCCAAGACATGGACATGTATTTCTGCAATAATGCACACACACACACACACACACACACACACGCACGCACGCACGCACGCACACACTATCTGAAAACTGGAAGATCCTACTTAGACACAGAGGAAGACAATTCATTTATGTGGCACAGCCAGTCACATAAAATCATCAGGCTGATCAACACCAATGGCACACAAGTGTTGTTGAGTACAGAAGTCATCAGACAATTCACACAAAACAGCCGACCCGGTTGACCAACAACTATGGCATACAATTTCTGCTGGCAAACAAACGGATCACTCAAACTCCAAAATCACATCTCCTTCATTGACTGTCTCCCCTGCCTTAAAGTTCACCTTCTTCACCTGAAAAAGAAGGGGGGGGAAAAGAAGGAAAATAAAAGTGATTACAGTTTACCATTTACCAACAACAGCTTCTCAAGAAGTTCAGTTCAACTAAGTGAAGTGAATTTCTCAAGAAGCAGTTGTTCCGTTTTTTTAATTCTCTGAACAAACGAACAAATGGACTTAATTAGTGATCTAAAGAGATCACATCAACACAACGACAAACACCAAAACTGTCTACAGTAACTCACCTGGCATGAGGTACATAAGGTACAAGGTGCATAACAAACTCCGCCAAAGGTACATCCTGAATGTAGTCGTCTTGATGGACCATTATTAGGAATATTCATGAGGGAGGTCAGATATGACAGTTTCGCTCACTTAATTAGCATAAAAACTGAATAAAATCAAGGAAATAAAGCATCTAGTTTGAGAAAAACTGACATTTGACTGCGGCAAAAACACAGCTGTGCACGCTGCTGTTTTATGTTCTTGGTCAGAAGGGAGGGGAGGAGGGTCAGAGGTTACGTGTTCGCATGCCTGCACAGATGTCAGCGCCTGTTTTACACCCTCTCACCTTTGAGAATTTTGCCGCTACAAGGCTGTTCTGCATCTTCATGGCCTCCAGGATACACACCTCCTGCCCCTCGGCCACCTGTCCACAGGCATATGCAAACGTTTAGTCGTTACGGGGAAAAAAAAAGTATACATCACCTGATTATTAACAGGCAAAGAATTTTAAGTCAATGAAGAAAATAAATACCCCCCCTGTCCTCCCCACCACCACCACCCACTACAACTGCACAGTGTATCTGATCACCAACCCCCACCTCAACAGACTTCAGCACACCAGGCATTTGGGGTCCAGGGTGATGCAGTACGGACAGTTGCACAAAACGTGTTTACCTGGTTGTCAACCTGCACATCAACGGACTTCAGCGTGTCAGGCATTCGGGTTCCAGGCTGACACAGCACAGTAGTTGCCCAAAGCAAGTTTACCTGGTCGCAGCATGCCAGGCATTTGGGGTCCAGGGTGACTAAGCACAGCTAGTTGCACAAAAGCATGTTTACCTGGTTGCCAACCTGCAGGTCAACAGACTTCAGCGTACCAGATGTTTGGGGTCCAAAATGACACAGCACGGACAGCTGCCCAAAGCGTGCTTACCTGGTCACCAACCTGCATGTCAACAGACTTCAGCGTACCAGGTGTTTGGGGTCCAAAATGACACAGCACGGACAGCTGCCCAAAGCGTGCTTACCTGGTCGCCAACCTGCATGTCAACAGACTTCAGCGTACCAGGTGTTTGGGGTCCAAAATGACACAGTATGGACAGCTGCCCAAAGTGTGCTTACATGGTCGCCAACCTGCATGTCAACAGACTTCAGCGTACCAGGTGTTTGGGGTCCAAAATGACACAGTATGGACAGCTGCCCAAAGCGTGCTTACCTGGTCGCCAACCTGCATGTCAACAGACTTCAGCGTACCAGGTGTTTGGGGTCCAAAATGACACAGTATGGACAGCTGCCCAAAGTGTGCTTACATGGTCGCCAACCTGCATGTCAACAGACTTCAGCGTACCAGGTGTTTGGGGTCCAAAATGACACAGTATGGACAGCTGCCCAAAGTGTGCTTACATGGTCGCCAACCTGCATGTCAATGGACTTCAGCATGCCAGGCGTTCAGATTCCGGGGTGACGCAGCATGGACAGCTGCCCAAAGTGTGCTTACCTGGTCTCCAACCTGCATGTCAACGGACTTGAACATTACAGGCCTTTGGAGTCTAGGGTGACTCAGCATGGACAGCTGCCCAAAGCGTGCTTACCTGGTCGCCAACCTGCACGTCAACGGACTTCAGCATGCCAGGCATGGGGGCCAGGACGACTTTGCTCAGATCCACCTCCTTCTTCTCCGGCATGTACTTCTGCATCTGTGCTGCGTAGTCATCCAGCACTCTCACAGAGAACTGCAACACATGCATGCAGGACCCGCCTTTTGACAGACTAGGGCAGAAGCTGGGGCAGCGACGCTGGCCGTGGAAAAAGGGGGGTTAGAACGAGAAAGGGGTTTCTTTCACGGATGCTGGCATGAGGGGGGAAAAGGAAGAAGGTTTTGTCCCTTTGTGTGGCAAAAGGGGTGTTAGAATGAACAAGGGGTTAGGGTGAAAAGGGCTTTTCTTTCATGGTTGCTGGCATGATGAAAAACAAAACAAGGTTTGCCCTTTTGTGTGGCAAAAGGGGTGTTAGAATGAAAAGGGGTGATCTTTGATGAATGCTGCCTTGAGAAAAACAAAAAACAAAAAAAACACAGGTTTGTCCTTTCATGTGGCAAAAGGGGTGTTAGAATGAAAAGGGGTGTTCTTTGATGAATGCTGCCTTGAGAAAAAAAAACCGAGAAAAAACCCCGGTTTGTCCTTTTGTGAGGCTAAAAGAGGTTTAGAGTGAATAGATGGTTTCTTCTTTGACGACTGTTGCCATGAGAAAAAAGAAACAAAACAAGGTTTGTACCGTTGTGTGGTAAAATACATCCCCCCCCCCCCCACCCCCACACACACACACACACACCCCTTCTGTACCTAGATGCTGCCAGTCACTGTGTGACTGTTAGCATATCAGGGTAATTTCTGGTATTTTACTGGTTAAGATCAGAAAATACCAGAAACGAAAAAACAGCTGTCGGTCACACATAGTACCAGATGTTACTGTGCTTGACCAGTTCTGAAAAGAAAACCCCCATAAATGAAGCACACAGAGAGACAGAGAGAGATATAGTGCGTGGAGAGTTTGTGTGTGTGTGTGTGTGTGTGTTTAGAGAGAGTGCATGGAGTGTGTTTGTGTGTGTGTGTGTGTGTGTGTGTATGTGTGTGTGTGTGTGTGTGTGTGTATGTGTGTAGGTGTGTGTGTAGGCGTGTGTGGTGTGTGTGTGTGTGTGTGTGTGTGTGTAGGTGTGTGTGTGTAGGTGTGTGTGTGTGTGTGTGTGTGTGTGTGTGTTTTACAGCTAGGGAACAGAACAAGGTGTTTGTTAGCAGAGCTCCAGTAGTAGTATCTACAGATGGCAGTGTATCTGACAGGTTACAGTGATTGGCTGACCTGTTTCTGTGAATCACTTTCATGACCTTGTAGATGTCACACCAGTTTGAAAACTGTCTAGCATGACCGCTATATGCCTACCTCGTTTGTACCTTGGTTTGGTTATTAGTAATAGTGCATCATCTAATTTGGCTGTAAAGAGAACAGCACTACAGAAAATACAGACTGGCAAACATTCTATGAAGTTTTGAATCTTTCCTGTGACCTTGACCGTGAACACCACAATCCAGTCTTTTCAAATCTTTTTACAATGATGTACCATCAAGCTAAGTTTGCTTGCAAAATGATCAACAGTTGAGAAAATAATAAATACAGGCAGTGTAAATGGTTTATTTCGATCATACGAGTCCTCACTCTGACCTTGACCTTGAAGACAGCCGAGCAGTCTTTTTACCATGTTTTTTGTCTTGCTCTGTGAAAATAATTTCAGTCTAAACCACTGGTGTGCTTTAATCAAGAAGGGCTTTAGCTGCACAATAACATTTCGTGTAACAGAACATAGTCACCTTTTTCTTGTTCTAATAAATGGCCGCAAAAAGCCAGCTGATTATGCTGCCATAATAAGGGGTGGGGTTGGGGGAAGAAGGGGGGGGGGGTTGGGGAGAGGTCTTGTGAGAAGGAGATCACACCAAACTTACCACAGTTCCGAACAGTCGCAGCTTGTAGTAGCATCCATGGCCTCTGTCCACAAGCTGCGAATTCAAAAACAAATCTTTCAGCACACGGCGCTCACCATCATTCCTGGACATCATTCCTTCTCTTGCTTCTTCTTCTTCATTATACTGTGGGAATCCCAATAGTTTGGGCAACATTCCATGACTGGTGGTACAAATAATTTTTTCAATATGTTTTTAATCTCTCAGCATGGGAAATCTTTTCACAAATTTAAACAGCTTTCTGCAGAGAAAAAAAAGAATAACAAGTTTCAAACACACAAAAGAGCGCTACTTTTTTGGGGGGGTGGGGGTGGGGGGTGGGGGGGGGGGTGGGACAAAGTAACAAACCTTGCATCATGCGCTTCATGTTCACGTTAGGTGTAAGTGCCTTGCAATTACTCTTTTACATAACATTGCACTTTTTTTTAAACAGATGCCTTTCACCTGGCAAAAAACAGCTAAGGTACAATGACCATGGATTGATTGATTGATTGATGATCACTTATATAGCGCTGTTCTCCGCTCTCTTGAGCAGACTCACTGCGCCCGCATGCAATTCTACATGAGTGACTAGCTTTCTATAGCACGTTTTTTTTAAATATCCACCGAAGTGGTGTACTTACAGCGCTGGCATGGCTGGTGCCACATGAAACTGCTGCCATCTCGGCGCAAGGTCTGTGTACACCATACAACCATGCTACCATGTCACTTCATGCAAAGCCACATACGTGAGGTGTATGCGTGTTTAGCTGTAACCTGCCACCTGCACTTTTGGCAGAATGACCGGGATCTTTTACGTGCTTCTGCATGGATGGCTCAGATCAGAGGCTACTAACACTAAATGAACAAATAAATGACTGATAATTTATAATGCACATAAAAAAATATATATCCAAGCAAGAAAATGCACCTCACTGTACAATATATTAGCATTTTATCATCTCTAGCCACAATGTTTAAGCCAAAGCAGCTTGTTCTGATAACAGTGTTAATACATTCTGAGCAGATCTGCTATGTCGGTTTTGCCTGTGAAAGCTGTCTCTAAGGAATTTTACTTGCTCCATGCAAAGCATTAGGTGAGGGTGGCTGGTAAGTGTGCCTTTTCACCGCAATTACCTGCAAGAGCTGTCGCTGGCCGTTTACCAGCATATCCATGAGGGGTGATGCAAATGACATATCCCCTGTGATCTTGTAGATGTTTTCTCCAATATTCACCTTTAGAAAAAGAGAAGAAACGGATGGTAGATACAAGGGGGGAAAAACACAATTAATGCGTACAATACCCGTACAGAAATAGTTTATTAGATAAAACAATGTCAACAAAAATACGCTAACACTTCATGCAAGTGTGGAAAGGGATTACATGCAAGAGTGTATCTGCACTCTCACAGGCATGCACTTATCACCCCCAGCCCCACACATATACATACATAAACATACAAACACACGCACAGACACATATATGCACACAGACAGACACACACACATGCACATGCACACACACACACACACACACACACACACACACACACACACACACACACACACACACAACACAACACACACACACACACAACACAACACAACACAACACACACACACACACACACACACACCTCATAAGCACCGTTGGCTTTAGTGACTGTCGCAGGGTAAATGGCACCGGCCACTTCAACGTTCATCTTCCAGAGGGTCCTTGAGTCCTTCACCACTGAAAGCCTGGCATCAAAATAAACATGAACAGATCCACTACCCTCAACACATCCACAACCTTCAACAGATCCACTACCTTCAACAGATCCACTACCTTCAACAGATCCACTACCCTCAACATATCCACAACCTTCAACAGATCCACTACCCTCAACACATCCACTACCCTCAACAGATCCACTACCTTCAACAGATCCACTACCCTCAACACATCCACAACCTTCAACAGATCCCCTACCTTCAACAGATCCACTACCCTCAACACATCCACAACCTTCAACAGATCCACTACCTTCAACAGATCCACTACCTTCAACAGATCCACTACCCTCAACACATCCACTACCCTCAACAGATCCACTACCTTCAACAGATCCACTACCCTCAACACATCCACAACCTTCAACAGATCCACTACCTTCAACAGATCCCCTACCTTCAACAGATCCACTACCCTCAACACATCCACAACCTTCAACAGATCCACTACCTTCAACAGATCCACTACCCTCAACACATCCACAACCTTCAACAGATCCACTACCTTCAACAGATCCCCTACCTTCAACAGATCCACTACCCTCAACACATCCACAACCTTCAACAGATCCACTACCTTCAACAGATCCACTACCCTCAACACATCCACAACCTTCAACAGATCCACTACCTTCAACAGATCCACTACCCTCAACACATCCACAACCTTCAACAGATCCCCTACCTTCAACAGATCCACTACCCTCAACACATCCACTACCCTCAACACATCCACAACCTTCAACAGATCCACTACCTTCAACAGATCCACTACACTCAACAGATACAGATGTAATTATGCATACATGTGTGTATGTGTGTGAACATGTGTGCATGCATATGTGTGTGTGTGTGTGTGTGTGCATGTGTGCGTGCGTGCGTGCATGTGTTTGTATGTGCATGCATCCATGCATGTGTCTGTGTGCATGTGTGTGTGAGCATACGAGCATGCAATAAGCATACACATTTGGCACTCTGCTGTGTGGGTTTAGGTGGTTGGAAAAATATTAGCTGTCAACAAAAACAAAAGTACATAAAAACAACATTATGTTCATGTGCATGCTTTCTAGAATGATCTCCACTGAAGCACTAAGTGCAGACTCCGCTGTCAACAACTCACCTGTCCCGGTTGATGAACTCTACTGATCTCTGTTGCCCCACCTCATGGACCACGCAAACAATGAAACACTAAGTGCAAACTCCGCTGTCAACAACTCACCTGTCCCGGTTAATGAACTCTACTGATCTCTGTTGTTCCACTTCATGGACCACACAAGCAATGAAACACTAAGTGCAAACTCCATGGTCAACAACTCACCTGTCCTGGTTGACGAACTCCGCTGATCTCTGCTGCTCCACCTCATGGACCACGCAAGCAAGGGAGACAAGTTGCTCCATCTCACTTCCAGACAATTGCTTCCCTTGATAGGAATAAACGGCATCACAGTCTTTGCTTTCTTCAACATACAGGTGCAATCAGCAAGCCTTTCTTACCTCAAGCTTTTGCAAACACTTTTGAGTAAATTGAGATTTAGTTACATACAAGAACAGCATCGCAAGCTAAACATGTAGATGCATTCAGATTTTACAAACAGCACACAGTTTTAAGCTCTGCTCAAAATTAGGGTGTCATGTCACCAATCAGTAATACTGCAAATATTTGTGATGCACAAACACATGTCAGGAACTGGCAGTGGTGTACAGTACCCTTCTCACACATGCAGTATTCATATCCCCGCCCCCCACCCCAAATAACAATGAACCACACACACACACACGCACCCACACACACACACATGCACCCACACACAAACACACACACACATGCACAAATGCACCCACACACACACCCGCAAGCACATGCAGGCACACACACACACATGCACACACACACATAAATATACGTAAACACACACACACACACGCACTACTGCACCCACACCCAAGCGCGTACACACACACACACACACACTCACACAAATGCACACACACACACAAACACACTCACAAACAGTCAAAAAGTCAGGAGGACTGGGCAGAACTGAATGGGAGTGAAACTAGATCTCAAATGTCAAATCACTGCAACGGCACTGCCAATCACTTCCCCCCCCCCCCCCCCCCACCCCACACACAAACACACACTCTCTCTTACACGCACACAATTACACACACACACACACACACAAAAGCAATAGAAAGTAAAGTGAAACCTTTAAGAAGCTGACCCTACCTTTAAATCCATCAGGGAAAACCTCCTGCAGGTAGTTGGTGCTGATGTCCCCTTTCACAAACTTGGTCTCCGTCATGATGTCCCGCAGCAGGGGGATGTTGTGCGTCACACCTGTGCAAGGGACAGCACACCATCAGACTCAACTTGCCCACAGGCAAGCCTTTGCTAACAAGTGCATTTTATGCTTGACTGAGCTAGATTCTGCTCATATCATATTTCACAGCAAGAGTGGGCGCTTGACTGCGCATTAGACGCTGCTAATGGGCAGTATCTGAGAGTACGACCCCAACTTTAATCAACCTTCATCCATGAAAACAGGCAGACTGAGAATCTGAGAGTACGACCCCAACTTTAATCAACCTTCATCAATGAAAACAGGCAGACTGAGAATCTGAGAGTATGACCCCAACTTTAATCAACCTTCATCAATGAAAACAGGCAGACTGAGAATCTGAGAGTATGACCACAACTTTAATCAACCTTCATCAATGCAAACAGGCAGACTGAGAATCTGAGAGTACGACCCCGACTTCAATCAACACTTGTCACTGAAAACAGGCAGGATCTCAGAATGTGATGCTGACCTCAATCAACACTTGCTACTGAAAGCAGGCAGCACCTGAGAGTATGATGCTGACTTCAATCAACACTTGTCACTGAAAACAGGCAGAACCTGAGAGGATGATGCTGACTTCAATCAACCCTTGTCACTGAAAGCAGGCAGAACCTGAGAGGATGATGCTGACTTCAATCAACACTTGTCACTGAAAGCAGGCAGAACCTGAGAGGATGATGCTGACTTCAATCAACCTTCATCACTGAAAACAGGCAGAGTCTGAGAGCATGATGCTGACTTCAATCAACCCTTGTCACTGAAAGCAGGCAGAACCTGAGAGCATGATGCTTACTGCAATCAACACTTGTGAGGGTATAGCATTAACTTCAATCAACACTTCTGTCTGGAAACGGGCAGAAGCTGAGTATCATGGGTATGATATCGACTTCAATCAACACTTGGTCTGGTCCCCTCCCCCCCTTCTGAAATCTTGGCCTCTACCATACCTCTCCGGAGACAACTTGGTGCTAAACAAGTCCAACAAAGAGCAACAACGTTACCTTTGATAACGTAGGAATCCAGAGCTGTAACCATTGTGTCCATTGCAGCTTGCCGATCAGGTCCGTAGCTCACCAACTGTGTGAATATTATTGCCAGGCAAAATCAACCAATTAATCATTAAACTGAAGAATCAATAAACACATCAATCAATCAAACACTAAACTGAAGAATCAATACACACATCAATCGGTCAGCTGATCAATCAGATAATCAATCATTCCAGTCAGATCGACCATCCATTTAAAAAAAAATCAAAACCTTCCATTAACAGTGTTCACATCTTTCTGTTCAATATCTCCTTTGTATAAAAAAAAAATACAGAAGAAGAATCAACTTCAGATGCATTATATTGTGACAAATGGCCTAATTTCCTTAGGCTGGATTTGTTCAAATGTAATCATTGAACACACACACACACACAAATAACCATGTGTGACAAAACATAAAATTTAAACATACAAGCTGATAGCCAAGATTAATGTAAAAATGCAATTACAAAATAAGACAAGATGTTAAATTCTGACTCACGTGCCCCCATCCACCCTTAAAATGCACCGATGTTGCCAAAACCAGAAACAACTGACCACTGTTCAACATGCCAGTTGCCAAAATTGGAAAATGAATGTTCAGTCCTTCTTCTCAATCTTTTCTTTTCCCCTCTAGACACTGATGCAGACATTCATCATCAGCAACATTCATTGCTACACCTTCAAAAATTGATGACACTGCACTCACTGCCATTCTTCTGTCAATCAAAATTGACCATTTCAGGTAAAAAGTCAAAGAATTCATTCTCTCATATTTATAAACAAATTTAAAAGAAAAATCCTTTTTCTACTGGGAAGGCACAGGCGTACAACTCCTAACCTTGCAAATCATGGGATCGTAGTAAATGCTGATTTCACTTCCTTCTTCAATGCCACTGTCACAGCGCACCTGTAAGTATTAACATGGCGTTTAACATCCACAAAAACATAAGGCTTATTAGGGGTTCGGAGGGAGGGGGAAGGGGGTCTGCATTAAGATGGGCAGCGATGAGAGCCATTTTAACGTTTCATTAATTGTGAGGGACAAAGTCACAAGACAGTGTCCAAAAAACACAACCTTTTAGAAGAGAAAGGAGAGCCGAAGCGGAACTGAGCTGAGGCCCCTCTCCTTACCAGCCTAGCACCTTACTGCTGGGCCAAACTGGCTCACAACACACCTCTGTGGGTTTGAGAACGTTTACTGCATCTCATTTTGTTCTTAATACTTCATTAATCCATAGTGCTCAGGTAAATTGGGTCATCATTCCTGGGTACGGCTACAGCAGCATCAAGAGCAGCCCCACCCCTTCCTGCCAGTCATTATCTTCAGAAAAACCATGAGCAGCCCCACCCCTACCTGCCAGTCATTATCTTCAGAAAAACCATGAGCAGCCCCACCCCTTCCTGCCAGTCATTATCTTCAGAAAAACCATGAGCAGCCCCACCCCTACCTGCCAGTCATTATCTTCAGAAAAACCATGAGCAGCCCCACCCCTACCTGCCAATCATCTTCGTCAGAAAAAGCATGAGCAGAGCAACCCCCCCCCCCTTCATGCCAATCATCATCTTCAGAAAAAGCAAAAACAGAGCAGCCCCACCCCTTCCTGCCAATCAACTTCATCAGAAAAAGCATGAGCACCCCACCCCTTCCTGCCAATCATCTTCTTCAGAAAAAGCCGGAGCAGTCCCACCCCTTCCTGCCCCCACCCCTTCCTGCCAATCATCATCTTCAGAAAAAGCATGCTGCCTATTACAATGTGACGTGCAGCTTTAAATTTCACCATCTGATTTACATAGTCAAATTCAGGGGTCACAGGGCTAGCCCATGGTTGCAAACTTTACCTATGAAGCAATTTTTGATTGCAAAATAACATATCTGTCTTTCTTTTTCAATATAAGAGGTCTACATTATTTTAACATTCTCGTTCACCCTCAAATGACCCTGTGTGGTGGCATCTGATTTACATAGTCAAATTCAGGGGTCATAGGGCTAGCCCATGGTTGCAAACATTACCTATGAAGCCATTTTTGATTGCGAAATAACACATAATTATCTGTCTTTCCTTTTCAACATAAGAGGTCTGCATTAATATTAACCTTCTTGTTCCCCCCGAAATGACCCTGTGTGGTTGGTGGGACGATAACGTAAAAGAGCTAACCTACCGTCGCAACACAGTAACAGCAGTGCGAAAAATAAAAAATGAAAACACAACTTACATTGGGGATGTTTCTGGGTTCAATGTACCTGGACAGGCGACCAATGGAAGGCATTCCAAAGTTCTTGAATGGGTCCTGGAAAAGGAAATCTGCAGTCAGGATGGTGGTGGTGGTGGTGGTGGTGGTGGTGGTGGTGGTGGTTGTTGCTGTTGTCGTTGATGTTAAAACAAGTCAACAAACATGCACTCACAATGTTGGTGCAAGACTGCAGGCACGTGCTTGACCTAACAGGCAACAAGGTGGCCTCGATCAAAAGCTACTGGCATTGGCATTTCATGGGCTCTTGCCAGAATGCTGGGGCTAAAGCAGAATCTGTGTGTGTGTGTGTGTGTGTGTGTGTGTGTGTGTGTGTGTGTGTGTGTGTGTGTGTGTCTGTGTGTGTGTGTCTGTGTGTGCTTCTGTGTGTTTGTGTGTGTGGAGGGGGGTTACAAGCATGGGTGGGTGCCTGCATGCATGTATGATTGGGGTATGTGTGTGTGTATGTGTGTGTGCACACGTGTATGCTTGCATCTGTGTGTGTGCATGCATGCATGTGTGCATGTTCATATAATGTATGCATGCAAACATGCATGTGAATGTGTGTGTGTGTGTGTGTGTGTGTGGGGAGGGGGGGGGGGGCATCTGTCTCTCTCTCAGTGTTGGCCCATGTCTATGTCTGTCTGTCTGTGTAGCATTTATTCCTGCCTATATCATCAAGCAAATCTACCAATCAAGTGTTATAAAGACCTCAGCGTAAACCCGGCACTCAAAGGACCAGCCGTCCACAGGAACGTCACTCTGCTTGTGCAGCAGTTTATGACCTGCAAAACGATCAGTGAACCCTTTGACTGATTGACAGTAGCACAGACACTAATGGCATGAACAGAAAATAAAGACAGAAAGAGAACATTAACAACACACAAACAGAACCAAATGCAAGCACACACACGCATTCCGCATGTGCACACATCCACAGATACATGTCCATCACATACACTCACACACAAACAACATACACACACACATGCATGCATGCACATGTCCACACACAAGAAGGTATCAAGTAATTAACTATCACACACACACACACACACACACACACACACACACACACACACACACACACAACACACCACACCACCCCCAACATGAAAGAAAAAGCGTACCCACCTTTAGCCACCCTCAGCATGTGATGCACGATGTCGATGCCCGTGATGCACTCTGTGATGGGGTGCTCGACCTGCAGGCGAGTGTTCATCTCCAGAAAGAAAAAGTTCTTCTGTTTGTCCACCAGAAACTCCACAGTTCCTGCAAATTTAAATTAACCAACAGGCTGAACAATCAGTCAACAAGTGATGTATGCATGTGTGCATCTGGCGCTGTGAACACACTATGTTCTGTGTGGAAATCCTTATAAATTCTCATGTATAAAATTTCACTCGCTCACTCATGCCTGTATGTATACAAATGATGCCCTGTAATTTTATATTTACTCTTCAGTAGCTTAGCAAAGACTAGTTATTAGACAGGTTTTTGACAGAACCTTACAATCCTTGTAAAATAAAGTTTTCGAGTTTGAGTTTGAGTTCTCACCTGCACAATCATAGCTGACGGCTGTAGCCAGGGCTCTGCCAACCTCTACACCCAACTCTCGCCTGCAGAATCATAGCTGACGGCTTAAGCCAGAGTTCTGCCAACCTCTACACCTAGCTCTCACCTGCAGAATCCTACCTGATGGCTTAAGCCAGAGCTCTACCAGTCTCTACGCCTAGCTCTCACCTGCAGAATCATAGCTGACGGCTTAAGCCAGAGCTCGACACCTGCAGAATCCTAACTGACAGCTTTAGCTAGAGTTCTACCTATCTCTACACCCAACTCTCACCTGCAGAATCCTAGCTGATGGCTTAAGCCAGAGCTCTGCCAAACTCTACACCTAGCTCTCACCTGCAGAATCCTAGCTGTTTTTGTTTTGTTTTGTTTTTGTTTCTTTGTTTGTTTTTTACCGTATATACTGACTTTTTGTGCACATGTGATTTGTCCTGTTAACATAGTACAGTTAAGGGACGTTAAAAATCCAAGTATTAACTCCTTCTGTATATGTGATTATATGTTTTAATTATACAAATGACCGACTGCCTGCTCATACCTCTGAACTTTGTCAAAAATTAATAATTATGCTACTGTAGAAAAATGACTTCAAACCATCTTTCCCTTTCCATCTCCCCACCCACCTCTGTCTCCTTACGCCATTTCTCTCTCGCTAGTATTCCTTTAGGCCACCAGACAATCTATCTGTTTACCTAACATTGTTTTGTTTTTCAACTACAATTTGTTTTGACTGTTTTCCAGTGACTGTTCATATTTTTTTGTTTTGTTATTGTTGTTTGTTTGTTTCTTTCTTTTTTGTTTCCTCTTGTTTTTGTTTTTTATTGTTGTTATTTTTTTGTTACGTCTCATTTATTGATAGCGAAGTGAAATTGTTCGTCCGCCATACATTGTGTTTTTTCCAACTACATGAGCTCATCGCCTATAAGCTATAGCTTGTTGATGAGCACATAATGATTTTTTTCTATGTTTATTTCGTCTCGAATAAATTTTTGTTTAAACCAATCCTAGCTGACGGCTTAAGTCAGAGTTCTACCGACCTCTACACTGAGTTCTCACCTGCAGAATCATAGTTGACGGCTTTAGCCAGGGCCACTGCCTGGTCACCCATCTCCTTCCGCAGGCCTGGGTCCAGGAACACACTGACAAACACACACATAGCATGTCGGACTGACAGAAGATAACAAAAGAATGTCTAAAACATGGCACGACAAAGTACCCAGATTTTTCCTTGAGGTGGCATAAATGATTCTGCTAGCTCTTGTGTGTATGTGTGTGTGTGTGTGTGTTGTGTGTGTGTGTGTGTGTGTGTGTGTGTGTGTGTGTGTGTGTGTGTGTGTGTATGTGTGTGTGTAATTCCCCTAGCTCTCATTTTTAGGCTTCACCATAATGAAAAAAGATCAGTGTTCTGTCACAGCACATTTCTAGCCATCTCCAGGATCATCGAGATCCTGGTCATTCTGCCAAAAGTGCATGTGGCAGGTGCCAGCTAAACACACATATACCCAATGTATGTGGCTTCGAATGATGTGACACTGTAAACTGATGCATAGCTGTATGGTGCCCACAAAATGTGCACCAAGATGACAGCAGTTTCACATGGCACCAGCCATGCAACAACCAAAAAGCTCTGAAAGTACACCACTTTGGTTGGTAAATATTAAAAAATGTTACAAAAAAGGCTACAGCTACTCTTTCCAAATCACATGTGACAGGAGCATAGTGAGTCTGCTCAAGAACAGAGAATAGCGTGATATAGAAACGACCAACAACAAGATGGACACTTCTATGGTGTACTCACCTTGGAGCTTCCTCTATGACTTTCTGGTTTCTGCGCTGGATGGAACATTCTCTCTCGTTCAGCCACAAGGCATTACCATGGCGATCGCATAAAACCTGGACAGCATAAAGAGAAGCCAGTCCCTTTTTTTTCTGTCTTTTTGGCAAAGCACTGAGGGGCTTTTATGCACTAACATGCATCCATCCATTACAATATATTTTTTCTCTTCTCTCTCTCATCCCTATACCTAAAGCAAAGTGCGCTGAAAAATAAACAAACATGTGCATATTCACACAGATAAACACGCGTATGCACACACACACACACACACCGAAAAACAAACAAACATGCATATTCACACAGAGAAACACACGCACATGCACACACACGCACGCACGCGCGGTCGCCCACAGGACCATGGCACTGAGTACAATTTACACAATTATTAACGTCATTAATAACCTAGTCTAGATTTGTATCAGCTTTTTATAATGCAACCACTCGGTTGCTATCTTTGTCGTACGACATCATTAACATCGCATTATATTTATCTACATCAGATGTATTTTTTAAATAGCATTTGAACAAGTGCAGCTGAGGTATATTCTTGTTAATCTTACATGTATATTACAGAACTTTGCTTACAAAATAATCATACCAAAGGCACTATCTGATTTAAAATGACTGTGGGAGATGTGACCAGAGAGTATGAAATTTTCATTTTGTGTTACTGTGATCACATTTGACCTCCCAGTATTAAGTGCAGTCTGGAACTGTTCCTAGAAAGACTTTATGTACCCACATCTCCAAAAAATGTGATTGATAGTCTTTTCCCCATCTACAAAAAGAACAGTTAATGTCATTTTGAATACCCATGTGCATCAAAACAATATTGGTAGCCAATATTGAATGTACATGGCTTATTTGGAACATTTTAGTTCTATCTCTTGAATGTTTCACATTTTATTAAAAGTACTGCTCCAGTTAATGTCTTGATTCAATCTTGCTTCCCATTTTTCACAGCACTTAGGTTTATCTTTACCCTGTGTAAGCACTTCATAATAATTTATAGGTGTGAGCCTTTTTGTTGACTGTAAATAATCTTAAGCGTCTTGTCAAATTGGTTGAACTATTACCCTCAACTGTTAGTCCTGTTTTATGTATACAGCTTTTAATAGCTTGTACACATCCTATAATTACATGTAATGTAACCCGTATATTTCTTTAAACCTTTTAGATAATATAAACAGACCATTTTCATTCAAAACGTTTTTGATAAAACATACGCCTTTGTCTATTCACTTTCCATATAAAACAGTTTTATTTCCAACCAGAATATTGTCACTGCGGAAGAAAGGATCAATGACTAGCTCTTCTGAGTTTTCTACATGTATTTGCTTGCCAAACTCTCTATCAGCTTCAAATACATGAATCCAAAACTGACTAAAATTCTGTTCCTGACTAGGGCAGTTTGATCCCAACTGTTCAAACAATAACACTTTCGGGTAAGTTGATGTAATTATACCTAGGAAGAAAAACAGTGATTTCTGGCAAAATCGCCAGTCAAGCAAAAAGACTTAATTCAACTGTCGAGTGCAGTTTTTATGACGATCATATCCGAAAAAACATCCCCTGGAACGAGAGGGAGGGAGAGAGAGTAAACCTTTAGATAAAGAAGAAACAACAGAGTTCCCCCTTTCCTCCCTCTCCCTCTAAATCTACCCCCAAGTTGCAAAAAAACGGAAGACAAGGTCTATACAGGCAGATGAATCAAACATGTTTGAATACACATGATTTTATCCTGCACAACAGCGCACATCTTTACTTATAAGCATACCAACAGTATAGGTATGCCATATTCTTATGTAATTTTTATTTTATTTTTAAAATGTAATAACATCCCACTGACTAGAATTACAAATCTGATGATAAATTATGACTCCATAATTTTGATTTGCACAATAAATTAATGTGCAAGGTGTACGATGTTGATCAACACTCCTGTTTTATAATAAGTACATATATACATATATGTATACAATGAAGATTATTTTTTAATTTAATGGTTTTCTTTCTTGTCTTTTTTACAAGAGCGATATGACTGAACAAGCACACTGTCTAAACAAGCAGATACTCATACAAAGCAACACAAAACAGAGTGTCCGAATATTTAAATGGCTTAAGAATCAGTCATGCAGGTCTCCGGTGTGAACAACTGCATGCTGCAGGCAGCAAGTCAAACACACTCAACATTCTAGAACATGCCAGAACTTTTAAAAATTAATACTCAGGTGCAAATCACAAAACACAGATGTCTCGATTTCCAGAACAAATGAAACTTCCAAGCAAATGCAAATGTTTAAATCAACATGTGTGTGTGCGTGTGTGCATGCGTGTGTGCGTGTGTTTTTAAAAAAAATGAAAGTGAATGTGTGTGTGTGTGTGTGTGTGTGTGTGTGTGTGTGTGGTGTGGTGTGTGTGTGTGCATGTCTGTATACACACACAATGCATGTGCATGTCATGTCCAATGAGTGTGTGTTTGTGTGTGTATTTGCGTTCCTGTGGGGGGGAAAACAAACAAAAAACAACAAAACAAAAACCCAACTTCTTCTTTTTTTAAGCCTTTACACATACACAAGCTGCGTGCAGGATACACCTGTTTCAGTTGTTCAAATCTCATTGTGTCAACAGAGAAGCCAGTCTCAGTTCACCATCACTTTGAAACAAAATGAAGACCTGTGATGTAAATTAGACACAGCTAACCATAAACCCATATATAACAATTACCTTCTCGTTGTTTTGTTTTGTGTTGTTTTGCTGTGAAAAATGATCATTTGCAAAGAAGCTATGGATGCATTACCTTGTCATTTTGTTTTGTGTTGCTTTGCTGCCAGGAATGCTCATTTGCTAAGAAGCTACATACCTGGAGATATCATGCTAGTATTAAACTGGTGTTGACCACAATGAATGATTTTTCATCGTGTTTGATTAACACCCCAGTAAACATGCCGGATCCGATCCGGAAGCGTTTTGGTTACGGACAGTTATGGCCATTACAGCCAGCATGCAGCCATAATTGGGCCGGATCGTATATGCCGGATCCGACTTCCCACATCCTTTTCAGTTCCGTTCTTCCAAAGAAGGCATGGGCCACACTATGCCAAACCAACGCGGATCTGATCTGGATGGCCTGGCCAGGGTTTGGCTACATTCATCTGGTCTGAAAGCAAGCTGGTGTGCAGGAATCATCAGGCCTGGTTTCTGGCAGGAGGCAACCGGCCTGCTACTAGTTTCCCATTTTTAGACTAGGCTGCGTTCTTCCACAGATGTCCCACATAATATTAGACAAAACCAGCCTGGAGCTGATATAGTTCTGACAGATTGTGCCAGGTTTTGGCCAATCAGGTCCAGTGCGGAAGTAAGCCAATGTGCAAGAATCATCCGGCCCGCTTCTGGCCAATGCTTCCCAACCCATCCGGCCCAGATGCGAATTGGATCTGGCACGTTTACTGGGACAGAACATTTTGTTTAGAGAAAATATCATGTTTTCCAGAAGCAAGCTGTTAACTAATGTTAGAGCTGCCTTATGTGCAGCCTCACCAGCCTTACCTGCATCTCAATGTGACGAGGGTTGTCCACAAACTTCTCTATTAACATCCTGTCATCACCAAAACTGGACTTGGCTTCCTCTGTACACAGCCTGAACGCCACCCTGAATACAATACACAAAGCAAGCGTCACAAGTACAGCAAATTGAACAAGATTTTTTCAAAGAATATTAGCCCCCAAAAGATAGAACAGGGGCACAGCTGAGTGACTAATGAGTGGTGGGGTTAATAATTAGTCTCATAATTTTAAACTTATAAGTTAATAATCAAACTCATAATTATAAACTTATAAAACATGACGTACACAATCATGCAAGGTTAAAAAGAACGCTTATTTCATATGGCACAACTATTGCACATGGCATACACATGAAAGGTTAAAAAGAATGCTTATTTCATATGACACAACTATTTCACATGACATACACATGAAAGATTAAAAAGAACGCTTATCTCGTATGACACAACTATTTCACATAACATACACATGAAAGATTAAAAAGAATGCTTACTTCATATGACACAACTATTTCACATGACATACACATGAAAGATTAAAAAGAACGCTTATCTTGTATGACACAACTATTTCACATAACATACACATGAAAGATTAAAAAGAATGTTTACTTCATATGACACAACTATTTCACATGACATACACATGAAAGATTAAAAAGAATGCTTATCTCATATGACACAACTATTTCACATGACATACACATGAAAGATTAAAAAGAACGCTTATCTCATATGACACAACTATTTCACATGACATACACATGGAAGGTTAAAAAGAACGCTTATTTCATATGACACAACTATTTCACATGACATACACGTGGAAGGTTAAAAAGAACGTTTATTTCATATGACACAACTACTTGACACTGCGTGACATGAAATAGTTGCGTCATGTGAAATAAGCGTTCTTTTTAACCTTTCGTGCGTTTGGGTTTAGCACATGCTACCTTCTCTCGCCCAACACGGGGTGAACCTCAGGGTTTCAACCAAGGGCTGCTCATGAACAAACACACCACCTCCTCTTCTCTATTTCCGCACTGTGATTGCTGAGCTGATCATTACCTGGCTTCTTCTTCATCACGGGCTATCCTCATCCCTTTCCCGCCTCCTCCTGCAGATGCCTTGATCATCACAGGGTAACCTGAAATCAGCATCATCAGCGGTTGTGACAATGACGCACGTAAAGATTTGATGAAATGGATCCCAACGGATATGGTTTGATTTAAGACTGAGCCACTGTGTGTATGTGGGTTTGTGTGTTTTATATATATATACACCTGTCATGACAATGACGCACGTAAAAATTTGATGAAACTGATCCCAATGGATATGGTTTAAGACTGAGTCACTGTGTGTATGCGGGTCCGTGTGTTTTATATAGTTGTCATGAAAATGACGCATGTATGAATTTGATGAAATGGATCCCAATGGATATGGTTTGATTTAAGACTGAGCCACTGTGTGTATGTGGGTTTGCGTGTTTTATATATATATACCTGTCATGACAATGACGCATCTAAAAATTTGATGAAATTGATCCCAATGGATATAGTTTAAGACTGAGCCACTGTGTGTATGTGGGTTTGCATGTTTTATATATATACACATGTCATGACAATGACGCATCTAAAAATTTGATGAAATGGATCCCAATGGATATGGTTTGATTTAAGACTGAGCCACTGTGTGTGGGTTTGCGTGTTTTATATATATATATATATATATATATATATATATATATATATATATATATATATATATATATATATATATATACCTGTCATGACAATGACGCATCTAAAAATTTGGTGAAATGGATCCCAATGGATGTGGTTTAAGATTGAACCACTGTGTGTATGTGGGTTTGCGTGTTTTGTATATATACATCTGTCATGACAATGACGCATCTAAAAATTTGATTAAATGGATCCCAATGGATATGGTCTGATTTAAGACTGAGCCACTGTGTGTATGTGGGTTTGCATGTTTTATATATATACACCTGTCATGACAATGACGTATCTAAAGATTTGATGAAACTGATCCCAATGGATATGGTTTAAGACTGAGCCATTGTGTGTATGTGGGTTTGTGGGTTTTATATATATACCTGTCATGACAATGACGACATCTAAAAATTTGATGAAATGGATCCCAATGGATATGGTTTGATTTAAGACTGAGCCACTGTGTGTATGTGGGTTTGCGTGTTTTATATATATATACCTGACAATGACGCACATAAAAATTTGATGAAATGGATCCCAATGGATATGGTTTAATTTAAGACTGAGCCACTGTGTGTATGTGGGTTTGCGTGCTTTATATATATACCTGTCATGACGATGACGCATCTATAAATTTATGAAATGGATCCCAATGGATATGGTTTGATTTAAGACTGAGCCACTGTGTGTATGTGGGTTTGTGTGTTTTATATATATACCTGTCATGACAACAACGCACATAAAAAATTGATGAAATGGATCCCAATGGATATGGTTTGATTTAAGACTGAGCCACTGTGTGGGTTTTATATATATACACCTGCCATAACAATGATGCATCTAAAAATTTGATCAAATTGATCCCAATGAATATGGTTTAAGAGTGAGCCACTGTGTGTATGTGGGTTTGTGTGTTTTATATATATACCTGTCATGAAAAAGACACATGTATGAATTTGATGAAATGGATCCCAATGGATACGGTTTGATTTAAGACTGAGCCATTGTGTGTATGTGGGTCTTTATTTTATACATCTGTATATATACCTGTTGTGAAAATGATGCATATATAAATTTGATGAAATGGATCCTAATGGATACAGTTTGATTTAAGACTGAGCCATTGCATGTTTGCATTATGTGAGTCTATGTGTTTTACATACACATTGTCATGACAATGACGCATGTATGAATTGATCAAACGGATCCCAATGGAGCCTGTTTAAGACTGAATCATTCTGTGCACAGATTATGTCAAATGTGCAGCAGAACCTGTCAACTGACATGTTGCATGTGCAGCAGAACCTGTCAACTGACATGTTGCATGCACAGCAGAACCTGTCAATCACATGTTGCATGCACAGCAGAACCTGCCAACTGGCATGTTGCATGCACAGCAAAACCTGTCAACCGACATGTTGCATGCGCAGCAGAACCTGTCAACTGACATGCTGCATGCGCAGCAGAACCTGTCAACTGACATGTTGCATGCACAGCAGAACCTGTCAACTGACATGTTGCACGCACAGCAGAACCTGTCAACTGACATGTTGCATGTGCAACAGAACCTGTCAACTGACATGTTGCACGCGCAGCAGAACCTGTCAACCGACATGTTGCATGTGCAGCAGAACCTGTCAACTGACATGCTGCATGCGCAGCAGAACCTGTCAACTGACATGTTGCATGCACAGCAGAACCTGTCAACTGACATGTTGCATGCAAAGCAGAACCTGTCAACTGACATGTTGCATGCACAGCAGAACCTGTCAACTGACATGTTGCATGCACAGCAAAACCTGTCAACTGACATGTTGCATGCACAGCAGAACCTGTAACTGACATGCTGCATGCACAGCAGAACCGATCAACTGACATGTTGCATGCGTAGCTGAACCTGCCAACTGACATGTTGCATGCACAGCAGAACCTGCCAACTGACATGTCACATGTGCACCAGAACCTGCCAACTGACATGTTGCATGCACAGCAGAACCTGTCGACTGACATGTTGCATGTGCACCAGAACTTGTCAACTGTCATGTTACATGTGAAGCAAAACCTGTTGTGCACGCATCAGAACATGCTAACTGACACATGCAATAATGTCCTGCAGTATGACAAGAATAAGCAACAAGTCACCCTCTGACCCCCCCATCAGCAGAAATCTAATCTTCAGCTAAGAACCACAGGTACGCCTCTCACTAGCTTCGGGAATCTTAAAGGAGACCCAAGGGAAGAATCTTCGTGGGCTCTGTGCACAGGAATGAAATTAAAATGAGAGCTACAGCAGTTATTCAGTAGATGTAGGATCTACTTTGTTAAAACTGTTGTTTGAAAACCACAAAAACACAGCCATGAGCACAGACATTTTGTGTCTGGCAGTCGGTCTGTTGTCTGTGCCGTGCCACTGGCGTGTGTGACAGAAGTGTATATCAAGACATTTTTCTGCTTTTTATTGGTTGAAAAAACAAGCAAACAAAAAAAACAGACAGCAAAGCTAAAAAAAAAAAAAAAAAAAAGTACCTCCTCTGTTACATAAATACTGAAAGAGCCACCAAATCAAAAGCTGCACATGGAAATATTTGCACATTTTCAGCATTTTTTAGGCCAACTTACAACTTTGGCCTGGAGTCCCCTTTAAATGAATCAACAGAATGAGCCCACACCATACCTATTTCCTTGGCCAGTTTGACGCAGTGCTCCACATCTTCCACAACGCCATCAAACCCCGGTATCATGTTGACACCAGCCTTCATGGCAATTCGCTTGCTCTCAATTTTGTCGCCCATCAGTTGAATGGACTCGCTGTTGGGCCCGATGAACTCCACGCCTATTTCTTTCTGAAAGAAAAAGAAGAAGTAAAAATACAGGGTAGAAACAATTAACAGTAACAGTTACACATTTCAGACCACAGAGTTACTTTATGGGGGAAGGAGGTGTCAGAGGTCAGAGTGTGTGTCTGTGTGTGTGAATGTGTGCGTTCATGAGTATATATGCATATGTGCCTGTATGTGTGTGTGTGTGTGTGTGTGTGTGTGCACGCACATGTGCATGAGTGTATGCATGTGTGCCTCTGTGTGTGCATGTGTGCATGCATGCGCATGGGTATGTGTGTTTTGGGGGCTTGTGTGCATGTGTGAGTGCATGTATGCATGTGTGAGTGCATGCCTACATGCATGGCTGCATGTGGCTATGTGCATGGCTGCATGTGGCTATGTATGGTTATACATTCATATAAAACTGTCCAGTGTCACAGCTTGCCTGCCACATACCTCTGCCCCTTTAACACTAAGCCTCAAGCAGTGCAAACACACCTCACTGGGAGCACTAGAACTCTACTCACACTGGGAGCACTAAAACTCTATCACTGGGAACACTAAAACACTACTCACACCTCACTGGGAGCACTAAAACTATACTCACACTGGGAGCACTAAAACTATACTCACACCTCACTGGGAGCACTAAAACTCTACTCACACTTCACTGGGAGCACTAAAACTCTACTCACACCTCACTGGGAGCACTAAAACTCTCTCACACTGGGAGCACTAAAACTATACTCACACCTCACTGGGAGCACTAAAACTCTACTCACACCTTACTGGGAGTACTAAAACTCTCCTCACACCTCACTGGGAGCACTAAAACTCTACTCACACCGGAAGCACTAAAATTCTACTCACACCACACTGGGAGCACTAAAACTCTATTCACACCTCACTGGGAGCACTAAAACTCTACTCACACCTCACTGGGAGCACTAAAACTCTACTCACACTGGAAGCATTAAAACTCTACTCACACCTCACTGGGAGCACCAAAACTCTACTCACACCCCACTGGGAGCACTAAAACTCTACTCGCACCTCACTGGGAGCACTAAAACTCTACTCACACCTCACTGGGAGCACTAAAACTCTACTCACACAGGGAGCACTAAAACTCTCCTCACACTGGGAGCACTAAAACTCTACTCACACCTCACTGGGAGCACTAAAACTCTACTCACACCTTACTGGGAGCATTAAAATTCTACTCACACCTCACTAAAATTCTACTCACACCTCACTGGGAGCACTAGAACTCTACTCACACCCCAATGGCAGCATTAAAACTCATCTTTTAAACTCCACTTAAAATCAACAGGGATTTTTTTTTTTTTAAGCAAGTTCCCCATTTTGCTAGGCTCTCACTTTGCTTTCTTCTGCCTATTAAACAAAACATATTTTGATGAGGCTAGTATCTTTACACCAGAGGCTATATAAGCACTGAATCAAAATTTTTAAAAATCGTTGTTAATCGTGCAGTGGAACACCATTTTTAAGGCCACTCTAAAAACCAAGCAAAACTGCGGGTGGTCTTTTATCAGGGCGGTCTTTCATCAGGGTTGTCATTCATCAGAGTGGTTTCTCATCAGGGTGGTCTTTCATCAGGGTGACCTGTTATCAGGGTGGTTTCTCATCAGGTGACCTACAGCAGTTGTTCAGCTGATGTACGATCTACTTTGTTAAAACTGCTGTTTGAAAACCATAAAAATACAGCCATGAGCACTGACATTTTGTGTCTGGCGGTCTGTTTGTTGTCTGTGACGTACCAAATGAGGCTGGCATGTGTGGTTTCTCATCAGGTAGCCATTCATCAGAGTACTCTCTCATCACAGTTTGGTCTTTCATCAGGATGGTTTTTCATCAGGATGGTCTCTAATCAGGGTGGTCTTTCATCACGATAGTTTCTAATCAGGGTGGTCTTTCATCAGGACAGTTTCTAATCAGGGTGGTCTTTCATCAGGATAGTTTCTAATCAGGGTGGTCTTTCATCAGGGCAGTCTTTCATCAGGATGGTCTCTAAACAGGGTGGTCTTTCATCAGGATGGTCTCTAATCAAGGTGATCTCTCATCAGATGGTCTTTTCATCAGGATGGTCTCTCATCAGGTGGTCTTTTGTCAGGGTGTTCCCTCATCAGGACGGTCTTTTATCAAGGTAGTCTCTAATCAGGATGGTCTTTCATCAAGACGGTCTTTCATCAGGGCGGTCTTCCATCAGGGCAGTATTTCATCATGGAGGTCATTTGTCAGGGCAGTCTTTTATCAGGATGGTCTTTCATCATGGCAGTCTATCAGGGGGGTCTTCATCAGGGGTCTTTCAGGGTCTTTCATCAGGCGGTTTTTATCAGGGTCTTTCATCAGGATGGTCTTTCATCAGGATGGTCTTTCATCAGGGCGGTCTATCAGGGGAGTCTTTCATCAGGATGGTCTTTCATCAGGGCGGTCTGTCATCAGGGTGGTCTTTCATCAGGGCGGTCTATCAGGGGAGTCTTTCATCAGGGCAGTCTTTCATCAGGATGGTCTTTCATCATGGCGGTCTATTAGGGGAGTCTTTCATCAGGGCAGTCTTTCATCAGGATGGTCTTTCATCAAGGCAGTCTATCGGTGGAGTCTTTCATCAGGGCAGTCTGTCATCAGGGTGGTCTGTCATCAGGGTGGTCTTTCATCAGGGTGGTCTTTCATCATGGCAGTCTATTAGGGGAGTCTTTCATCAGGGCAGTCTTTCATCAGGATGGTCTTTCATCAAGGCAGTCTATCGGGGAGTCTTTCATCAGGGCAGTCTGTCATCAGGGTGGTCTGTCATCAGGGTGGTCTTTCATCAGGGTGGTCTTTCACCAGGGGTTTCATTAATGCATGTCACACGACAAATCCATATGCTCAGGTGCTGGAGGAGATGATTACCATGAACTCTGACCATGCCATGCATGACTGCCTTATAAAGAGGAGAACATAAGTAGGTGTCTGAGTAACCTGTATCCACACACATAGTTCAGAAGCTGTGTGAGAGTCAAGGTGGCCGTCCTGAGCTGCCCATCCTAACGAGCCTCAAGGTTTCCGTGGACGTAAAGCAATACTGAACCATGCTCACGCATTGGTCTCAGCGGGTCCCTAATATGTCAACCAACATCCGAGGACATTAAGCATCATCTGAAGTAACCTGTGTGTGTTTCTGCACTGAGGAGCGTTTGGCAGATATTCAGAATATCTTCTCCTTACCAGTTTGGCAGCAAAAACGGTGTTCTCTGACAAAAATCCATAGCCTGGGTGAACCTGAGGAATTGGAAACAAAACAAAAAAGTAAGCAAAGAAAGTAATCCAACATGAATCAACTTTCCAAACTGCATATCTACAACATGGAATACCCCCCTCCCCCCCCCCCCCCCCCCCCCAAAAGCTCATGAAAAGCTCATGAACACAGCATCCCAGCCCTTGACAGCTTGTGTCCAAACAATGGACTAGTCTGGCTGGGATTTTTAATTTTGCACACTGTTGATGCAGGCGACTGCAACTGCACATGGGGGGCTGTATAAACGCTGCAAGCATCTGTACTGAAAGTTCATTCTGTGAAAAAGAAAACAAAAAACACCCTTGCAGCAGAAGTGTACTGGATGTTATGTTCCACCAAGTGTGCAACACCTGTGCCCATTAAGTTCTTAAGAAATCAGACTCACAGCTTGTGTACCAGTGTCTTAAACATGCCCATTAATTTCTTTTCAAATCAAACTCACAGCTTGTGCGCCGGTGTCTTGAACATGCCCATTTAAATTCCTTTGAAATGAAACTCATGGCTTGTGCACTGGTGTCTTGAACATGTCCATTTAAATTCCTTCAAAATGAAACTGACAGCTTGTGCACTGTGTCTTAAACATGGCCCATTAAGTTCTTTTGAAATCAAACTCACAGCCTGTGCGCCGGTGTCTTGAACAGCTTGCAGAATCCTGTCCATTCGCAGATAGCTCTCACTGGTTGGCGCCTTGCCAATACACACCGCTTCATCGGCCATGCGTGTATGAACCTGCGACAAGCAAACCAACATTTCACTGCACTGAGTATGACATAATGATATTCTACCTTGTCCCATTTCCCAATATTTTTCTTTGATAAACTGAGATAAAAACCAAAAAAAGAAGTATTTTCAATCTTCACATCACAGTGCATCACATCACAGCCCAGTGCATCTTGTTACAGCACCAATGCTTAAAATTCTGATCTGGTAAAGAAAAGAAAAAAAGGAAAAAAAAAAGAAAGAAGACTAACTGTATAGGTCATTATGAAATTATTCTGATAGATTTTTATTTTATTTTTGTAACATCATCAGTGTTAACATAATGTTTAAAGATCACTGTGATTCTAATCAACAGAAATAAATACAGACACAGATACATACACATACACAGGCACACACACAGGCACACCCACACACACACACACACACACACACACACACACACACACACACACGCTGCATGCAGACACATTTCATGCAGACACATTTCTTCTTCTTAGTAATTTAATGTGGGGAAGGGAAAGGGGGTTTGGCCAGCTGAGCAGAATGAGACAGGTGGTGTGGAAACAGGTGGAGGGGGATGTGGGGGGAGGGGGGGGTTATTGATTGGAGGAGCTCAGCCAGCCCTCAACAGAGCATTTGATTTTGAAGGCATGTGTGCATGCGCACGCACGCACGCACACACACACACACACACACACACACACAACACACACACACTCTCTCTCTCTTTTTCTCATGACACATGACTAAACACACAAACATACCAACAACAAACAAAACGCAAGTAAAGAACATCAAAACATGACTCTGCAACTTACAGCCAAGGAGTCCACATCACTGTGAACAGCCACCGTCTTGATCCCCAACCGGCGACATGTCCGGATCACCCTGCACGCTATCTCTCCTCGGTTGGCAATTAACACTTTGTCAAATTTCTGAGACAGAAAAAAGTCAACACATCCATGGAGAGAGATAAAGCAGTCAAAAACTCCCCATTCAAAATTTCATAATACTGTCCAAGTGCTGAAAAAGAGAAAAGAATCAACATACTTTATGTGGAGATAAAACAGTCAACAGTTGAATAAGCTACCTGTTCATAACAGTTAACACTGTCCAGTTCCTCAAAAGGTAAGTGTGTGTATCTACAGATTACACTGTGTGATAGACAGACAACACACACTCTCTCTCTCCTGTTGTCTCAAAGTGACCATGTACTAACTAAGTCTGTGTGTATGTATGATAGATGGACACAACTCTCTCTCTCTCTCTCTCTCTCTCTCTCTCCTCTCTCTCTACACACACACACACACACACACACACACACACAACACAGAGTAAAAAACAAAAACAAGAGGTGAGTGACTGTAAAAATGTGTGATCAGAATTCGCATCACTGTAGGGGACAGAGTCATGCTGCAAAATATACAAAGTTGAGCAAAGCGTGACAACTGTGGGTGATTGCATAACAGGAACATCGCACACTCGGATAGACAATACAATAACAGTGCATCCCAATATTATATTCCATATTTGTACCATATACTTGATATAGTACATAAAATTATACACATAAAAGCATCACTAAGCCAATCTCATATTAGATTCTCCAGTACGAGATCCCACACCAGGGCTTGCACTGGTATGTACCAGCACAAATCCTATATCAGCACATACAAAAACGATGTCTTACAGCTTCATCAGCCTCTGCTTTGTCGTTCCAGTACATCTCCCTCAGCAGCAGTTTGGTGGTTGACAGGCATCTTGTCTGGCAAACACTCACCACCTAACAAACAGAGAAACACAAATCAACTAAACATAGTACACACACGGATACGATACCATTATCAGTCATGAAGCCTGCACAGTTTTATGTGCGATATGCTTCTTTATGAAGCTTTCCACAAAATTGATTCTAAGGTAGAAGCCGCGTCAACCGTACAGGGTCACCTCGGACGAACAGACATTTGTGACACTGAGAATGAAAAAAACACAAAATGTGTCTCTAAGACTCTTCTTCTTCGCAATACTACTGGAATCTCAACAGTTATGGGGAAAATACATCATGGGCAGCGTGCAAAATCCCTGTAAATGTATTATTGTCCGGGGTGGCCTAATACGTTGTTTTAAAAACAAACAAACAAATAAAGGAGTATAAACACATTGTCTGTTTCCAGGTCTTCAAACTCAGGTGACAGTCATCAACACATTGTGTTGCATACTTCTGTCAATGCACCAATCGTTTTACCTTTTTTGAGTAGCACAGTGATGCCGACGGCAAAGGAAAGACAGCAGAAGCGCGTAGCAGTCGACAGGAGGCTGCCATGCTGGACAATGTAATCTCGTTAATATATGTTACAGCGAGATTTTTTTTATTTTCTTTCAAAATAACTAAAGATTGGCATATGTTAATATTTTCGTTCATAATTTACAATATGTTTGTGACTTTTATTATAAAAAAGTAAAATGAAAATCTCGGAAGAACGAGATTCATTCATTACCCTAATCTTACCGCAGTCAAATGCTGTTTAGCACATTTAACTGCGTTTTGTATCCAGGTATAAAAAACGTTTTTCATTTCCCTGCAGATGTCGATATCTGGATTGATTTCAGAGAGGCATTTAGTAGAAATTGTTGACATTTAAGGTATGTATCGCTTTTCTTCGATTGTTGTTGTGATCAGGAAGCCCGTATCGAAACCCCACAGTCGGCCATTTTTGCTCTCCCGGTTGTGTTTACTGCAAATGATATGGTCATATCCAGACTTCTGATATCATTCGAAGAGTTTAGTATGTACTTTATTAGTAGATAAACATCTTAGCTTCATATGTCACCAGCTCTTTGAAAGTGGCGTCTATTGATTTAATGATTTTTCCAAGAAACCGAAATTGACATGTCCATTCGCATCTGACCGGATTTTGTCTGATCAGCCAAACGCCATTGTGATTGTGTGAGCTAAGTTTTATTTTTAACCTTGCATGCGGTACCGAAAAGTTTTTTTAGCGGAATTTCTACGCACTTTTACTTTGTAGTTTACGTACTGCGTCCAGTTGAGTGCCGTGTGGTTTGATGTCACATTCGCAGACGAACGTTTTTGATCGAGTACTGATTGGGTTACCACTCCACTCCTCCAGTGATTGTTCTGAAGCTCTGGCATGTTGCAGTATAATTTTGGGAGCCGAGATGTTCGACAGTTGCGTTCAGTCAAGTAACTGTATGGGGTTACTGTGAGAGCATTTAAGATGTTTGCAATTGCAGAAAATCATTTCACTGGGCTGACTGAGGATTCAGATTTTAACCTTGATGAGTTGATCACTTTAATTTGTTCAGGAAAATAGTAAACGACTTTAACAAAAGCATTCTTTCTTAGAATATGAATCACTAGCCCCAAGACACTAGCCAACAAGCTGATCACTTTGCCATTCTTCAGGGATTTGATCTCTTTGCCACTTTTCAGAGATTTCATCAATTTGCTACTAATGTAGTGTTGAGCTTTGTTCAGGGATTGCAGTACAGATCTGTCTGTACACTATACGATCTGTGCATTAGTGCCATGTATGTCTAGTATTAGTAATGTACTAAATGAGGTTGCAGTAATGAAGGTGACCATTGTATCAAAAGGTTATGCCACATAACAATTTGCATCCACAGATAAACCTATGCCGGCTGTGGTTTTGTTGTAATAGTTTTATGGTCCCTTGTAGTTGTACTGTTGTATAATTCACAGCATGCTGCATGTCTTCTGACATTTTGTCAGAGTTTGCAATGTTCTGTTTCTGTGGGTGGTACTGGTTGGCAAGCTTGTGGCCTATCAGACCAGGGATCAAAGAGATTGTGTAATGGCAAAAAGTCAAGCAAATATGGTGGCCTAATCAGATGAAAATTATGTATTTTGCCTTTTTTATGCAAGTTCCAAATCCATTATTGCCACAGTTCTTTTTTCTTGGATCTTGAATCCATCACTATTTCAACAAGGCAAAAGTTTATTTACCCCAGCAAAATGGAAACTGAAGGAGTGAAGCAAGAGCATTTTGGCTTGTTCTGGCCTAAACATCCAGTCAAATTCCAGGCAAGTCGCCAAGTGCCAGGCACAGTGTGGCATGTCAAGCAATGAGTGCCACAAGTCCGCATCTGATTTATGCAATTGTAAGAGAACTTTAAAGTAAAAGTCCAAGGTTTTTAAGTATGCAAAATGACCATCGAAATGATTGACAAATGAGTCACTAGGTTCAGATTTAATGAAATAAAAAAATGTTTAAATGGGTTTTTAATCGATTTTAATTTCTGTAGGCTGGCCGAGACTACAGTCTCGGGTTCTCCATCAGTCACATGACTTTCCTGGAAGTGACGTCAGTCTGGGGAGTCAGTGTGGTTGCCATCTTAGATTCTTCAGTAAACTGTGTATGCGTGTGGTCAACAAAAAAGTTAACTATGCCGGCCTACTGTGTTGCCGCTAACTAACAATTCACAGAGTCCCCAGGTATAACAATGCACAAGCTCCCGCACAATCAACCCGCAGTGAGGTGAAAGTGGATTAAATTTACACGGTTCAAACGAGCTGACTGTCTTGCTGCGCCACATCACACCCATTTGTGTAGCGAGCACTTCAGTGAGTGCGATTTTGCAAACCCCATGGAATACCGCATGGGGTTTGCTTCGAAGCTGACACGATGTTCCGGTACTCTTTCAAAATCCTGCCTGACAGGCTGTATCCTTGTGGGTCTTTCGGGCAAAGTATCAGTTTCGTCTTCAGAGCTCGCGTTGGCCATTTTGCGGCGACTTCCCAGAGTGACGTAGTAGGCATATGGTCACGTGATTTGGGTGTCATGGAAACGCTTTCGGTACTACAGAAAATGCCTTTTTTCGTGCATTTATGACCCTCAGATCACAGTTTCACCTACATCATCGTTCTCAGCGAGCTTTAACGGAAATCGTGTCAGAAATCACCCCAACCTTGGACTTGTCCTTTAAATGTTCTTTTGAATTTTTAAGTTTAGCCACTTCAGGCATGGCCGTCCACTCCAGTGCATTTCATTTTCAGCTGTAAAGAGAACATCACTGAGAATGTGAGATCAGTTTTTATTGAGTGTTCGCTGGAAATGTTTCATAGACTGATAAAAGTGATATACTACTAAGTACTGTAGTAGTAATAGTCTTACCGTATGATAATGTTTTACTATTTTGCATAGGATTTGTTTCTTTGAGGTTTAATTTTGTTTTGGGGTGTTACTCTTAGGAATAGGAGGGTATTTTGTAATAGCAGTGTCCGTGTATCAGGATTTTGTCATTAAACCAAAACAAGAACATGAAATTGAAATTGATTGATTAATTTTTATTCATGTTCAGCTGCCAACATTTTGACATGTTTCTGCAATATTGCGATATTGCCAATGCAACTGTCTTGGATTTCAGAAGCTGTGGTGGTATTGATAGACATTTCATGTTTGTGAGACTAAGAATTTTAAAAAAGTAACAAACAAATATTAAATAAGATGCACATTCATCAGTCCATAAGCAGATGAGTTCTTGGTAGTCATCAAAATAAAGGTCTGATACATATTGGTTTGTAGTTCAAAAGAGAAAGGACAAGTTTACAAATTGAAACCAGACACTATTTACAGCCTGCTCATTCAGCTTAAATCTTTCACTCCCAACTGCACATTCTGGCATGGATTCACAACCCACATGATCAATAGTGATGTAGTTGGTGACGTAGAAGTTTGCTTGCAAATAACACCTTTTTTGTGGTGTGTTTTTTAGTTCTAATTATCTAAAAACAGAACAAAATATTGCTGTTTTTAATGTGTCAGATCTCGTGCCAAAACTGGGGGACTGATGTAGTTGGTGATGTAGAAGTTTGCTTGCAAATAGCACCGTTTTTGTGGTGTTTTCTAGTTCTAATTATCTAAAAATAAGACAGAAATATTGCAGAGTTTTTAACATGTCAGATCTCTGTGCCAAAATTGGGGGTGGGGGGGGACGTCACTACAGCTTTTATAATGGATGTCCTGGGTGATGGAGTTGTAAGCAGCAAAGAAAACATGTTGAGAGAGGAGGGGGATGCCGAGTTGGCCCAGCCGATGTTAGTGGTTTTGGTTGTGACCCTGACAGTGGCTGTCCGCAAGGAAATATTCAGGAAGTGAAATGAACGCAGTACGTTGAGGGGTAGGGGTGTGGTTGCGGGAGAAAAATGTGGTACTGGATCTGGTGGTGGTAGGGGGCGAAAACAACAAATACAAGGTGCCACTGAAGAGCACCTATGTGGCAGTTACATTTTTAGGCTTCAGTTTGACTTTGATTCTGTTTCAGTTCAAGTGGTGTAATCCTAAAGATTGTGAAAATGGTGAAGAGTGAGCACTGAAAATGAAAGGGTTCAAATGAAAAACAGTAAATAGACAGCTTCAGTTTCAACGCAGAACAGTTTCGAAAATGGTAATAATATGTTTACAACATATTTATCATTTCAGCTGGTTCAACATAAAATAATAAACAGACAGCTTCAGTTTCAATGCAGACACAGTTTTGAAAGTGATAATAATATGTTTACAACATACTTATCATTTCAGCTGGTTCATCATAATAATGATCTATTGAAACTATTGCATGTTACAAGGTAGGCTGGTACTAGTAAGTAGGTCACACTCACAGCTCAATTTTATTTTATTTTTTCTTCTAGAAATAATGCTTATTTTTGATAATACATAAACAAATCTTTTTAATACAGAGTATAATTAAAAAGCATTTGGTAAACAATAAAAAGCAGCAGGTTTTTGTTTCATTTTACTAGTTTCATTGCACAAATACGCACACACACACACACACACACACACACTGACACTAGTGACAGTAAACTAGAGGTGAGGAGAAGTAGTGTTGTAAACATAAGTTTGCCCCACCGTTTTCAGTCATTTAGATTTTTCATGTCTGCTGTTACTGTGTTAGCTGTCACTTTTTGTGTAAATGATTTTGTAACATTAAATACTATCTGGGTATCTCAGAAAATTCTGCTCAGCTCTTCACAGTACTCAGAAGCAGAACACAGGCGTGATCTGTGCAGTGAGAGCGTAACTAAATCTAACTGCAATAACATTTTACAAAATGGTGAATATTCAGTGTGAAATCAATTACAACAAAGTCTGAGGGCAACACAGTGCTTGTAAATAAAAGTTATCATAAATTAATCTGTGAAAGTGACTCGGTGAGCACATTCGTTTAACAACACCTTCAGAGGAGTGGAATTGTATCTAATAAAAGTAATAATTTCTTGTATTTGGTTTAGAATAATCTTTCCAGGAAAGATGGTGATGGTGACGGAGATTTCATCAGCAGTTGTACAGTCATTGCAAACATACTTGTGTTACATTTAATTTACTGTTAATGATATTATTGGGTCCCTGATGCAACCATAGTTCCAGCTTGAAAAAACAAATGCCAGAAAACACGATTTGAAACAGAGTTGGCTGCTAGTGCTACAGTGCCTGGTTTTGTGTGTTGAGTAAATCAATAAGTGTCTGTCTGTCGCACAAAGAAGGGTCTACCATGAAAATTTGCACGTTTTTATTGGCTGGTTAATTTTTAAAATAAGTGTTGTTTTTAACCTTTTATGTTTGTTTTTTTAAAGATGATTGACAAGAGAGGGCCACTGTCAGTCAAACAAACACTAGAACTGTTTCAAAGGCAACATTGGGGAAACTTCGGAGAGATGGGATGGAATGCATGCAGGTTTTTCTGAGTGTGTGGAATAAAGTATCCTGGAGACATGTTTTTCCAATTTGAGATCACAAAACATGCACACACCTGCCTGTTGAACAAACTTTTGGCATCATGGATTTGTATGATTAGGCTGACTTGATTAAGATTAATGATGCGCACTATGCCTGTGACAAAACAGAGGTTTGTGTTTAGGATGATAGAATGGCCAGGAGGGTACCAGGCCTGGAGAAGAACAAGAAAATGCCATTCAATTCTTTTCCAGTTAGTTACACCATGGCTTATTCTGTTTCATGGAATCTTGGTCTCTCCTTTGGTCAGCTAGTGGTTGTCCTGCTGTACTCTTTCAGTTTTAGGTCAGTTTATGCAGTAAATACAATGCACTGTGCAGCCATTATGTTTTTCGTGGTCTTCCTTTTGTTGGCAACATACCAAATATCACAAAAATGTTAAACATGTTTAGGTGGGCCCCCTTTTCTCATGTTTTTTTCTTTCTTTTATTATATTTTTTTCTCTCATTTTTTTCATTTTCATTTTTTCATTTTTGTTGTTTACAGTGACAGTCAGCGACGTATTTTGGAAACATTAGTGGTCAACCATAATGATATGTGAGATACTTAAAATACTGGTTTTCTTTTTCTTGTTTTAGTCATATTTGTTGAATGTTATAAGAAAACACACACACACACACACACACACACACACACACACACACACACACACCACACACACACACACAAGTAGGTCTCTAGCAATTTGTTTGGTTTCTTAGAAACTTTTTTTCTAACCAGATCCACCAATAAAGACTTGCAGTGTGGTAGTCTGACACCTTCACCATGCTGTGTGAGTCGGGGTAACTTGTCACACAACTTGAGGTGGTGTACATGGTGTGCCACTGAGATGTACAGCTTTTTATTTTTAGAGCACTAGTCTACTACTGTTACTACCAGTCATGAGAATTTTTGCTTCATTTTTATATATATATAGATAATTCATCATAGGAGTATGCGATACACAATCTGATCCAGACATTTTGTTGATAAAATAAGGAGTACGTGATGCACAATCTGATCCAGATGTTTTGTTGATAAAATTCTAGTAAAATTTCTTGTTAGCTTACCATGGACTGATTTTGTTGCAGCTTAGTTAGTGCTTATATTATTAATTATAAGTTATAGTAGTAAAACTTCACTTTGGAACTTGGAACACATGATTTCACAGGGCTTTGAAATGCATTGTAGGATGTCACTGACAAGGTCAGAGATCACAGACTGACTGAGTGAAAATTTGTTCCTATAAAGCACTGTCATGTTGTTGTTTTTAAATCTCTGCATTTAAAATTTAAGAATCCCCAATATTGCAATGTGAAGCTTTGTGGCAAAGTGCAACTTTGCATAAAAAACATGACTAGAGCAGAAATTTCTTCCTTTTTGTGTGTGTGGTATTTGGACAGCTGTCTGCTGGCCAGGTTCAAACTTGTTATTATTGCATACAATACATCATTACATGGTGATACAGCCACCAGATTAAATTTTAATACAGTGTTGTTGACTTGCATAAAAATAAAATACCATGTTCCTGTCTTGTGATACACTGGCATGATAGGGTCTGAATTTTCAGCTGCTGTCACTGTAGTGTCAGTTTACTGGACATTAGTCATTAGATAGATCTCTCACTAGTTTCAGACTTTGTATGATAATAGCTTCCATTGGACTTTTTCATACCAGTCTGAAGACCTTGGCCTATGTCAGCAGTGTCAAAGAAGTACTAAAAATACAGTTATTTGGCACAAGTTCTAATCTGACTGTTAAACATATAACCCTGTACCATTAAAGGCATTATGCTTTTTACTAGTGACCACACTGCCTCATAACACATTAGTTGCTGTGGCTAAAAATGAGATGGCATGTACCCATTTAAACCAGTTTTGGTGGTTGAAGCCTGATGTGCTTTACATTGTGTATACATCTTTGACAAGAGGCTCAGAATGTAATATAATGTAAAAGAGTACTTGTAAAGCGCTTACACCTAATGTGAGCCTGAAGCACACAATACAGAAACAGTAAGGTCAACAAAATATATACACAACCTAGAGCACAATAAATACTACCAATTACATAAATACACTACAGCACTTCATTCAACATCTTTCTCATCACTTCCAACAAACACACATGCTTGCACACGTGTACATGCACATGCACACACACACACACACACACACACACACACACACACACACACACACACACACACACACACACACACACACACAGCGAATGGCACACAGCTGCACACACACAGGCAAGGCATTCAGAGTCCGGAGGAGAAAAGATGGGTCTTGAGAGCAGATTAAAAATAATGATTCAATGGAGGACTGAATGCTTTGTAATTATAACTACAAGACTGCTTTGTTTTCTTTTTTGTTATTTGTTATATATGATTTAAAAAAATGTACATGGGTAAAATCACACACATAGCATTTTTAATGGCTGTGGTAGGTGTTGTTTTAAGATAATTGAAAGATCCCTTAGTCCGTGTCAGAGTTCAGTGGATTATGGAAGCACCAAAATAACCAAGCGTGCACTAAACCTAGTAAAAGTGTTAGAGTTTTTCACAATGTTGAAGTTAGACACTATACGGAAGAAGAACGTAAGTAGCCAGGATAGTGATTGTTTTCACGCAGAAAAGTTTCTGTGCCTGTGACAGACGAGAATCTCCATAGGAAGGGCAGAAAAGAGTTGATCTGTTCCTACATTGTGCACTGCAGAATGGTGAGGAGTCCTGTTTGAGAATCCAAAGCTTGGTGCTTTTACACAGAGGGCTGTGACAGAAAAAATGTGGCACAGTAAAGGTCTTTTGTATATATATTTGGCAGAGCAGTTGTCTCAGAATCCATTTTTATTTGCCCCAGATCGGTTGGATAGGAGTGCACTGAATTGACCATGTTGTTATTGGGTGTCAGTCTGATAGGTGTGCATTGAATTGACCATGTTGTTGTTGGGTGTCAGTCTGATAGGTGTGCATTGAATTGACCATGTTGTTATTGGGTGTTGTGTCTTTTCCAGCTCCTAGGTGAAGGGCCAGGCCCGAGACATGACCATCGTCATGCGTGGCAGTCCTGCTGGTGGGGATAGCCAGCAGGATCCCAATGCTCCACAACAGCAGCAACAGCAGCTGCCGGCCCCGACGGGTCAACAGCCTCCAACAACACAAGCCCCCTCTGCCACCACTGCCACCACCACCACCACCACCACCACCACCGCCACCACCAGTGCCACCACTCAGCCAATCACAACACAGCCTCAGCAATCGCAGGAGAACCCCCCTGCTGTTGTTGCTGGTCAGCCGACAAGCCCACAAGGGGCTCCGACCGCCGTTGAGCAGACTGTGGATCCCGCACCAGCCAGTGTGGTGAATCCTGTACCGATGGAGGAGGGGGGTCAAGGAGACGGGGTTGATGCTACTGTTCAGGTGAGTGCACCAAATGAAGCTTTTTACCTGAAAATGTGCAGGGAGATGGAGTGGACGCCACATTTGAGGTGAATGCACCCATGGGTCGCACTTATTGCAAAATTGTGCGTAAATATTGCATTTTGTGGGTGCCGTACGCATTTTGACCACATCGTTGCATCACCATACCCAAAATGACTGAACACCAATTGAACAAGTTATGGCTCAGTGTGGCTGCCATGTCACTCAACACTAGGTCTACTTGCAAACTTGGTGTCATCAAAGACCATACAGCTACACAGTTGACAATCTTCAGTGTCATCTCAGCATTGGCCCTGCACTCCTCTCCACCACTCGCTGCAAGTCAAGTCAGTGAAGGGCGGAATCTGGATGATGACAAAATAAACGCATAAGCTGCCATAATTTTTGGACTATGAGGCAAAACTTTTTCACCCTCACGTCTTATCCCTGCACCGTCTGCGAATGAAATTTGCTTACTTTTCTGAATAACCCTAATTAATTTAAAAACAAATCATAACAAAACCGTATCTGGAAGAAGAATCAGACTCCATATCATATGTTGAGATGAGTGCACCAAATAAGGCATAACAGCTTGTACCGCTGACACAAAATACATAATGTTTCACGTCGGTTGAGGCAAACCACTAAAAGGCAGTTCAACCCCTGGCACCAAATAAGGCATAACAGCTTGCTGCTGGGAGATGGGGTTGATAAACAGTTCAGTTGAGTGCACTAGGTAAAGCCTTTTGTCTAACAACTTACATGGAAGGTTGGGGGGGGGGGGGGGGGGGGGGTGATGCCACAGTTCAGGTGAGTGCACCAGCTAAAGCCTTTGCCTAACAGTAACAGCTTACACTCATGGAGACAGGGTTGACGCCACAGTTGGGGTGTGTGTACCAAATCAAAAAGCCTTTGCCTAACAGTAACAGCTTACACTCATGGAGACATGGTTGACGCCACAGTTGGGGTGTGTGTACCAAATCAATAAGGCTTTGCCTAACAGTAACAGCTTACACTCATGGAGACATGGTTGACGCCACAGTTGGGGTGTGTGTACCAAATCAGTAAGGCTTTGCCTAACAGTAACAGCTTACACTCATGGAGACAGGGTTGATGCCACAGTTGGGGTGAGTGCACCAGCTAAAGCCTTTGCCTAACAGTAACAGCTTACACTCATGGAGACAGGGTTGACGCCACAGTTGGGGCGAGTGCACCAGCTAAAGCCTTTGCCTAACAGTAACAGCTTACACTCATGGAGACATGGTTGACGCCACAGTTGGGGCGAGTGCACCAGCTAAAGCCTTTGCCTAACAGTAACAGCTTACACTCATGGAGACAGGGTTGACGCCACAGTTGGGGCGAGTGCACCAGCTAAAGCCTTTGCCTAACAGTAACAGCTTACACTCATGGAGACATGGTTGACGCCACGGTTGGGGTGTTTGTACCAAATCAATAAGGCTTTGCATAACAACTTACATGGTTGACGCCACAGTTGGGGTGAGTGTACCAAATCAAAAAGCCTTTACATAACAACTTACAGGGTTGACACCACAGTTGGGGTGAGTGCACAGAAGAAAAGCCTTTGCCTTTGAGAGTTCACAAGGGTTGTTACCACCAGAATCGTCAGCCTAGGTGTTGGACAAAATGGTTTAAAGAGGTGGGGAGGTGTAACAGTGGCTCCATGGGACTTGCAGAAAACTTGTTGGGACAGGTTACCTTGTGTGTTGTATGTCTGTGTAACAGTAACACTAAGAGAGAGTGTCTAATGCTGAGAGTGTCTGAAAACTTCCATATTGGCCCACATATGTGATTAGTTCTTCAGGAATGGTTTTTCCTGTTTCGTATGACTTTACAAATGTGCTGCATCGTCTGATGGTGGCAGTTCCATACCACACATAAGCACAGACATATTTGGAATGTTTGAACAGGTGAACCCAGACCAGGAGCCAGAGTTCCCCCATGTGGAACTAGCCAAACTTGATGAGATGATCAACCGACCTCGATGGGTCGTCCCAGTTCTGCCTCGCGGAGAGCTAGAAGTTCTCCTTGAGGCTTCCATCAAACTCAGCAAAGATGGTACGGCATTTGACTCTCTGGCTCCAGCTGCACAAGCTGAAATGGTTGTTTTTGTCATTTTGATTTTGAGCGTCAGACATTGCCATAATTGTCTAGCTGACTGTTATAAATAATGCTGTCAGCAGGTTGTTGTTGTTGTTGTTGTTTTTGGGGGGGTTGAACCCTTTTTACTGTTTTACCATAGTGTTTCTTCCGTCTCTGCTTCTCTCAGTTTCTTCAGATCTTACTGATTTATTTCATCTTTTTTATTCTTAATGCTTTAGAGTCTGTGAGCTTTTTGTAATGCTCAAATTATGTGTATTTCTGCTTCGTTGAGTTGTGTTAATAATAATTAAATACTTTATGTGTATTTCTGCTTCATTGAGTTGTGTTAATAATAATGAAATGCTTTAAAGTGCAAACCTCTAGAATAAAATCTGTGCAATCGGCATGCTGTACACAAAGCAAGAGTTTAACATTTACGTTCACATTGCCTGTTGAAATTGACAACAATAATTACAAGCAATTCAGATGACAGAAAGCTAAACAGCAGTGCCTGCATTACACATGCATGCAAGCACGCACGCACACACATGCAGCTGAAATACTTTTCAGAAGCCAATGTCTCTTCCTTCAGCTTTTGTGCCATTTCCTTTTGGAGGAAGACGTTGATGTTGTTCTTCCCGTGTTTTAGGGTCTGATCTGCGCAGCGAGGCTTGCCAGCGATTCTTCAGAGAGGGGCTGACAATATCCTTCACCAAGATCCTCACGGACGAGGCTGTGAGCGGCTGGAAGTACGAGATCCATGTAAGTCCTTTGGTCCCATTGTGCTGTTGCTTCATCATCCATCATGCCTTTTGCTCATGCTGGGAAGCCAGCTGCAAGTGACTTCTTATGATTAAATTATTGGTGGGGGGGGGGATATTTTGCCTTTGGCTAAAATGGTTTATAAAAAAGTCTTAAAAAATTTGGGGGGGGGGGGGGGGGGGGGGGCCTGGGTTGTTTTTTGTGCCCATTAAAGTTTGTTGCTTTCCAGCAGGGATTTGCCCTAATATAACCGTACTGGTTGACTGGGCATAAAACGCCGAGTTGGTTACTTACAGCAGGGATTAAACCAGGGCTCTTGAAGTTCATTGTTATTTTGGTATCCATTCCACCCCCGTGTTACCACAGTAGCACATAAAAGATCCCAGTCATTCTGCCAAAAATGCAGGTGGCAGGTTACAGCTAAACACACATACTCCCTGCTGGTGCGGCTATGAATGAAATAACACTGTAAACTGGTGCATGGTTGAATGGTGTACACAGAACTTGTGCCAAGATGGGAGCAGTTTCACGTGGCACCAGCCATGCAACAACCAAAAGTGCTATCAGTACACCACTTCCATCACTCGTTCAGAATCACATGCAACGTGTGCAGTGAGTAAGTAAATTGGTATTTTACGCCCAGTCAACCAGTGCGGTTATATCAGGGTGATGTGCACAGTGAGTCTGCTTGAGAGAGAGAATAGCGCTACATAAAAGCTACAAATAATAATAGTTGCAGAACACATGATTTGTCCATTTTCTCTTTTCACTGGCTTCTTCCCGTCCTTGGTGCAGGGGATGCATTGGCCTCACAGACATTTTTTTTGTGTGTGTGTGTGTGTGCAGAAATGCATCCTGAAGAACGCAGAGAAGCTGGTGGAGCTGTGTGTGGCCAAGCTGTCGCAGGACTGGTTCCCTCTGCTGGACCTGCTGGCCATGGTGCTGAACCCCCAGTGCAAGTGAGTTTCTGAGGGCCTTGGAGGCGTGCTGTCCTGTGCAGACGTAAACCTCAAGTCAAGTCAAGTCAAGTCAAAAACTTTAATCATCCCTCACAGGGCAATTCAACTTAACTAACGGAAGGCTCATTAATTTAAGAACACGTTAAGGAACGCCAAAACATTTGCGTTTACGACAACATAGAGACGTTATGCTGCACAAAATACTGTAATGCAAATATAAAATCACATAAATCATAAACAGGTGCATACTCATGCCACATCAGCACACACACTCAGTATAGCCATAAAGGGAATGTGATTTACACCTGCATCTCCTGACCACACATTTTGGCGGGGCTTCGCAACAACCCAGTTTTGGCTTCTGGGAAACCCAGGGAATCCCAATAACGTGATCAGTGACGTAGTTGATGATGTAAAAGTTTACTTGCAACTGGCACCGTTTTTGTTGCATTTTGCAGTTCGGAAAGATGATTACGTTTTTGAAAAACTCAAGTTTTCAGGGTGCGTTGGATCTCAGGGTCGGGTTAGCAGCGTTACACTTCGCTCCAGATGAAGTGATTTATTATGACTATTCAGGGCGATGGAGTTGAAAGCGACAAAGAAAGCGTGCTTGGAGAGGAAGGGGATGCTGATGGAATGATTTGTTTCAGGTTCCACACTTACAACTCCTCACGGCAGTCGGAAACTGTCACAGCCTTGACCACCAACGGTCAGCTGACAGAAGAATCACTGTTTGCACGGCCCCCAGACCAGCGTACACCCAGGGTGAGTGTCCAGTGGTATTCAGTTGGGAGAAAGATTGGCAGAGGGGAGGTTAAAGAGCTCGTGCCCAGTGAGCGGTAGTCACTCTTGGGCATAAAGCTTGGGAGTAGCATGTTTGTATTGGCTTTGATTAACTCAGTCACTGGTGGCAGGCTTGATAAAGGAGTGAATAAGCAATTTTATTCTGGCTGAAATTAAGTGTGCTCCGGCGATTTTATTCTGTCTTATCCTAAAACTGGCTGTGGACGTTTTCTTTTTATACTGCATTCATTGCATATGCTCTTTTTTTTTTTTTTTTCCTCTCTTTTTTCCTTAAAAAAACAACTTTTTTTGTTCTTGAGTGCTGCATTCCATTAGCTCCAGTTCTGTTTTTTTCTCTGCTTTTAATGTACCTGTATGCTGGCCTTCCTTCCACTGAGGCAGGATTGGGGTTTCGTACGTCCACAGGGTTGGCTTGTGGACCTGGTGAATCGCTTTGGACAGCTGGACGGCTTCAGCATCCTGCTGGAGAGATTTACCAAAGGGCCGTCCCTCTCTGTGCCCCTCGTCGCCAGCCTTATCAAGTGAGTTGTTTGGGCGTGCCTCTGCTTGTATGCACAAAAATGCGCGCACACACACACACACACACAGAGTTCTATGCACGAGCACACACACACACACACACATGCACACACACACACATGCAGTTCTATGCACAGACATGCGCCTCCTCTCTATAGATTAGTACAGATATGTTTCAAGACTAGTGTATTGTCTAAAATGTGTATCTTGTTCTTATATCCTTATACAGTTCTGAATCTAAACACTTCCCCCCCCCCCTCTCACTCCAGTACAGTTGCAAGCACAAGAAATTCCAGAGTTTGTACTTTAGCAGTAACGTTTCCCCGTGTGATTGTGGAGATGATAAGCTTTGACCATGCATGCACGTAACGGTCTGCAACTTGGTAAACACATGCTTCCACTCGTTCCAGACCCTTTGGCCTTTGTGCTGAAGTGCTGACGACCAACACCATCCAGAAGTACTTCATGCCCATTGTGGTGAGTGTCACAGCTGTAGGCCTAGCCTGCACAGGATTGGATAGGGTTGTGAATAGTCAGCCAGTGTGCGTAGCGAACGTGGGGAGTGTTGAGTGCCTGAGAGGCTGATGGGCACATCTGATGTTGAGTGCCTGAGAGGCTGATGGGCACATCTGATGTGGGTTTACCCGGTGTTGAGTTAAAGGGGATGCCCAGGCAAAGATGCCTGAAGATGCACAAACTGTGCAGATGTTTCTGCGTGCAGCAGGCTTTATGTGGTGGTTCTGTCAGTATTTATGAAGGAGAAGCACTTTTGTTGTTGTTGTTGTTGTTTTGCTTCAAATCTGAACTTCTCAGGGTGCTGCCTTTTGGTTTGCTCTTTGCCAAGAGCAGAAAAAGGTTGCCTCGTGACGTCATATGCTCTTGCGTCTTGCCTCACTTGCTGGCCTTGTTGATAATCTCAAAGATGGTGAATCTGAACTCCTTGGGGCTCAGCCATCTTGGTTTTCTCTTTGCCAACAGCAGGAGATGGTTAGTTCATGACATAAATACACACTTGCACCTTGCCTTACCAGCAAACTTGCACCGTGCTTGCTGGCCTCATTCATAATCTCGAGGACAGCGACTGCCAGATGTGAAAGGGCATCACTGAGGCCGTGTCTTCACAACTTTCAGAGATCAGTTTTTGACAGTCCACCAGCCCACAAATCAACTGAAAAACTGCGGCTGATTGTATATTTAAAGAAAATGCCATTCCTGTCAGTAAGGTCCGTGATTCTTCTTTGGGGTCCCCTTTAAATGTGAGGCTTGACACGATGATGACGGTACACTAGGCTAGAGTTTTTGACAGCTTTTGGCTGCATGAAGATTGGTGCTCTGAGTGTCGGCAGTTTCTGCGAGTTGTGTGTTGATTGCGGCCACGTGATGTTTGATTAAAAAGGGCTTTTGCTGTTGTGGCATAATTTAACCCTTTCACTTCCCTGGGGATGTGTAGGGTCATTGACAGAGCTCTTTCCCAGATCCAAACTCATAAATGGTTAAAAAACACAACTAATATGACCAATTCTGTGGAAATTTTGGGGCCCTTTTTGAAAGTATCAAAACAACAGTTGAATGATGATGAATGAAAATGCACTTATCTCGTGGCACAATTCTTCCTAACACTCCAGGCATTCAACACACCCCAATTGCTGCAATCGGACAAGTACAGTTTGATTTTTATCACCATTTAACCGTTGTCTGTTTTGTGGCTTTGAAAAAGGGGTGTCCCTGAAAATTTGCACATGTTTTGTATTGTCAGTGTCATGTTAGTGGGTTTTTTAAAAACTGTTTGTGTGTTTGGATCTTTTTTTAGAACACTTGCAGTCATCATTGTCTCTGGTTGTTGTTTTTTTAGTGTTTTTAGAGCTGTTCCTAGTTGCTTATATGACATCCTGCTGGATTTCATGTACCCAATGTGGATCAGATGTTTTACAGTTAATGTTTCTGTTTTGCTAAGTCTCTTTGAGACCATTCTTGGGAGGAACTGTGACTGGCAGTACAATTTTCCCAGCACTGAAAGGGTTAAAAGGGCTGTAGACAAAAACACAGTGAGGTCTGCATGTCATTGGTCTTTGGCTTTCACATGTCACTGGCAATAGGTGGTCAAGTGAAAGGTTATCAGCATGACATGCTTGACCTGACTGAAGGAGTTACCAAGGTGTTTGTCTGTTAGGAAATCGTCCCCAAGTTCCTGGACAAGCTGACAGACGAGGAGCTGAAGAAGGAATCCAAGACAGAAGCCAAAAACGATGCGCTGTCGTCCATCATCAAGGCACTGAAACAGCTCGTCAACCGACTTCCCAGCCAGGAGGAAACCATCAAGAACTTGGAGATTTTCCGTCTCAAGATGATACTAAGGTGAGCCTGATATTGTGGGTCTGAATTGAGTGTAATCATGTTTGTTAAAAAAGCCCTATGAAGCATCAGTACAATGATGACTGTACACTAGGCTAGAGTTTTTGACAGCTTCTGGCTGCATGAAGATTGGTGCTCTGAGTGTTTGGTGCTTCTGTCTGCTGTGTCATCACAGTATTTTGTAGTGTGATAGTACAACGTGTAAACTGTGGTGGCCTTTGGTAGCTGTACATCTCATGCCATAAAGGACTCTTTCTGTTGTATGCCATAAAGGACTCTTTCTGTTGTTTTATTTATTTGGGTATTGTGTACAAGTGTCTGAGACTCTTGTCTTTTGGATTGCCCAGGTTGCTGCAAATTTCCTCCTTCAACGGGAAAATGAACGCGCTGAATGAAGTGAACAAAGTGATCACCAACGTTTCGTTTCACGCCAGTCGGCACACACCCCTTGAGGAAGATGAGTGGCTCACTGCCGAGAAAATGGCTGTAAGTACAAACATCACAGTGACTATTGATTGGAATGGAACTCAAAAATACACTCCCTGGAATTTTTTCGGTGGATTTATAGTTCAGTTTGTTCAAAATTGGTATTTGGAAGTCACAAATTGTGACCAGCAGCTCTACCATTTTGTGTCTGTGGTGTCATGAACAAGGCTGACAGGTGGGGTACAAGTGTCTTCTGTTGTCATGAGCCACCAGTTTTCTGTTCGTTGGTGAAGAATGAACCAACATGCTGTGCTCTGAGTTCAGGTTCAGAGCAGAAAAGCATTTCTGTTGCATAAATGTTGAAAGAATGCAGACATATTAATAGCACAACTGTAGAAAGCCTGCAAGTCAGAATATTTTGACGTTTTCATGGGGTGCCCTCCAAGCTGTAAACAACAGCAGTTATTCCTTGGCCCACTTGTCTAGTTGGCAGCTCCTCCGATCCTGTCTGTCCTTTTTTGTGGTACCCTAGCTTTGGTTCAGCCCCTTGAACTCATCTCTGCAAACGGGTAATGTGGATTGTGTTGATGGTGACCACAGGAATGGATTCAGGAGCACAACGTTCTGTCCATCGTGCTGCGCGACAGCCTGCACCAGCCCCAGTACGCTGAGAAGCTGGAGAAAATCCTGCGCTTCATGATCAAGGAGAAGGCCCTCACCATGGAAGATCTCGACAGACTCTGGGATGCTCAGGTCAGGCCAGCGTGCACAGTTGTTGTTTTGTGCTTTTGAATATAGAATGCTTTACTCATCCTATTTCGGGTAATTGAGGTGTGAGCTGGCACCTAAAAACAAATCACAAAACCATCTTCACCCTGCATTCAGTTAGGTGTGCAGTATCAGTCTGTAATTATCACAGCGTTGACACGACCCTTTGACTCATACATGGAGCTTAATGTTTGGCAGCTTTTGAGTAATTAAATGTGACCACTGTTGTCATTTAAAAATCATGCACGTACAAACTCATTCGTGCTGTACACACGTGCACACATGATCCTGATGTACAATGAACCTGCTGACAAAAAAAGTGGTTTGAACTACGAAGAACTTCATTTGACAGAAGAGTGACATGAAGCATCAATACAGTGATGACGGTACACTAGGCTAGAGTTTTTGACAGCTTCAGGCTGCATGAAGATTGGTGCTCTGAGTGTTTGGTGCTTCTGTCTGCTGTGTCATCACATCATTTTGTGGTGTGATAGAACAGTGTTCAAACTGTGATGGACTTTGGTAGCTGTACATCTTGTGCCATGAACTTAAAGATTTCTTTCCATTGGTTTATTTCTAGTTATTTTCATATTGTGAGAAAATGTCTGAGAATCTTGTCTTCTGAATGCAAGAATATTGTACTCATCCCATTTTGGGTAATTACATTTTGCACATAAAAACAAATAACGAAAACCATGATCACAGTACATAATGTTAGTTATGCAATATCAGACAGTCTCTATGTCACACATTGTTAATGCAGTTCTATGTCTCATACATACAGCCGTGCCCTTTAGTGGCTTTTGAGTAATCAAATGTGACTGCAGTTGTCGTTTAAAAATTACATGAGCTCTCACACACACACGTACACACAGAGATGTGTTTTACACACACACAGCAACCCCCCCACCACTCACACACACACTTAAAACTGGCATGCTGGTTACATTATCGACATGCTACACATAGTGAATCCACTAAATATGTCTGAATTGAGAATAATTGCGTTAGTTAAAAAAATGATATGAAGCATCAATACAGTGATGACTGTACACTAGGCTAGAGTTTTTGACAGCTTCTGGCTGCATGAAGATTGGTACTCTGAGTGTTTGGTGCTTCTGTCTGCTGTGTCATTACAGCATTTGGTAGCGTGATAGAACAGTGTTGAAACTTTGGGGGACTAGTTGTCATGCATCTGGTTCCATAAAGGTTTGTTTCTGTTGGATTCTTTGTTTGCATATTGTGTGCAAACGTCTGAGAATCTTGTCTTCTGAATTCAAGAATATGTTACTCATTGTCTTTTGGGTAACTACAGCTTGCCCATAAAAAGCAAATCACAAAAAAACATTATTATAGTACAGACATCAGTCATTCTGGATGTAACAGCACTCACACAACCATTTGATTCCTACATACAGCCATACTCTTTGGTAGCTCTTGAGTAGCCAAATATGACTGCAATTGTGATTTTCTCTTCTTTTTTTAATGAGCTTACACACACTCACACATATATCCATCCACACACAGATATGCTTTACACGCACACACACACACAATATCAGCATGCTACAAACAGTGAACCCACTCAATTTATCTGAATTGAAAAAAATAAACTGCATTTGTAAAATAAAAATAAAAAATTGATATGAAGCATCAATACAGTGATGACTGTACACTAGGCTAGAGTTTTTGACAGCTTCTGGCTGCATGAAGATTGGTGCTCTGAGTGTTTGATGCTTCTGTCTGCTGTGTCATTACAGCATTTTGTAGTGTGATAGTACAGTGTGTAAACTGTGATGGACTTTGGTTGTACATCTCATGCCATGAACTTGAAGGTTTCTTTCTATTGGTTTATTTTTAGTTGTTTTCATATTGTAACAAAATTCTGAATGCAAGAATATTTTATTCATCCCCTTTTGGGTAATTACATTTTGCACATAAAGACAAATAACGAAAACCGCGATCACAGTGCATGAAGTTTATTATGCAATAGCAGACAGACTGAATGTCACACAGCATTGATGCAGCTCTATGACTCGTACATACAGCCATACCCTTTAGTGGCTTTTGAGTAATCAAGTATGAGTGCAGTTGTCATTTAAAAATCAAATGAGCTCTCTCACACACATACACACACGCACACACAGATGGGCTTTACGCACACACGTAATGCTGACATGTTACATACAATGTCAACATGCTACACACAATGAATCGGCTAAATTTGTCTGAATTGAGAATAATTGTGTTAGTTAAAAAATGGATACGAAGCATCAATACAGTGATGACTGTACACTAGGCTAGAGTTTTTGACAGCTTCTGGCTGCATGAAGATTGGTGCTCTGAGTGTTTGGTGCTTCTGTCGGCTGTGTCATCACGGCATTTGGTAGTGTGATAGTACAGTGTGTAAACTGTGATGGACTTTGGTTGTACATCTCATGCCATAAAGGTTTGTTTCCACTGGTTTATCTACTCTAGTTATTTGCGTATATGTGTGCAAATGTCTGAGAATCTTGTTTTCTGAATTCAAAAATATGTTACTCATTCCATTTTGGGTAATTACAGCTTGCACATGAAAACAAACGACAAAAGTGTGATCACAATGCATACAGTTATGCAATATCAGACAGTCTGTGTGTGACATAACATTGACACAACCTTTTGATTCACATTTGCAGCCATACCCTCTAGTTGATTTTGAGTAATCAAATGTGACTAGTTGCAGGCATACCCCCCCCCCCACACACACACACACACACACATGCATCGCACACACACACACACACACACACAGAGAATCCTGACATACTACATGCAGTGAATCTGCTATGTGTAATGTGTGGTCAGAGACTACATGTTCCATAAAACCTATATTCTTTGGAACAGCTTGGGGGGCAGATCTCTGGGAAAATGCTGCTGGGGTAAAATACTTCTGACCAGAGTTGCTGCTTCACCGAAAGACTAAGTAATGAAGTGCTGTTGTTTCCGTGTCTTCTTTCAGTCAGGGAAGCATGACGCTATTGTGAAAAACGTGCATGACTTGCTGGCCAAGCTTGCATGGGACTTCACTCCTGAGCAACTGGACCATCTCTTCGAGTGCTTTCAGGTGAGCCAGTGACTTCACCCTGTGAAGTGGAAGGCAAGAGTAATGTCCTAAAAAAGTATATAGTAGGTAGATTTTTATGAGTTTATGGTGCCTTGATTCTAAATGTGGTGTTGTCCATTACAAAGTTTCCTAGTCCTGATCAGATTTTGTCATCCTGGAGTAGTGCAGTAATAGATGATTTCCGGAAATAACAGGCAAAGATAATTTGACAGTGTTTTCTTACTCCGGGAGAGTGAAGTCCCCTGAATGGAGGCGGCAGCTGAGAAGAGCCGATCTGCAACAGTTTTAGATCTTCAGGCATGGACCTATTATAATTTATACCAGACTACCAGCAGGGGGAACCTACTGTCCAATCTGCATGTTCCCCACGAACAGCGAGTGCTTGATCGGCATTTCTGATGCCTTCTCTGCCTTTGTTTACGGGTATCCGTCATCTTGCCCACGTGCTCACTGTACCCCCAACAAAAACATGACTACTCTGCGCTACACCTGCAGACATGGACCTGTATATACAGGCCATGCCTGTAGGCACTTACCGAATGCAGTCCCCTGGATTTCCAGAGATCGTCTGTTAGACCAGCAACAAAAGATCCATCAGTGGATGGCATTCCATCAGTTGAGGAGTGGCAGTGGTCATTCTTGAGAAGTACTGTCTAAGCCTGTGATGGGTTAAACTCCCTGCTGACAGCATTTTACTGTTGCTGGTGTGGATGTGTTGTGACACAGCCCCAGCCAAAGGCATCTCCTCTAGCCCTTGTTAAACTGGCTGCTGACAGCATTTTGATCGCTTTATATTGCGCAGTTCTCCACTCTCAAGCAGATTTGACTGTGCTGGCATGTGATTCAGCATGAGCGAATAGCTTTTTATAGCTCGTTTTTTAATATTCACCGAAATGGTGTACTGACAATGCTGGCATGGCTGGTGCCACATGAAACTGCTGCCATCTCGGCATATTCTGTGTACACCATACAACCATGCACCAGGTCACTTCAAGCAAGGCCACATACGTAAGGTGCATGCGTGTTTAGCTGTAACCTGCACTTTCAGCAGACTTTTGCTGGTGTGGATGTGTTGTGACGCAGCCCCAGCCAAAGCAGTGGATGTCCTGTGAAACCCTTGAACTCGCTGTTGACAGCATTGTAATGTTGCTTGTGTGGAAGTGTTGTGACACAGCACCAGCCAAGGTGGTGAATGTCCTGCGAGACACAACCCTTGTTAAACTGGCTGCTGACGGGGAACATTCTTCTGTCCTGCAGGGGAGCTGGAGCAACGCCAGCAAGAAGCAGCGAGAAAAGTTACTGGAGCTCATCCGTCGTCTGGCTGAGGATGACAAGGAGGGGGTCATGGCACACAAGGTGGGTCTTGCACTTTGTTTGCACGTTTGATCTGGGACTAAATTTCTCATGACGTGCTATCATTTGTGAACAGCTGTGGCAAGAGCACACAATCCCCTGTGGCACTTTTGCCGTATGGCTAATCACACTTATGTGAAATGAGATTAAAAACAACACCAAAAATGTGGAGGAAGAAAATCTGTGTCTAACTTGACTTGTGCATTTTAGCATAGGCAGTGTGTGTGTGTGTGATTTATGATGTGTGTGTGATTTATGAAAAAAGTCAGTGCAGTGCATTATTTATCATTTATCTGTTTATTTTGCATGATACAAAATGATGACTGCCGTGCAAATTTCGTGTGTTTACAGAGGATTAATTAATATTCTTGAATCACAACTGTAAACCAGCAAAGGGAATCAGACAACTGGGTACACCCAACAGAGACGAATTAAAGGTGTAAACAACCTTCAGTATAATACTGTTTGCTTACCACACAAGCAAAAATAAGGGTCTGCAGCCGAGATCAGATTTTAGTACATGTGTACTTGAAAAAAATGCTATGCCTACTAGCTGAAATAAAGTGTTTGACCAGGATTTTGATGTTTATAGTAAAGTTACACAACAAATGATAGTTTACCCACCTTGACCACTTTAATCTTTCGTTTTTTTCAGGCCAAAATATTGACATGTTGATTACTGTCTGTTGTTGTTCTGGGTGTTGATGCTGCTGTGGAATCTGTCTCACAACAACAGTGTGTTTATTACTGTCAGCTGTTGCCGTTGAAGGTGTTGATGCTGCTTGAATCTGTCTCACAGCGATGAGTTGTTGATTACTGTCAGCTGTTGTTGTTGTAGGTGTTGACGCAGCTGTGGAACCTGGCCAGCGATGAGTTGTTGATTACTGTCAGCTGTTGTTGTAGGTGTTGACGCTGCGGTGGAACCTGTTTCACAGCAGAACATGTTGATTAATGTCAGCCTTTGCTGTTGTAGGTGTTGACGCTGCTGTGGAATCTGGCTGACAGCCCTGAGTTGTTGATTACTGTGAGCTGTTGTTGTTCTAGGTGTTGACGCTGCTGTGGAACCTGGCTCACAGCGACGACGTGCCCACAGAGATCATGGACCAGGCCCTCACCTCTCACATCAAGATCCTCGACTACAGCTGCTCTCAGGTAGGCTGTGGGGTGCAGGCGTTGTCGTGTTGCTGGGGTTCCCTTGAGGTCGGCCGTGTCCTGAGACGGGGGGGGGGGGGGGGGGTCTTGGTTGATTCTCGATCGTGGGTGCCCAGTCAACTGCCGAAGGTTGCAGGTCACCAAAATCACTTGTGAACACCTGGCTCAGAGCTCTCGGGTCGCAGCACAGTGGGAGGCTGGGGAGGGATTTAAAGCTGTATGATTGGTACTTGTGAACCTGCACGTAGACGTAATGATCGTCACTGGTGAACCTTCGGCTAGGCCTGGTGATTGTTACTTGTGAACCTGCACGTAGACGTAATGATCGTCACTGGTGAACCTTCGGCTAGGCCTGGTGACTGTTACTTGTGAACCTGCACATAGACGTAATGATTGTCACCGGTGAACCTGCAGATAGACCTCATGATTGTTACTCGAAAGCCTTCAGATAAATGTCAGCCAGTTTTCACAGAATGTCTACCAATTTCCATAGCAAAAGAGTCCTGTGTTTCAAGACTAGGGAAGGATGTAAACAGTCTGCTGTTTATACACCTGCGCATAGATTTAATGATTGTCACTGGTAAACCTTCAGATAGACCTAATATGATTGTTATTCACAAGCCTTCAGATGAACCTCAACCAGTTTTCACAGGAAAGGAGCCTTGCTTTTGAAGGCTTGGGAAGGAGGTAAACAGTCTGCTACATGTAAACCTTCACACTGGTGCAACGAGTGTTACTAGTAAGCCTTCAAACAGACCTAATGATTGTTACTAGTAAGCCTTCAGATAGACCTAGAGATTGTTAGCAATGTTACTGGTACGCCTTCAGATGTGTGTTAACCAGTTTTTGCAGCACAAGGTTTGCCCTGAGCTGGGTCAGATTTTGTGTGGGCTCTTTGGTCATCAGTCTGTGCATGCAACATCCTCTGCTGTTCAGGTTACTGAACATCAAGTTCAAGGTGGTTATGATTCATGGGCATGGACTACATCTAGATGTCCTTTTTTACAGGATCGAGATACGCAGAAAATCCAGTGGATCAACCGCTTTGTGGAAGAGCTGAAGAGTGACAAGTGGGTCCTGCCTGCTTTGAAGCAGATCCGAGAAATATGCCAGCTGTTTCCAGAGGTATCGTGCCTTTTGATTGCCTGTCTGTGGGTTCAAATGTGTTACAGAAAGAGATGTAGTCTGGACATCCAGATATCTTGAAGAGATGTATTTTCAGGGTTTATGAATATGGCAACTTATCTTACTGAATACTTTCTGGGTTTTTTTTTCTTCTTTTTCTTTCTTTCTCAAAGAGTTGGCTATTGTGATTGTGGTCTTTTTTTCAGGGAGTTCGGTTGTTGTTTTTTAGCTTGCTTAGCACATAGGCAGCAGTCTCCAAGTCAACAGCTTTCTTTTGCTAGGCAACAATTCAGCCGTTGATCCTTTTGCATCTTTTGAGTGTATCAGCATCAGTGAACTAATTTTACGATTTATAAACCACAAATACCCAAGAGTTGTTAGGATGCATGCCTTCATGAATCTGAACTTAAGTGTGTTCAGTTTGCCTCTTGAAATCCTAGACCTTTTCGGCAGCATGTTCAGTTTGCTTTTTGAAATCAAGACTTTTTCTAAGTCCAGGAAACTGGAATCCTAGTACTGAGACATGATTGTGGGGAGAGCTAAGGTGGTTTCAGGTTGTCCGGCATGACGGCAGGCAGGATCTAATGTTGTACGCAAAAGATTTCTTCTGGTCCGCAGGCTCCCCAGAACTTCCCGCACACCCAGAGGGCGCCTCACATGTACTACCGCAACAACGTGATTGGCCAGCTGCAGAACCAGCACTCCATCGTCATGCTAGTCTCACAGAACCTCTCCGCCTACATGACCCGTGCCCAGCAGTACGCTCTAGGTGAGTTCTGAAAAACTACTGCCTGAAAGTTGGACAGAATGCGCTGCGAGTTTGTGGGCGTAGGCTGTATGCTTTGATTGTAGACTGGAAGCAGTGTGCTGAGGTGCGGGATTGTAGAGTGCAGGCAGGAGATCGTAGAGTGGAGGCAGTGTGATGAGACATGGGATTGTACAGTGCATGCAGTGTGCTGAGGCTTGGGATGGTAGTGTGGAGGCAGTGTGATGAGACATGGGATTGTACAGTGCATGCAGTGTGCTGAGGCTTGGGATGGTAGTGTGGAGGCAGTGTGATGAGACATGGGATTGTACAGTGCATGCAGTGTGCTGAGGCTTGGGATGGTAGTGTGGAGGCAGTGTGATGAGACATGGGATTGTACAGTGCATGCAGTGTGCTGAGGCTTGGGATGGTAGTGTGGAGGCAGTGTGATGAGACATGGGATTGTACAGTGCATGCAGTGTGCTGAGGCTTGGGATGGTAGTGTGGAGGCAGTGTGATGAGACATGGGATTGTACAGTGCATGCAGTGTGCTGAGGCTTGGGATGGTGGTGTGGAGGCAGTGTGATGAGGCGTGGGATTGGACAGGGAGTGTGCTGAGGTGTGGGATTGTACAGGGAGTGATGCTGAGGTGTGGGATGGTAGTGTTGAGGCAGTGTGATGAGATGTGGGATTGGACAGGGAGTGTGCTGAGGTGTGGGATTGTACAGGGAGTGTGCTGAGGTGTGGGATTGTACAGGGAGTGTGCTGAGGTGTGGGATTGTACAGGCAGTGTGCTGAGGTGTGGGGTTGTAGAGTGCAGGCAGTGTGCTGAGGTGTGGGGTTGTACAGTGGAGGCAGTGTGCTGAGGTGTTGGATTGTACAGGCGGTGTGCTGAGGTGTTGGATTGTACAGTGGAGGCAGTGTGCTGAGGTGTTGGATTGTACAGGCAGTGTGCTGAGGTGTTGGATTGTACAGTGGAGGCAGTGTGCTGAGGTGTTGGATTGTACAGGTAGTGTGCTGAGGTGTTGGATTGTACAGGCAGTGTGCTGAGGTGTGGGATTGTACAGTGCAGGCGTCCTGGGATTGGGCCCCATTTTCCTTGAATGTCCTGGATTTGTATCTGTCTGCCAGACCTCAGAAAATCACGCCGGTTCTTAGTTCAGGTTCAGTGTCACTCTCTGTCCACAGAGACTAAGACTTTTAGGGACAGGGAGCCCAGGACAGCCACTTTAGCTTTCACACAGCTCCCTTCAGGTCTCAACTGGTTATTAGGGAATAGGTCTATACTACTATTGCTACTGCTATTGACTGATTGTAGCTGTTCTTGTGGGCCTATGTTTTGGAGGTACTGTGGGATAGGTTGGGGATAAAAAGGTAGTCTGTGCAGAGATAATTATGGATAGGAAGCCGGCCTGTGTAAACTAATTGTATCAGTTTGTCCATAATATTCCACAGCATATTTGTTGACTCCAGAAATAGAATCAAATCTCTTGTGGACAACTTTTGAGGATGTTAGCTGAAAGTGTCGGCAAGTGCAGGGCAGTGGGAACTTGGTCTGTGGGGACTGATCGATGCTGGGGCTTGAAAGCCAGTAACTACAGCTTGTTCACCCTACAGTTGTGTCGCATTGACAGTTCATTTTATTGTTCTTTTATTTTTTTATCATCAGAACACCCAACTGAAGAGCCAGTAAACATTCTACCTGACGGAAGGTTCCATCACATTGCTCAGGTGCAAGAAAGACTTAGGTTTCTCAGGTAAGTGACCCCTCCATTCCCCCACCTCAAAAATCTATACATGAATGTATGTATTTGCAGGCAGTATTTCCATGTGGAAATATAACTTGTTTCGTGTCTTAATGGGAATTGGTGCTCTGCATTAAATTTAAAAAAAAAAAAAAAAAAAAAGTGTCCTGTGACTCGTGAGTGAAATTGAAATTTTGTTGTACAGTTATTTACTCTTATTATTCAGGTTTTACGTTTACATTCATAAAGTACATTGCATCTTGGAAATAAGCACCATCAATACATGTATGTTATTTAAACATTATTGGCAATCATTAACCTTACGTTGTGATGTTAAAAATCTGGGAATGCACAGTATGATTTATTTAAACATGAGTGGCAATCATGAACCTTATACTGTGATGTTAAAAATCCAGGAATACACAGTATTTGTCACTGCAGCTTAAAGTAGCATGACTGAACAAAAACTAGTTTCTATGTTACAGGTGTAGTTCGTCACTGCAGCTTAAAGTAGCATGATTGAGCAAAAACTAGTTGTTTCTATGTTACAGGTTTCTACTGAAAGATGGCCAGCTATGGCTATGTGAGCCACAAGCCAGACAGGTTCGTCTGACATACTTGCATCTTTTGTCTAATAGCTTGTGTTCTGATTTTTGTCTGAATGATGATACAGCTGGTAATAAGGATGCATCATGTCACTCTCATAAATCTTTAAATGTTCTTGTGGTCTTGTGTAATGTAATGCAGTCTCTTTATTAGTGCTGATTTTTGTCTAAATGATGAAACAGCTGGTAATGAGGACACATTAACAGGATGTTAATATCCAGTTACTAAGGGCATATCACTCTCATAAACTTTCCTAACAGGCGAAGTCCATGTGTCTGTTTTAGTTTTGGACAAAGTGTCTTGTGGTATTACGTGATGTCCTGCTAGTATTGCATCACCCTCGTATAACCATAATGGTTGAGTGGGCGCAAAACACCAAATTACTTACATGCTAGTATTGCATTTGCAGTGGGCTGATGTCCACACATCCAGCCTATAAGGGTGGGCATGGTTACAGTTGCAGATGGCCGGATGGACACTGGCTGAGAAAATTCCCCTTGAGGATTATAGTCATGTTGTTTTTGTGACTTGCCCAATCAATATTTTATTTTATGTCTGTTCACATCGAGGTGATATTAGACAAAAACAAAAAACAAAAACATATAATTATTATTTATACTAATTTTCCCACAGGACTATGAACAATCGATTTGACAATATTAGTAATAACATCAGTATTATACAAAATATCTCTTAATATAGAACACTAAATATTCACAGAATGTGACATGCATTTGTAAAAATATCTTATCTGTTAAACACATACTGCTTGAATGTCCTATTACTACAGAGTTATTTCAGAAAAATGGCTATGACTTAAATGCTTACAACAGTGTGTCTTGCCCCCGAGTGAAACCGTGTCTGATCGATGCTTTCCTCTTGTACAGATCTGGTGCTCTCTAGCGGAAAACGCCATTTACATCTCCGACAGAGAAGCTTGCTTCAAGTGGTTTGCAAAGGTCAGTGCTGCCTCTGTCATTATCTGCCTGAAATAACCGTCATGGTTGACTGGGCGTTAAAAACCTATTTCTGTCCTTCCTTCCGTCATTTCTTTTGGTGCCTGTTAATGTTTGTTCTCTCTTGGTCGACTGGGTGTTAAAAACCTATTTCAGTCCTTCCTGCCATCATTTCTTTCGGTGCCTGTTAATACTTGTTTCTCTCTCTCTCTCTCTCTCTCTCTCTCTTCTCTCTCTCTCTCTCTCTCTCTCTCTCAGCCCCCACCTCTCTCTCATCAAATTTCAATGGGTGTAGATACCCACCCCCACCCCCCCACCCCTCTGGCCACCCCGACAAAAAGAAAAAATACCATCCCTCCAGCCAACTAGTGCAGTGCCAGAGTAAATGAGGTCTGACACGGTGATGACTGTACACTAGGCTAGAGTTTTTGACAGCATCTGGCTGCATGAAGAGTGGTGCTCTGAGTGTCAGCTGCTTTCCTCATTCTGCTTGCAATTTTTATTTTTTATTTTTTCTCCAGAAGGCAGCTTAAGATTTATTTTCATTTCTGTGGCATCCCCATTTTTTGTTGTTTGGTTTTTGGTGGGGCGGTTTGGGTTGTGTTTTTGTTGTTGTTTTTAATTGGAGTTGGGGGGGGGGGTATAGTTTGTGTCAATCATCACTGTCATTGCTGTTCTTTTTTCCCCCTCCTCTCTTCTGCATACTGAATTGTCATTTTCTTCTCACTGCACCAACCCATCACCAGTAATGCGTGTTTTTGTAGTGTCTGTGTGTGTGAGGGAGAGAGAATGTGAGTGTGTGTGTGATGAAATGAGCGTATCCTTATGTATTTGTAACTGCTCTGAGCCCTTATGAGATGGGGCGCCATAAATAATCTGATATTATTATTATCATTATTCTGATTCTCTCTTCCTCTATCTTGCTTCTGTTTTTCCTTCTTTGCACAGACTTTTGTCTGTTTCTTTCTGTCCTTTAAAAACAACAACAACAAAAACATATCTTCCACAAAGACCACGCTATGCATGAGAATGAGCATGTTTCTCTCTCTCTCTTGTCAAATTTCAATGGGTGTTGATAACAAGACACCGCCCCCCCCCCACTTCCCCTTCCCCCTCTGGCACACCCTGACAAAAAGGAAAAGTACCATGCCACCAGCCAACTAGTGCAGTGCCAGAGTAAATGAGGTCTGACACGGTGATGACGGTACACTAGGCTAGAGTTTTTGACAGCATCTGGCTGCATGAAGAGGGGTGCTCTGAGTGTCAGCTGCTTTCCTCATTCTGCTTGCGTTTTCTTTTTTCAGAAGGCAGCTTAAGATGTATTTTTTATTTCTGTAGCGTCCCCATTTTTTGTTTGGTTTTTGGTTGATTTGTTTTTTGGAAGGGGGACAAGGGGGGGTACAGTTTGTGTCAGTCATCATTGTCATCACTGTTCTTTTTGTTTTCCTCTTCTGCATACTGATCTGTTGTTTTCTTCTCATTGCACCAACCCATCACCAATAATGCATGTATTTGTAATGGGTGTGTGCGTAGGTGAGAATGTGTGTGTGAGTGTGTGTGTGTGATGAAATGAACATCCTTATGTATTTGTATGTGCTCTGGGCTCTTATGAGATGGGGCACCATAAATAATCTATTATTATTATTATCATTATTCCCATTCTCTCTTCCTCTGTCTTGCTTCTGTTCCTGTCGATTTGCACAGACTTTTGTCTCTTTCTGTCCCACTTATTTGTTTGTTTTTAAAACACATATCTTCCGCAGATACCACGCTATGCACTAAAGGGGGCATGCTCTGAATGTGTCTGTATACACAGTGATTCACCTTACTCTTGTTTCCTTGCAACTTATCTGGAAATCTGTACAAAACTGAGGGGGGGAAAAAACACGGTGAGCTTATTTGCATGTTGCTCAAGACTGTGTTTCATGTGTCACCTAAACAGATTTGCGTAATGTTTCCAAATGTCTTTTTTTTAAATATTAAATTCCAGTTGATGGGAGAGGAGCCAGATTTAGATCCAGACATAACCCGTGACTTCTTTGAGAGAAACATTCTGCAGCTGGACGCCAGTCTCCTCACAGAAAACGGCATCAAGTCAGTTCCAAGCTCAGTCTTTTTTTATTTATTTTTTATATTACTCCAGGTTGTTTGCTGTAGTCTGTTGCACGATGGTACGGCAAACTGAAAATGTGAAATGCACCAGAAGATGTAAATGCATATGCTTGAAATATACCCCTTTGTGTGTGGTGGGGGGGGGGGGGTCTGTCGTGGTTCACCAAAGTGGAAATTGTGGTTTACCTGAAGTTACGATGCTCACAGATGAAAATGAATACATATGTCTTCCTTCATTTAGAGCTTAGGTGTGTCAGCTGAAAGTACTCTCCGATGCTGACAGAGTCTACCAGCTAGACAGTGGTTTTCTGTCATTAGCATCAGGCTGATATCCTCTCACCACTGTGTGCCGGTGGTCACTGATGAGTTACTCGGGGAGTGAAACGTGTGTCTGACCTAGGCAGCGGACATAATAATGGTCCCCACCAGGATCAGAATTTTGATAACCCCTCTGCTTGGGGGTGGGGTACTGATGCACCTAATAGGCTCTTTAAGAAGGGAGTATTACTCTCTGCCTCTCCTCCTCACCCCCCCCCCCCCAACCCCAACCCCCACCCCCATGATTTACTCTGTTTACAGTCTTTCAGATCTAAATATAATGCCTCAATTAAAAAAAAATTTTTTTTTTTTTAAATCATTTTTTTCTCCTGTACTTAACCTAAAAAATGAAAATATACTGTTGTTTTCAGTAACTGACCAGTTGTTTCGAGATGTGGCATGAGAAGCGAATCAGATATTACACTTGTGATAGGACAGATTGCATTTCACTTTGATGTGACCTTTACTGTCGAATGTACGTCAAATTTTGAGCACCAAAGTTTTTTTTGAGAATTGTTGTGTGAGAAGTAAATTTGATTCACACTCGCGATCGGACGAATTGCATTTCACTTTGATGGTGACGTACACAGTTGGATGTACGTTGAATTTTGAGCAAGTGACACATTGTTTGGAGACGTGACCTGATGTTTTGCTGTGCAGCTGCTTCGAGCGGTTCTTCAAGCAGGTCAACTTGAAGGAGAACAAGCTGCAGCCCAAGCGGCGGGGAGGCTGTCTGATGGATGACATGGAGCTCATAGGTCTCGACTACGTGTGGCGGGTAGGTTGAGCATTGCGTGGGATGTTTTTTGCCTACCAGGATGCCCCCCCCCCTCCTCTGTTACCTGATGAATGTGATACAGTTGAGTTACCTGATGAGCTTGATACAATTGAGTTGTCCAGGACTTTAATAATAACATAATAATAATAGATTATTTATGGCACCCCATCTCACAAGAGCCCTGAGCACTTACAAAGACATAAGGATACGCTCATTTCATCACACACATGCACATCATACACACGCAGACACATGCACATACACACACACGCTCGCTCGCACGCACATAATGCACACTCACTTTGAAAGCAGCCTGTGAATTGTCAGAGCCACTCTTGTTTTGAGTTATTGGTTGTCGTTCCCTAGCTAAACCACGAGGTCCCCCAGGGTTAGGTGAGGAGGTAGTGTGTGCAGCGATTTCCCCACACCTATACATACTTTTTTTCTTCTTCATGTCATGAAGATAAATAAGTGTGGCTGGAAGTAATCCTGACGTGGGGCTGTTATGACAAACATTTTGCTTTAAGTCCAACATTGGGCTAGAGGCGATAAGATGCCGATAACGGCAGTGTCAGCAGCCTCTGGTCAGTTCTATTTTCAGTGAAAAACTGTTTTGAGCTGACATGGGCTACTGTTTGCAGGACATATCATGCTCTGCAAGTGAAAATAAGAAACCAAAACCCCACTTATGATGTGACCCCCCCCCCCCCCCCCCCTTAAAAACAACAACAAAAACACACACACCAACAAAACAAAAACACACACACGCAGAAAAAGGCCCCTCCGTTGTGATGTGTGATTTGCAACAGACCAAACAAACATTCATCATCCCTTCCGCTAACCGTTTACCTTCAAACCCCTCAGGTGGTTTTACTGGCACCGGACGAAGTTGCGGACAAAGCGGTGATGCTTCTGAAGGACATCTTCACCAACCTGGGCCCTCGTCTACAGCAGAACCAGGTGGAGATTCACGAGGACTTCATCAGCTCGTGCATAGACCGCCTGAAGGCTCTGTTTGACACTGTGACGGTGCTGGAGAAGGACAAAGACTGTACGAACCGTGTGATGCAGGAGACGATTCGCATGGTGCGTGTGCTCAATGTGCTGAAGGAGTACGTGGCTGAGTGTGACGAGGCGTACACGGAGGAGAGGGTCATCCTGCCTCTCAGCAGGTACGTGTCCTCTCTTTGGCTTTTTGTCGTCTCCGAGGGGCTGTGGTGATGATGTGGGTTATACGTAAGCACGCTGGCCGCAGCTGTGCGTAATGCATTGGAGAGCAATGTCTGAAGGCTGTTCGTCTGAATGAGGTCAGTTCAGAAATCCTTCAAGGGTGTTTGTGCTGAGGTGACCCTGTGCATTTGATAGGGCACTAAAATCCAAGCATTAACTGACCTTCATTAGTTCATTAGGCTTACAGACTCTTACCCCCCCACCCTCCACCCCCACCAACCCCATTGGCCAAGGTGAGATAAAACAGACTTGGAAAACAGTTCTGCAGTCAAGGGTCTCTTTGAAAAAAGTGTCTTCAATGCGACATTGGAAATTTTAACCTATTTTTTTCTTTTCTTTTTTTTGCAGATCATTTCGGGGTCGACTAGTAACACTGAAGGTGAGATACCAAAGTCAAGGACGTCAGGTGGAGGACTTTGAGATTTGGTCACATCAGAATGAGACCGTGGGAGCAGTCAGACGGCATATTCTTCAGAGGGTCAAGGCAAACTCCAACTTCAAGGTTGACCTGTATGCCAACAATGAACAGCTAGATCCGAACGACGACAAGAAACTGGTCTCACAGATTCCTCTCCGTGATAAGATGGTAACTACCTTTGCATCTGTCTGTCTTCCTAACTTTTCTCGGTCTTTCCGTCTTTCTCTCGTTGCCTAGATATAACCATCACAGTTGACTGGGCATTAAGAATCAATTCTCTCTTGCTCCCCCCCCCCACCCCCCCTCCTCCCCCCCCCTTCCCTCCCGCCCTTCTCTTCATCTCTGCCCCACCCCCTTCCCTCCTGCCCTTCTCTTCATCTCTCCTCCCCTCTCTTCATCTCTGCCCCACCCCCTTCCCTCCTGCCCTTCTCTTCATCTCTCCCCTCCCCCCTCTCTTCCCTCCGCCCTCTGTTCATCTCCCCCCCCTTCCCTCCTGCCCTTCTCTTCATCTCTCCTCCCCTCTCCCTCCCCCCCCCCTTCCCTCCTGCCCTTCTCTTCATCTCCCCCTTCCCCTGCCCTCTCTTCATCTCTCCCCTCCCCACACCACCCCCTTCCCCCCTGCCTTCTCTCTCTTCCCCCTTCCCCCTGCCTCTCTCTTGCTCACCCCCCCACCCCCTTACCCCCTGTCCTCTTCATCCTCTTCCCCCCACTTCCCCCCCTGCCCTTCTCTTTATCTCCCCCCTCCCCCCTCTCTTCCCTCTGCCCTTCTCTTATCCTGAGGTGATCCTGTGCTGCTGATAAGATAGCTGCCCTCAGACCCATCCCCGCGACACACATGTGCCACCCCGTCTCGTTAGGAACCAGGAGGTTGCATTTGCGCGCTGCTCACTTTCTTTCTCTGGCGGCTAAAACTTTAACATTACATACTAGGATTGTCACGAACAGACGCTGAGCGCCAAGCTGGTCCCCGGGGGCAGCAACATGCCCAGCAGCCCGGACAGCAGCTCCGACAGCTCCGTGGGCTCCCCGCACAACCACTGCGAAGGACCCAACATCGAGGCCGAGAGCTGCCTGCCTGGAGTGGTCAGTTTTTTAAAACTCTTTTTGTTGGTGTTGTGTTTTCGTTTCTTTTGTGCATCGGCTCTTTTGAGGGTGTTTCTGGTGGTTGGTTGGTGGGTGTCAAAAGGAGAGGTAGAGGGGGTTTAGCGGGTAATTGTCTTTCAAGAGTGAAGAGGGGGTTAGTGTGTGATTGTCTTTCAAGGGTGAAGAGGGGGTTAGTGTGTGATTGTCTTTCAAGGGTGAAGAGGGGGTAGAGTGTGATTGTCTTTCAAGAGTGAAGAAGGGGTTAGTGTGTGATTGTCTTTCAAGAGTAAAGAGGGGGTTAGTGTGTGATTGTCTTTCAAGGGTGAAGAGGGGGTTTAGTGTGTGATTGTCTTTCAAGGGTGAAGAGGGGGTTACTGTGTGATTGTCTTTCAAGAGTGAAGAGGGGGTTAGTGTGTGATTGTCTTTCAAGAGTGAAGAGGGGGTTAGTGTGTGATTGTCTTTCAAGGGTGAAGAGGGGGTTTAGTGTGTGATTGTCTTCCAAGAGTGAAGAGGGGGTTAGTGTGTGATTGTCTTCCAAGAAGAGGGGGGTGGTAGTATGATTGTCTTTCAAGAGTGAAGAGGTTAGTGTATGATTTTCCAAGAGTGAAGTGGGGGGGGGGGGGGGGGGGTGTGTGATTGTCTTTCAAGAGCGAAGAGGGGGTTAGTGTGTGATTGTCTTTCAAGAGCAAAGACAGACTTAGTGTGTGATTGTCTTTCAGGAGTGAAGAGGGGTTTAGTGTGTGATTGTTTTTCAAGAATGGAAGGGGGTGGGGGGATTGCCTGAAGAGGTGACGGCCAGGCCACATGTACCATCATCCTCACAGATTCACTGAGTTTAAAATGAAGAGTGGAATGGGAAACCCAGACTGAAACATGTGACCTGTCGACATCCACTTTTGAAAACTCCTGTGGATGTACTGATCTGGACATGCCGGAGTGAAGGGAAACGACCAAGCTTGTGTCTCTGAAGATTTGAAGTGTTGAGGAGCTTGAGACACTACCTGCAGGCGTAAAGCCAAGGACATCACAGCTGTGATATGGAGGAGAGAGGCATGGAAAGAGGAAGCATTTGATGATCTTCCTTGAAAGGTCGAGGTAGGGTCATCATCAATCAGAGGAACATTGGAACCGTTTCAAAGACAACGTTGAAGAAACTTCTGAGAGACAGGGTGGAGTGCATACTGGCTTTTCCAAGCGCATAGATACCACTGTCCTGAACTGAAGTGAAGCAGAGGAATGGTAAAGGAAACGCTTGCACTGTCGGTCACGTGCTGCTGTTTGTGTTGCAGATCATGGCCCAGAATGCCCGCTACACAGCCTTCCTGTTCCAGCTGTCCGACCTGGGCTGCCAGCTCCAGATTCCCAGGCTGCGCGATGGTGCTCGAGCTGTCCTCAAACTCATGCCAGCAGGTACGCCACTCGTTCACATCAGTTAGGGGGGAATGACGTGGCGCTCACTGTTTTGTTTTTGTAGTCACGGAACGTGTTGTGAACAGTGTTAAATATGTTGTAGTCGGGCATCAGATTTTGGGGTCAGTAGACGGAAAGAATTCCACCAGTTGAGGAGTGGCAATGGTCATTCTTGAGAAGAGACAACTGTATGTGAGTACTTTCTAGGGCGTTTTTAAAGAAACAACTGATTGGGACATTTCTATCAGAATCTGATGTTTGATAAGGGTGGCAGGGTGAAGCAGGGAGTGGATGTAATTGATTAGTGCCAGCGATGGTGCTGATGAGTGGCTGTGCATGCATTTATTTTGGATAGGATTGTTGATCATTTTTCATGCAGGCATATAGCCACATGATTTGGGGGTGAGGTGGTGGAGGCGGCTCTTGCATGCCCCTCATCATTGCCATTGTACGTTTTCCCAGAGAGTTGCCAGAAATTGTTTAAGAGGTAAAATCTGCAAATCCTCCTATTCTGGTCTGTCGGAAAGGAATCTTTAGACCTTTGCACGTGTGTCCTTCCATGGTATTCTTCTCATGTTTATGTTTTTTTGGTTGGTTGGTTTGTTTCAGACAAGCACACGATGCAGAAGCTGTGCTCTGTGTGTTCAGCCGACAATCGGGGAGAGGGCACAATTTCCCCGGGCCTGGAAGGCATGTTGTTCAACAGTTCCCCCACCCAGGTGCTTTATAACGTAGAGGTGAGTCCAGGGGGCGCTAGCAGGCCGCAGGTGGCAATTCTGGACAGGAATTGTTTTTCGGAAAGCAAAGTGTCATGACTGTTACAAACTCCGTGATGTGGCGCGGTTGGTTTTCAGTTGCGATGGTTGGCGTGTTATTTTTAGTTATTTTTAGATACACGCTGTGGGCAGCACACCATGATGTGCATTTAACCTAGATACTGCAGTACACAGCTGCAGACCATGCACATAGCTGCTGAGACTTGCACATGAGAACCTTGGCGCTGCCAACTCCAAACTGGTCACCGATTGGCTGATTTGATGGTGGTGCGGTTTGTCTCATGGTTCCGTCACACGGTTGCTGATGTTCAGCATCGCCCTGATATAAATGTACTTACTGATTGACTGGGCGTAAAACACCGGGTTACTCTCTTACTCAGCCTGTGGCTTTTGCAGGTGTGTTACTGCCTCCTGATGCCTGCCATAGAGCCCCTGTCGGAAGAAGCTTTTGAATTCCAGGTAAGAAAACGGTACAAGGCTAGGGATGGTGCTCGTCACGTTCAGATCTCCCGTGAAAGGATCTTCCAGTTGAAGACTAGTTCATGTGTGCAGTCTGCTCTGTGTGAATGGCATACGTCCAGAAGATAGTATTAGGTGGGATGTTTTTGTGCAGTGGAATGAGACTTTTAGGTGTGTGTTGTTTTGTGCGTGGGTGCTCTTTCATTTCCTGTAGGCGCTACTCTGCTTGTGAACCAGTGCTTGAAGTTTGTAATGCAGAGGTGTAACCAGCATCATGTTCGTATCTAAACTGATTAGAACAGTGTTTGCAGAGAGACATCAGGCAAAGTATTGTGTGTGTGTGTGTGTGTTTTAATCTTTTTTCTTTTTCTTTTTTCTTCACCCCATTGCAAGAGATGTTGAGAGTGAAGTTTGTGGATCTGTGTTGTTGATGTTTTCCCATTGCAAAACGGAGTGAAAACAAAGTATGTGGATCTACATTGTTGTTTTCCACTGCAAGAGAGGGTGAAAATGAAGGATGTGGATCTGTGTTGTTTTTTCTACTGCAAGAGAGGGTGAAAATGAAGGATGTGGATCTGTGTTGTTTTTTCTACTGCAAGAGAGGGTGAAAATGAAGTGCGTGGATCTGTGTTGTTTTTTCCTCTGCAAGAGAGGGTGAAAACGAAAGATGTGGATCTGTGTTGTTTTTTCCTCTGCAAGAGAGGGTGAAAACAGAAAAAGATGTGGATCTGTGTTGTTTTTTCCTCTGCAAGAGAGGGTGAAAACGAAAGATGTGGATCTGTGTTGTTTTTTCCTCTGCAAGAGAGGGTGAAAACGTGGGATCTGTGTTTTTTTGCAAGAGAGGGTGAAAACGAAAGGATGTGGATCTGTGTTGTTTTTTCCTCTGCAAGAGAGGGTGAAAACGAAAGATGTGGATATGTGTTGTTTTTTCCTCTGCAAGAGAGGGTGAAAATGAAGTGCGTGGATCTGTGTTGCAGTACAACTTTGTGCGAAGTGGCGGTGTTCAGCTGGCTCTGAACATGCTGACCAAAAACAATTTCCTGCCCAACGCGGATCTACCCACTCGGAGGTGAGGACAGCCTGGAGACCTTGATTGCCCCTTTTGTTGTCAATAGCAACCAGCAACAGTTGCACCCTAAACAAGTATTAACCACTACCTTTAACCACTACCCAAGTAAACAGCCCCCCTTCTCCCCCACCCCCCCCACCCCCCACCCCATCCCAAAAGTATTAAGCAGGCTTTTTGTTGATGCAGAATTTGAGAAGAAATACTTATTCTTTTTTTACAGTTATTGATCGAAAACTATTCAGTTAAAGGTTATTGATCAAAAGCTATTGATTCAAACATAAAAACGGTCCTTCTGCTACCACTTGAAAACCCCCAAACATCCCTGCAAAAAGATTTTAAACTTTGATGACTGCAGAATCTTTTTGCGCTAAACTTAAACAAATCTCGCTGGTGATTGTCACTGTCCACCCATCTGTTCTCCCCAGGACGGCCTACCTGACAGTGCTGAAGATCTGCAAGCTGATGCTGACGACAGTCGCTCACGCCAAGGTGCAGGTGGTCGTGGACGCCTGCAGCGCAGAGTCACAGGGTCCGCCAATAACGGTGCAGGAGCACCACCAGGCGGCAGCACTTCAGCAGGCGCTGCACTTCATTCCCACCCCGGAGTCTGAGTTCACGTTGCGCGGCGTGGCCACCAGGCTGGGCCAACACATGGGAGAACAGGTAATTGGTCTTAAGCTCGTTTTTAATTGTGTGAATATTTGTTCATGAACATAGTGGGGAGTATTCGGCGCATATAGTCGGTTCTTAATTAGGCGAATTTTGCTTCGCGAATATAGTTGGGAGTACTCATCAAACTGTATTTGGGGTCCAAAAAGTTTCGCTCAACATGTTTGATGAACCTTGTCTCTGATTGGCTGAGAGCAGAGAGCTCTTCTGTGGATGAGGAAGAAATAAAAATTAAAATGGATGACGGTGTCGCAAGGTACTTCACTCGCTTCAGAGGCGATCCTTTGATTTGTTGACTTGTGAGAGGCACAGCCTTGTCTCTGGGACCCGGAGTGATATAGTAGTTAGTTGAGTTACCTTGTGAGGGATTTGATTTGATGATCGCTTATATAGCGCTATTCTCCGCTCTCTTGAGCAGACTCTCTGCGCTCGCATGTAATTCTACATGAGTGATTAGCTTTTTATAGCGCTTTTTTTTTTAAATATCCACCGAAGTGGTGTACTTACAGCCCTGGCATGGCTGGTGCCACATGAAACTGCTGCCGTCTCGGCGCAAGGTCTGTGTACACCATACAACCATGCTCCATGTCACTTCATGCAAAGCCACATACGTAAGGTGTATGCGTGTTTATCTGTAACCTGCCACCTGCACTTTTGGCAGAATGACCGGGATCTTTTACGTGCTACTGCGGTAACATGGGGGTGGAACGGATACCGAAATAAGAGTCAGCACAGAAAGTCGACCCTGGAGAAGAAAATTCTCCCGCCGCTCCTGCAGGGATTCGAACCCGCAACCTTTCAATCACGAGTCCGGTGCTCTAACCACTGAGCTATCATGATTAAAGTATTTTGACGTGACCTGACGACTAGCCTACATTTTGGATCATGCTGTCTGCTGCGCTTCTGCCGCAAGTACAGGCCAAAGCTTGCATCTCATTATAAGCCAGTTAAGAACGAAGTATAGTTTGCCAAACTATCCAAAGTATGTTCGGCAAACAGACACTTCGCCCCATTAAGAATGGGCTTTAGACTGGTTTCCGGACAGGGGTGGGTGGTAGTGGTTGCAGTGTTACCCAGCTGAACACTCACGGGGATGGCTAAGTGGTAGAGCGCCAGACTTGTGATCAGAAGGTTGTGGGTTTGAGTCCCAGCAGATAATTGTCTTCTCTGGGATCAGCTTTTTGTGCTGACTCTCATTTTAGCATCCATTCAGCTCAGTGGTAGAGAGCGCTGGACTTGTGATCAGAAGGTTGTGGGTTTGAGTCCCAGCACGCAGAATTGTCCTCTCATGGTCAACTTTTTGTGCTGACTCTCATTTCAGTATCCATTCCCCCCCCCCCCCCCCCCCCCCCCCACCCCCCTTGTTACCACACAAGCACATTAAAGATCCAGGTCATTCTGCCAAAAGGGCCTGTGGCAGGTTACACCTGAACATACATGCACTCTACGTATGTTACTTGGAAGGAAGTGACACTGTAAATTTGTGCATTGTTGTGTGGGGTTCACAGGACATGCGCTGAACAGCAGCAGTTTTACGTGGCACCAGCCATGTAACAACCAGATAGCGCTGCAAGTGCACCACTTCAGTGGATGTTCAGATACACACAACAAAAAGTTACAGTCACTCATTCAGAATTGCATACGACAAGAGTGCAGTGAATCTGCCTGAGAGAAGAGAGCAGCAGTGTATAAAAGCGATCAGGAAGAAGACCAACACTGGTGGGGTGGGGGTCACCCTGTGTGTGCAGTTAATATCTCCAGCAGGGCATAGCCTACCTTTCCTAGCTCAGCGCTGTTGACGCTGGCTTTCTCTGCACTGGCCCCTCATTTAAAGAAAGAAAGGAAGGCTTCAGTTTGAAAGTGATCATGGTGTAGTACTCTTCTGTCACTCTGGGGCCATATTGTTGTCAGTTTTGTGAAAGAATGATGCACAAACGATGAATTGCATTGAGCATCTGAGATGATGTACTGGCGATGAATTGCATCAAGCATCTTCAGTTGAGGCTCAGGTGATGAATTGCTTCAAACGTGTGAGCTGATGCACAAATGATGAATTGCATCAAGCGCCTCAGTTGAGGCTCAGGTGATGAATTGCATCAAACGTGTGAGCTGACGCACAAATGATGAATTGCATCAAGCGTCTGAGCTTTACCCATGCTTAAAAAGGTAGGGGTGGGGGAGGGGGGCTATAACTGTAAGATTGGCAAGGACTAAACAGATTAATACTGGTTAATACAGGCTTCATACTGAGTTGTACCAACTCACCATAACCAGTTGAGTTTAGTGTTTCTCTTTCGGTCATGTGAATCACTGATTTACAGCAGTCAGCAGATAACGCTGGGCTGTTTCTGAACAAGTTTGTGTGGGTGGTGAACCGGCAATGACCTCTTGCGTTTTCAGGCGACGTACGTCATGCCGGATCTCAACACGGTAAAGGCAATACAGAAGATAGCCTGGGCCGCCAGCAGCTGCTCTCTACACCTGGTTCACGCGTCTATAGAAGACATCCACAAGGCCCATGAGAAGGTCAGTGCGCCATGTCCTGCAGTGAAGTGCTGTTTTATGTTCATGCTGGGTGGGTAGGGTGATTAAAAAAAACTATTTGGTCTGTACCTACACATGAATTTGAATTATGCAAGAACAAAGCAAAAGTAGAAAATAGGAAAGATGGCTTGCAGATCAGTCCAAGCTGACTGTCTGAAATGGCAGATTGCTTTGTTCTGTTAAGTAAATTCATAGAGAAATTGACGTTGTTGGGTAAAGAAACAGTTTGCACTGGCGTAAAACTGATGGCTGTAAGCAACCAAAGAAAGTGACCCCTGAAACTGACAGCGTAGCATAAAGCAATGAAACAGACTGTTGCTGGGTAAAGGAAGCGGTGCATTCCAGTTTTGGACATGGAAGTGTTCACAGATGAAACGGGATGTTGCAGCCCAAGGAAGCCATTCACACGGACATGGAGGATATAGCCGTGGCCAAGGAGGCCTTGGAGTCGCTGTCTGTCTGCTTGGCCATCTTCCCCTCGGGGATCGATGCTCTGCACAAGGACAAGGCCTGGCAGGCATTTGTCATCGATCTCTTGCTCATCTGCAAGACCAAGTGAGTCTGAGGCGCCGAGTAATGCACCAGTTCGGCCTTTTCTTTTTGCCTTAACTTCGCAGTAGTTTTACCTTGAGTCTCGTAGTCTTGTTTTGTTTGTCTGCTTTTGTTTTAGGTGGATGTTTTTTTAGACTTGAGAAGAGGGTGGATGTTTTTTTAGACTTGAGAAGAGGGTGGATGTTTTTTTAGACTTGAGAAGAGGGTGGATGTTTTTTAAAAAACTTGAGAAGAGGGTGGATGTTTTTTTAGACTTGAGAAGAGGGTGGATGTTTTTTTAGACTTGAGAAGAGGGTGGATGTTTTAGACTTGAGAAGAGGGTGGATGTTTTTTTTAGACTTGAGAAGAGGGTGGATGTTTTTTTAGACTTGAGAAGAGGGTGGATGTTTTTTTAGACTTGAGAAGAGGGTGGATGTTTTTTTAGACTTGAGAAGAGGGTGGATGTTTTTTTAGACTTGAGAAGAGGGTGGATGTTTTTTTTAGACTTGAGAAGAGATGTTTTTGTGTCTTTGTTTAAATATGTCATCCTCCTGAGTTTTATTTTGCTTGTGTGTGTTTGATGGGGCTGCTATTGTATATTGCAATTACCTGAAGACCACAGCTTCATATAAATTCATGTATACTCACTTCCATCCTTGCCTGCACACGCGCACATGCGCTCACATGCACACATACATGTGCACACACTTATACACAACACAACACTCGGTGACTGAGACGCACAAAGCATTCACTTATTACTGGTTGCTTGTGGTTTGTGTTTCAGTCGCTCAATACGGATGTGTGCATCAGACCAGTTTTTCCTCATGTCAACAAAGTGTGTGAACAACAACATGCCACTCATCTTCCTCATCACCCTTCTCTTCACAGTCCTGCAGGTGAGCGTCCTTCACCACAGGCAGAGTTAGATCGCTGCCAAGCACAGCCAGGGTTTCTAGCCATAAACTGACGTGGACCTGTGCTTGTGTACTGTGGTTACCTCACCCAGTAAAGCTACAGTAGCTGCAAGAGCAGCGCTACCCATTCCTAGCTCTGTCTGTGTGTGTGTGTGTGCACAGTGTTTTCGTGTGTCCAGACAATCTGCTTGGGATTTTCAACGAGCACACAGTTGCTGATGCGTGTGATTGTGCAAGAGGTCTGCAAACACACTGAGTCAGTCAGCACTGAAAGTTGACTGAGAGAAAAATCCTTTTCCGCCGGTGTGGATCAGACTCCAGTTAGTATCGCGCCCGGCTTTTTGTTCTGACGCTTCACCAGCTGAGCAGCGTCTTTTTTCCCCAGATGTTTTCCAGCTGCCCGCATGATGGGTGCTTTAAGGCACTGGATGCTGCAGTGGGTTGCAGAAACCAAGTGAAATTTAGACTGACAACGTATTGCTGATTTAATTTTTTTTTTTTTAAATCCAACTAGCGGTGTGTTGTTGGTGGACAGAACGATTCATGGGTTGGTTTGTTTCCTTTCTGTCCAGATCCTTGGTGGTTCATTTATTTGGAAGTGGGGGGGGGGGGGGGGGGGGGGGTAAATCAAACTGCCTCAGTGCTGTGCTATCCAGCCTGTGCCAACAGCAGCTGATGGATGCATTGCATGCAGGTTACTCGTGGTGATGGGAAGTAGTCGCTGAAGCACATTGTTAGGGTACACAACACAAATTGTAACGTCTCCCCAGGTCATTTTGACAGCACCATGTTTCTTTTCTGTTTCAGACCACAGCAAAAGAACATGCCAAACAGTCACATGATTACTTCTCTTTGCTCTGTCGGTGAGTATGAACATGTTTTTCTCGTGAATGATTGGTGGGTGTTTTTTTTTTGCGGGGGGGGGTGAAAAAAGAAGAAAAAGACGTCAATGGAGAGAAAAAAAATAAGGGTGTAAACTTTTATATGGTTACGGTTTTGTGTCCCATGTTTCTGATTTGTGTGTTGCAGAGTTCTGGTTTGTTTGTTACAAAGCATGTGTGCTGATTTGGTTATGTGTTGATTACAAAATACGCATGCTGAGTTGGTTGTCACGTGTGTTACAGGTTACTGAGTTATGCTGCAGCCAGCGATGCTCCACTGCCCACGTCAGAAACTTTGCTCAACAACGAGATTCAGTGGTTGAAAAAAGTCAGGGTGAGGCAGTCTTCTACTCCTTTACTTTGGTGCTACTTGCTCAGTGAAGGTCTAAATTGTTTATCGAAGCTAGACATCGAGTTTCATGGCCATGAGCCAACTCAGATGAAACTACCATCATATTATGGCTTCCGTTACTGTCATTTCTTCATTACAGTCCTGTTATGGCTTTAGTTACTGTCCTGTTGTGGCTTCATTTACTGTCATATTGTGGCTTCAGTTACCACGTTATTGTGGCTTCTGAGTGTGTCTGTTGTACCTTTTCTGTAAGATGAGAGTGGGCGAATGGAAAGAGTAGATGTTTGGAGTTCACAAAGTGTAAGCAAGATTCATATCTGTTAGCTCTCTAACAGTTGAATGACTTTTTGACAGACTGTTTCTGACACATGACTCAAGTGGAATGACTGTTTCTGATGCATGGCTGGAGGAATGACTGTTTCTGACATGGCTGGAGGAATGACTGTTTCTGACACATGACTGGAGGAATGACCGTTTCTGACATGTTGGGAGGAATGACTGTTTCTGACACATGACTGGAGGAATGACCGTTTCTGACAGGTGACAGGAATGATTGTTTCTGACACATGACTGGAGGAATGATTGTTTCTGACATGACTGGAGGAATGATTGTTTCTGACACATGACTGGAGGAATGATTGTTTCTGACATGATGGGAGGAATGACTGTTTCTGACACATGGCTGGAGGAATGATTGTTTCTGACACATGACTGGAGGAATGACTGTTTCTGACACATGACTGGAGGAATGATTGTTTCTGACATGATGGGAGGAATGACAGTTTCTGACACATGACTAGAGGAATGACAGTTTCTGACACATGACTGGAGGAATGATTGTTTCTGACATGACTGGAGGAATGATTGTTTCTGACACATGACTGGAGGAATGATTGTTTCTGACACATGACTGGAGGAATGATTGTTTCTGACACGATGGGAGGAATGACTGTTTCTGACACATGACTGGAGGAATGACCGTTTCTGACATGTTGGGAGGAATGACTGTTTCTGACACATGGCTGGAGGAATGATTGTTTCTGGTGGGTGACAGGAATGATTGTTTCTGACACATGACTGGAGGAATGATTGTTTCTGGTGGGTGACAGGAATGATTGTTTCTGACACATGACTGGAGGAATGATTGTTTCTGACATGATGGGAGGAATGATTGTTTCTGACACATGACTGGAGGAATGATTGTTTCTGACATGATGGGAGGAATGATTGTTTCTGACAGGTGACTGGAGGAATGATCATTTCTGACAGGAGACAAGAGGAATTATTGTTTTTGACACAACTGGAGGAATGACTGTTTCTGACATGGCTGGAGGAATGACTGTTTTTGACAGGTGACAGGAGGAATGATGGTTTCTGACACATGACTGGAGGAATTACTGTTTCTAACACATGACTGGAGGAATGACTTTCTGACATGTCTGGAGGAATGACTGTTTCTGACACATGACTGGAGGAGTGACTGTTTCTAACACATGACAAGATGAACGACTGTTTCTGACACCCAAGTGTTTTGCCCCGTCAGGACCAGACGCTAAAGGCAGGTGAGATGCAGGTGGATGAAGCTTTGCTGGAAGGACACCTGGGCATTACCCGCGAGCTGCTGGCCTTCACCAGTGCCGAGAGAAAGTTCAACATCGGCTCTGAAAATGGGGGATCCAATCTGATCAGGGTCAGTGACGGTCTGCCTTTGCTTCGTTTGTTTTCTTAGCAGCAACATTCTTCATTTTCTCCTCGTTTTTTTCTCCCTTCTTTTTTTCCTGTCTTCCTTCACTTTTCTTTCTGTGACTGAGGCAGTTTCCTTTGGAGAAGAAACCGGGTAACTACAGCTTGTCTCCCCTTCCCTTCCCCCCCCCCCATCTCCCTGTGGTTTGCCAAGCAAACGCTGTCCACTTTAGAATACTGTTAATTTGTTGAGGCATGCCATTCACCATGTTACTTTGTGACCACTGGCCACAATAGTGGCAAGGCGTGTTTACAAAGTATCACATTCAGAAATGTTTTTTGAGTTGTGCACCTGTATCTGATTCCTCATGACCAGAACTGTGAACAGCCTCTTCAGTGTATGGCAGAAACAGGGCTATGAACAACTTGTGTGTAACCCATTTCATAGTGTGACTGCAAATGTCACTTCAAGAACAGGTACTCTACTCACTTCAGAAATAGAACTGTAGTATCTCTTGCTTTCTAATGTGACTAAGACTCGTACTCGTGAGAAAAAAGTGTGTTCTGGGCTGTGTGAAATTAACATTTTGTTCCAGCAGTTTGTAACCCCTGGACTGTGGCCCCTGGGGTGATATATAGCTGTGTTCATTAGCTTTAACTGACTTGTACGTGCTAGAAATCTGCATTGTTGACAAGCTCAGCGATGAAATTTGCTGTTCATTGTGATGCACAGGCCCAGTCTGTTTCACTGGTTGGGGTTTTCTGTGATTTCAGGAACTGGTGGAGGACTTCATTTTCCCAGCGTCCAAAATCGTGCTCCAGTGCCGAAAGTCCCAGGGCGAGTTCCCAGCCGAGCAGATGGTGCCCGTGTGTTCCTCTCCCCTGACTGTGATCGCAGCGTTTGACCTCTTGGTGGCGCTGTGCACGGGCTGCGTGCAGAACCTGAAGTTCCTGGCCACCATGCTCATTGAGATGTACTACACCAGTGAGTGTCGCTAATTGAATGAATGAGGCGGTCCAGTAAGGCCGGTTATAGAGCAGGGAATGTTGGCTAGTGAAGAATGGAGCTTGAATTTTTCTTGGCCTCCATGCTCTTTGAGATGGACTACACCAGTGAGTGTTGGGTGACCGGCAGTCGCTGATTGAAGGAATGGGTCGGTCCAGTAAGGCTGGTTAAAGAGCAGGGGATGTTGACAAGCGAAGAAAGGAGGTTGGGTTTTCTTTATCTTTCTTCTCTAGTGATGGTTAATGAGGGAGTTTGTGCTGGTGAAAGTTAAATGTAGGATATTTACTGACCCGTACAAGACAGTGATGTGTACAGCTTTGTCGGGGTACAAATAGTGCAGAAGACAAAGGGAAAAAGAATGGCTCCGTTGTATCTTCCTGCACTGCATCAGCACAGCCATAGTTGTGCATAGTTTCAGTTTGTACTTAGTTTCAGCATGCAGCCAGAATCTGTGTATGGGAAACTAAAGTGTTAGCTGACGAGCACAAGACCTTCCTGGCCACTGACCTTGACACTCTGCTTTTTGCTTCAGATGAGACACCGCTGCAGGAGTGGGAGTACCTGCCCCCAGTGGGTCCTCGGCCACACCGTGGCTTTGTGGGATTGAAAAACGCTGGTGCCACTTGCTACATGAATTCCGTGCTGCAGCAGGTATGTTGCACAAGTTCGTGTGTGTAGGTGGGTGGGTGGGATGATTCGCTCATCAGATGTGGAAGTTGGTTCTTGAAGACTTTGTTTTGCAGTCTATATCTGTAGCAGCTGAGATGGAGGGGCGTCTTATCAGTCGTTCAGTCAGTGTCTTTTTGTTGCCGTGTGTCCGAATAGACACATGGAATGAGAGCATTCATAGCCATACATGCATTCACAGTGACAGGCTTGCACAGACACGTGGAATGAGAGCATTCATAGCCATACATGCATTCACAGTGACAGGCTTGCACAGACACGTGGAATGAGAGCGTTCATAACCACACGATGCATTCACAGTGACAGGCTTGCACAGACACGTGGAATGAGAGCGTTCATAACCACACGTGCATTCACAGTGACAGGCTTGCACAGACACGTGGAATGAGAGCGTTCATAACCAAACGTGCATTCACAGTGACAGGCTTGCACAGACACGTGGAATGAGAGCGTTCATAACCACACATGCATTCACAGTGACAGGCTTGCACAGACACGTGGAATGAGAGCGTTCATAACCACACATGCATTCACAGTGACAGGCTTGCACAGACACGTGGAATGAGAGCGTTCATAACCACACATGCATTCACAGTGACAGGCTTGCACAGACACGTGGAATGAGAGCGTTCATAACCACACATGCATTCACAGTGACAGGCTTGCACAGACACGTGGAATGAGAGCGTTCATAACCACACATGCATTCACAGTGACAGGCTTGCACAGACACGTGGAATGAGAGCGTTCATAACCACACATGCATTCACAGTGACAGGCTTGCACAGACACGTGGAATGAGAGCGTTCATAACCACACATGCATTCACAGTGACAGGCTTGCACAGACACGTGGAATGAGAGCGTTCATAACCACACATGCATTCACAGTGACAGGCTTGCACAGACACGTGGAATGAGAGCGTTCATAACCACACATGCATTCACAGTGACAGGCTTGCACAGACACGTGGAATGAGAGCGTTCATAACCACACATGCATTCACAGTGACAGGCTTGCACAGACACGTGGAATGAGAGCGTTCATAACCACACATGCATTCACAGTGACAGGCTTGCACAGACACGTGGAATGAGAGCGTTCATAACCACACATGCATTCACAGTGACAGGCTTGCACAGACACGTGGAATGAGAGCGTTCATAACCACACAGGCATTCACAGTGACAGGCTTGCACAGACACGTGGAATGAGAGCGTTCATAACCACACAGGCATTCACAGTGACAGGCTTGCACAGACACGTGGAATGAGAGCGTTCATAACCACACAGGCATTCACAGTGACAGGCTTGCACAGACACGTGGAATGAGAGCGTTCATAACCACACATGCATTCACAGTGACAGGCTTGCACAGACACGTGGAATGAGAGCGTTCATAACCACACATGCATTCACAGTGACAGGCTTGCACAGACACGTGGAATGAGAGCGTTCATAACCACACATGCATTCACAGTGACAGGCTTGCACAGACACGTGGAATGAGAGCGTTCATAACCACACATGCATTCACAGTGACAGGCTTGCACAGACACGTGGAATGAGAGCGTTCATAACCACACATGCATTCACAGTGACAGGCTTGCACAGACACGTGGAATGAGAGCGTTCATAACCACACATGCATTCACAGTGACAGGCTTGCACAGACACGTGGAATGAGAGCGTTCATAACCACACATGCATTCACAGTGACAGGCTTGCACAGACACGTGGAATGAGAGCGTTCATAACCACACATGCATTCACAGTGACAGGCTTGCACAGACACGTGGAATGAGAGCGTTCATAACCACACAGTGCATTCACAGTGACAGGCTTGCACAGACACGTGGAATGAGAGCGTTCATAACCACACAGGCATTCACAGTGACAGGCTTGCACAGACACGTGGAATGAGAGCGTTCATAACCACACAGGCATTCACAGTGACAGGCTTGCACAGACACGTGGAATGAGAGCGTTCATAACCACACAGGCATTCACAGTGACAGGCTTGCACAGACACGTGGAATGAGAGCGTTCATAACCAACAGATTCAAGTGACAGCTTGCACAGACCGTGGATGAGGCTTTGGCTTTACAGTGACACGTGGAATGAGAGCGTTCATAACCACACAGGCATTCACAGTGACAGGCTTGCACAGACACGTGGAATGAGAGCGTTCATAACCACACAGGCATTCACAGTGACAGGCTTGCACAGACACGTGGAATGAGAGCGTTCATAACCACACAGGCATTCACAGTGACAGGCTTGCACAGACACGTGGAATGAGAGCGTTCATAACCACACAGGCATTCACAGTGACAGGCTTGCACAGACACGTGGAATGAGAGCGTTCATAACCACACAGGCATTCACAGTGACAGGCTTGCACAGACACGTGGAATGAGAGCGTTCATAACCACACAGGCATTCACAGTGACAGGCTTGCACAGACACGTGGAATGAGAGCGTTCATAACCACACAGGCATTCACAGTGACAGGCTTGCACAGACACGTGGAATGAGAGCGTTCATAACCACACAGGCATTCACAGTGACAGGCTTGCACAGACACGTGGAATGAGAGCGTTCATAACCATACAGGCATTCACAGTGACAGGCTTGCACCAGTGCACATCATAAGACATACGTACAATTTGTCCTGGCCTTGTTGCAGTTGTTCATGATCGAGCCTCTGCGGCGAGGAATCCTGCTGGTTGACGGGGCAGCGGACAACGTGGAGGAGGAGCTGCTCAACGACGAAAAGCCAGAGAGCGAGGTGGGGGTCATTCTTCCGTCTCCTGTTACTGCGTTGCGATGTCCTGCATGGCGTCACGTGCTCGCCTCCTGTTGAGATAAAAACCACAAAAAAACTAACTCTGCATGAACGGGCACTTACCTCAAGTAACTAAAATTGCTGATTTAGGAATGGTCACTTTCATTATGATGCACGAATGCCTCCTTTTTCAGTAGCCATGTGCATCTTTCAGTCTTGGGAAGCTGTAGACTTGGTGCTGTGGACGGTTCAGATTTTGCTGCAGCACCTACTGTGGCTGAAAAGACCCACATTATCGGTAGCATCCCCTGTCGCACACTGTGTGCCTTTTGTCTGTGACGTCATTCAGGTCTGCTGTCTGGCTGTGCTTGCTTTGTTCTGGTTTCTTCTGCCCTCGAGAGAGCCTGTTTTTTCTCCCTAGTACTTCCCACCTTACCCGGGTAAGGCACAGCAGTCAGTATGTGTAGTATTTTTATGTATCCAGACAACGATGTGGCTGCCAGTTTGGGAATTTTAACGTGCACACAGATTTTGATGCGTGCATTTGCTCATTGGGGCTGCGCAGACACCGTAAGAGAGTCTGCACTGGAAGTTGACTCTGGGACAAAAATCCCTAGCCGCACCCGGGACTCAAACCCGAGTAAGCATTGCGCTGGCTTTTCAGGCAGACGCTCGACCCACTGAACTATCCCCGCCCCACTTTGCAGCGCAGTGAGGTGCAGTGTGTGTGTGTGTGTGTGCAGACCAACATTGACATTGGGGAGGAGGAGCGTAAAGACGAGGAGAAGGGCAGTCGGGAGGAGGAGCGCAAGGACTACAACATGGGGGTGCTGCGGCAGGTGCAGGTCATCTTCGGCCATCTCGCTTCCAGCAAGCTGCAGTACTTTGTGCCCCGCGGCTTCTGGAAACACTTCAAGTCAGTCGCTTTTCCGCTCTCCTCCTTGTGCGGGTTGTTATGGTGGGGAGGGGGACTGATTGATTCTGCTGGTTTTTCAGTGAGTTTGGTTGTTTTTGTTGTAGGATGTTTTCGTTTCTGTTTGGAGGAAGGTTTTTAGTGTTTGTTTTGTTCACTTGCTTTTTTTGGGGTGGGGGGGGGCAAGGGGGTAGATTTGTTCCTTTTTTTTAAATTCTAGCTGTTGCAGATGTGTGTTTTTTGGTGTAGGGCAAATTACTTCCTTTTATAAATTTTTTTGGCTCTGACTTGCAGGTTGTTGTTATCAGTTTGTTTGTTGTGTCCCTTTTGTTTTGCCACATGTCTGTTTCTGTGTTTCTTCATGTGGGGACACTGACACCTGTCAACACCTTCATGCACAGCTGCTGCCAACTTTTCTTTTCTTTTTTAACAGGTTGTGGGGTGAGCCAGTGAACTTGCGAGAACAGCACGATGCACTGGAGTTTTTCAACAGTCTAGTGGATTCCTTAGACGAGGCGCTGAAGTCTCTAAACCAGCCTGCTCTGTTGGAGCAACACCTAGGTGGCAGTTTCGCTGACCAGAAAATCTGCAAGGACTGTCCACACAGGTAGGTGGCTTCCCACACAGGTTTGCTACTTTCTTTGGAAGGCTTTGAAAGTTTGGAGGGAATGATCAACCATTCGTAAGGCCATGGAAGTCTAAGAAAATTTAAAATCCAACTGTGGTCTTTGAAAATTTGGAGGGAATGATCAGCCATATGTAAGGCCTTGAAAGACTGAGAAAAATTGAAAAATCCAACTGAAAATTTGTGAATTTTGATTTCTTCAGTCAGACGGACAAGCCATTTTGGGGGGGGGGGACTGACTTTGAAAGTGACTGGCTGGGTAGTTTCAGACTTTGGCTCTTTGTTTGCGTGTAAATTGTAACTATGAAGCAGCAGTAACTGGACCGGTTCTGTGGTTGAAGGATGCACGGTGCACAAAAGAGATGAGCAAGTTGTGCTGTTACCTTTAACCCCTGTTTTGATTGGACATTGTCAGGTACCAGAGAGAAGAGGCATTCACCACACTCAACGTGGACATCCGCAACCACCAGAACCTCTTTGAGTCCCTGGAGCAGTACGTCAAAGGGGACTTGCTGGAGGGGGCCAACGCCTACCGCTGTGAAAAGTGTGACAAAAAGGTACTGGGGCCGGCTTCTTTGGTGCTGCGGACTCTCTTCGAGCGCTTCCTACAGGCTGCTTGCAACTATAGTGCAGTTGTCAGGCTTTGTTGGTTGGGACAGACTTTGCTAAAATTATGATTTTAAAAAAGTTTTAAAAAATTCAGTTGATGATCGCTATTGCTGCTGGTTTTGTTGTTGTTTTTACTGAAAATACTGTCCCAAGTTTACAGGCACTTGAACTCTGTATTTTTTTTAAAAACTTAGTAAAATGTTTTTCTGCTCTCTCATGAGAGAAAATGGAATTTGAAAAATTGTGATTGTGGGACCATGACCCTGTCCTATAACAGCCTGGAGTCTTTACAAAGTGTTCAGATCCCTTATTTATGTCTGATCTTCTCTCTCTCTCTCTCTCTCTCTCTCTCTCTCTCTCTCTCTCTCTCTCTCTCTCTCTTGCTCCTCTCTCTCTCACCCTGATATACCACCATGTTGATTGCCTAATACAAAATACATTTCCTCTTCCCCCCCTCTCTCCCCCCCTCCCCCCCCCCTCTCCTGTAAAGGTATGTGGTCTAATTATTGTCCCCAAATATTTAACTGGACTTTTCTTCTGTTTCAGGTTGATACTGTAAAGCGACTTGTGATACGAAAGCTACCAAAAATATTAGCCATACAGTTGAAGAGATTTGACTATGACTGGGAAAGGTGAGGTTTTGAAATGCTGCATGTAGATGTTACAAGTAAATCTGATACACAGAAGGTAGCAATACAACAACAGAAATGTCCAGTGAGACAGTAGACAATTTTTGGCATACCATTTGCTTTATTTTCAATCTGTAAACTATTACTTTATTTTTAATCTCTTAACATGTCTGTGTACCAGATTGTGAACGGTGCCTAGCATGTTACTGTTTCATTTTTGTCTTGATGTCTGGTAGATTTCATTTCAGTTTGGACTGAAATATCTAAAGATGTGAACATTGTAGATAAATGTCTAATGGTGTGTTCATTGTTTGTAGACAGATATCCAATGGTGTGTTCATTGTAGATTTTGTAGATATCTAATGGTGTGTTCATTGTTTGTAGACAGATATCTAATGGTGTTCATTGTTTGTAGATATATATCTAATGGTGTGTTCATTGTTTATAGATAGATACCTAATGGTGTGTTCATTGTTTGTAGATAGATATCTAATGGTGTGTTCATTGTTGTGTACAGGGAATGTGCAATCAAATTCAACGACTACTTCGAGTTTCCACGGGAGTTCGACATGGAGCCATACACAGTACAGGGGCTGGCAAAAATAGAAGGTAACCATTTTTAGAAAACAAGTCTTTGATAAGGGAGGGTGATTAAACTTTTTTTTTTTTTTTTTAAAGTTCCCGTAACAATATACACACATAAACACATCTGGTTAACTAATTAAGTAAAAAAGGAACAAGTGTGCAGATAAAACTGAGAAGGAGAAGAAAAAATTGCTTAGTAAATGGACATTTATTTGAAAATAACATACTCTTCCAATGAGCAGAGAGTTAAAAACATGTGCATCCCTGGGAGGGGGATGCCCTGAGACAACCGTAATGGTTGACTGGGCGTAAAGCGCCACATTACTTACTTACTGGGACGGGGTTTGTCCACTGTAGTGCCCTCTTGTTTGCTTGTTTCCACGCCAGAATTCCTTGGTACAAAATAGCAGGAGACTACATAATTACTGAGACATAAATGCCTGTGATATAGAAGCAGCGTAATTATTGAGACAAAAATGACCGTGATATAGAGACGACATAATTATTGAGACAGAAATGCTGATGTAGCAGGAGACTACATGATTATTGAGACAAAAATGCCAGAGTGATATAGTAGTTGAGACTACAGAATTATTGAGACACAAATGCTGATATAGCAGGAGACTACATAACTATGGAGACAAAAATGCCCGTAATGTAGCAGCAGTGTTGGAAGGAAAGGTGTGATTTGGCTGGCTTCCCCTGGGTCACCTGGTTGTCTGTTCCCAGGTGAAATCATTGACGACGACCTGGAAGCGGCCAAGTTAACCAGCACCCGGTATCGACTGATCGGTGTGGTGGTCCACAGTGGGCAGGCCAGTGGCGGTCACTACTACTCCTACATCCTGCACAGGTGAGGGCTCTTGCCTGGTGTCTGGGGGCTTGTGGCTGTGTGTGTCCTGTACGTACGCCCCCTGTCCTCCGTTACATGCTCAGGCTGTGTTTCGCTCGCTTCTGTTACATGTTCAGGCCGTGTTTCACTTGCTTCCCTTTTGCCTTAAATTTACGTTGGAGTGAGTGCTGTTGGTTTGTGTTGTCAGAATGCTGTCAAAGTTTTTGTTGTTGTTCTTTTTGTATCTTCCTTTTTTCTTCTTTTTTTCTTCCTTCCATCCTTCCTTCATCCTTCCATGTCTTCCTTCCAGATTTCTTCCTGCCTGCCTTCTTTCAACACTTGCTTGCATCTCTTCCTCAGTGCCTTCTTTCCATCCATGTCAACCTCCCAGATTTCTTTTCTTCCTTCCTTCGTGTCCTTCCATCTCTTCCTCAGTGCCTTCTTTCCATCCATGTCAACCTACCAGATTTCTTCCTTCCTTCGTGTCCTTCCATCTCTTCCTCAATGCCTTCTTTCCATCCATGTCTTCCTTCCTGCCTTCCTTAAACATTTCCTTTCATCTCTTCCTCAATGCCTTCCTTCCATATATATGCTTTCCATCCTCCCTCCACCCCTTCCTTGTGGGGTTGAAAGAGTTATGGGTTATGCTGTACCTCTGTGGAGTTGGTTACTGAACTGTTACTGAATGTTGAACAAAGTTTTGATGATTTCAGAGGACAGCATGACACTCACCCCAAATGGTACAAGTTCGACGATGGTGACGTCATGGAGTGCAAGATGGATGATGATGAGGTAAAAAAAAAAAATATATATATATATATAATGCACTGCTTTTTTGGTTTGTTGGTTTGTTATTTCCCCGCTGTCTTTTCCTCCTTTCCCTTGCTCACATCAGCATGTCGGTGTGAGCAACGATAGCGCAAGGCCTTCGGTGCAGGCTTGCCGCTATAGTGCAAGGCTTTTGGTGCAGGCTTGCCGCTATAGTGCAAGGCCTTTGGTACAGGCTTGCCGCTATAGTGCAAGGCCTTCGGTACAGGCTTGCCGCTATAGTGCAAGGCCTTTGGTGCAGGCTTGCCGCTATAGTGCAAGGCCTTTGGTACAGGCTTGCCGCTATAGTGCAAGGCCTTTGGTACAGGCTTGCTGTTCATGGGAGGTAGTTTGAATTTCAGTCCCAGCAGTTGTTGTAGCATTCCCCACCAGTGGGCTCTGGGAGTCACCCAGTGACCATGCTTACCATGGGGTGAGAGGATTGCTTGTGCGACCATTTTTATTTTGGTACCCTGCCACACGGGCAGCCACACACCGTCTTCAGCAGATTTACCTCAAATTATTGGGGGGGATGTGGGGGGGGGTGCTGGTATGCAAAGAGCTTATTATGGCTGAAGGAAGTCCATACATAGCAGTGCATAGCAACATTTTGCTGTGGCCTTGGTGTTCTTACTGGTTGTGACACAGCCCAAGCCACGGCAGAAGTCCCAGCAGCGTATTTGTGACTTCTTCTTCACCGCCCAGTTCTACAAAGTACAGCTCCAGAACAAGACTTGTGCACTCCGTGTGTAATCGTCCATTTTTCTTCCTGTTTTTTTTAAAGATAATAAAGCCTGTGTAGAAAAATCATTTTCGGGGGTTCAGTGATGTGTCCCCAACTTGTCTGTGGAAAACAATATGTAATTATTACTGTGTGTTCTGAGGTGCGTTAGATGGTGAGCTGGAACGTATGTTAACAGACCAGCCAGAAAAAATTCTGAGGGGAAAATGTTGCCATCTAAGGGGGACGCAGTTTTTGTTTGTTAATTAGATTTTAGGTTGTTGTGTGTGTGTGTGTTGTTGTTGTTTTTTTGGTGGGGAGGGGGTCAGTATTATTATAAAATTCTGTTACGCATGAGTTTGAGTGTGCTGATCGCATCAACACTGGCTGTTTCAGGAGATGAAAAACCAGTGCTTTGGAGGAGAGTACCTCGGGGAGGTGTACGACCACATGTTAAAAAGGTGGGTTGGTTCTTGGATTTCAATATCCCATCAGCTGCATGGGGTAACCCGTTGGTTAGTTCTTGGATTTGAATAGCCCATCAGCTGCATGGGGTAACCTGTTGGTTAGTTCATTGATTTTAATATTCCATCAGCTGCAGGGGGGGGTGGCCACTGTTGTGAACAAAGGAGAGCCATGGAGACATCAAAAAGCAGAAGAAAATGGCAGATATAGAGAACTGGGGAAAATGCCAGCAGCTGTCATTGCGGTGAAAAAAAGAGGAAATGGCCACTGTTGTAAAGAACTAGAAGTAAGCAGTTTAGAACTGTAGACAAAAGGAAAAAGCAGGTCATTTGTTTATAAAAGGAAAATGGAGATTGTGGTATGTTGCTGAGTGCAGAGCAAATTATTTTTCTTTTATTTACTGTTTGTTTTTTGAGAGAGAGAAAAAAATCTTAAGCAAAGTTGACAGCTAGCATTTTGAAACAAGATCCAAACACACAAAAGGTTAACACACAAAAGGTTTATAAAAAATATAAATAATTCTAACTTTATAATGGGACAACACAAAATGTGCGCATCTTTTGTGTTCTCCCATTAAAATCTGCTTTCTTTTTAAGCTTTTGTGTGTTTGAATCTTCTTCTAATTATTGATTTTTGAGGTGTAAATGAGTAGACTGGCTAAAAGTTGCTTTAGTTCACCTCGCAACATGTTCCAGCGAATACCAATTTCTGAGATTGATTTGTTTGCTTTCCGCCAGGTCTGCTTTCAGAAGACAGAAGCGCTGGTGGAACGCCTACATCCTGTTCTACGAGAGGATAGACGACACGATTGGGGACCTTTCGAAAGAGATGCAGAAACTCTCCGTCGGTAACACTGGTGCTGAGCTTACAAAGGAGGTGCAAAAAGCGTCTGTTGGTAAGTGGAACTTGCAGCTCCACGACAAGACGCAAACATCTCATTACCGCTAGGGGCAGTCCAAAAGTTTTGCAAGTGTTGCAGCTCCATGACGGGATGCTGACATCTGATTACTGTTAGGGGCAGTCCGGAAGTTTTGCAGATGATGCTGTAACTCAAAAACGAAACGGACAATGCAGCAGTGAAAGTTTCAAGGGTTTTCATAGTACTGTGCTGCAGCTTTCATAGTGTGGCAGTCACTTTAGCCATTTTTGGAAAGCACTGTGGTACTCCAGAGAGGGTGTGGCCTAAAGTTGTGAATGCAGCACTCTCGAAAGGTTTTAAATTCACAAAAACGTCTTTCCCCAAGGCCAAGCCAGTTTTTAAAGTTATAATAATGATTTCAGAGTTATAGTAATAATTTCAGAGTGGCGAGGGTCAGCTTTGACTTGACACATAATTTGTCTGTTAAATATTCCTAACAAAGAAGATACTGATCTGGACTGGCGGAAGTATCTGTTGAATAATTTTGAGGAACAAATTCCCATTTATCCCATCTACTTGTCTCTCTCTGTCCCTCTGTTTCTTTCTCAGTCTCTCACTCAGTTTCTTTCTGTCGCTCAGTCTCTCTCTTCTCTGTTTCTCTCAGCAATTTTCCCATCTCTCTCCTTGCTGTGAACAGACATAAGGTAAAACATTGATTGATTCATTGACCCCCCCCCCCCCCCCCCCCCCCCACACCCTTTTTAACAACAGCTGTAGCACCACCATCAACAACAACAGAAGATTCCTTTGCATAGCAGCAGATTTTCATTTGCTCTTCCCCCCTTTTTAACAACACCAACAGCTGTAGCACCACCACCACCACCACCAACAACAACAACAGAAGATTCCTTTGCATAGCAGCAGACTTTCATTTGCTTTTCCCCCCCTTTTTAACAACACCAACAGCTGTAGCACCACCACCAACAACAACAACAACAGAAGATCCTTTGCATGGCAGCAGGCTCTCTTTACTGTTCCCCCCATTTTTAACAACACCAACACCTGTAGCACCACCACCAACAACAACAACAACAGAAGATCCCTTTGCATGGCAGCAGGCTCTCATTTACTCTTCCCCCCATTTTTAACATCAGCAACAGCTGTAGCACCACCACCACCACCACCAACAACAACAACAACAGAAGATCCCTTTGCATAGCAGCAGACTTTCAGCCCTCATTGATCTTTGTGGGTTTGCATTGCAGTTGACACGACAACCACCCAGATCAAAATGCCACTGCCGATCGAGAGGTGTGTACGGCGGCAAAACGTGCTGTTCATGCACGAGAAGAACCAGTTCTGTCCAGAGTACTTCCAGTTCATGAAGAAGCTGCTCACCTGCAACCACGCCTACATCAACAAGGCCGTGCAGGAGAAGATGGTGAGTAGGGGGACACCGGGAGGTGGTGAGCAAGGGGTACAGGGTGAGCAGGGGGGGGAATAAGGGAGAGGGGTGAGCAGGGGGAGGTGGTGAGTGAGGGAGAGGGGAGTGAGCAAGGGGAGGTGGTAAGTAAGGGAGGGGGTGAGTGAGGGGGGGGGGGGGGGGGGGGGGGTGAGCAGGGGAAGATGGCGAGTAAGGGAAGGTGGTGAGCAGAGGGAGGCAGTGAGCATTGGGAGATGGTGAGCAAGAAGAGATGGTTAGTAGGAGCAGGTGGTGAGTATGGGGAGAGCGTGAGAAGGGGAGGTGGTGAGCAAGAGATGGTAAAGGGAGATGGTGAGCAAGAGGAGGTGGTGAGTAGGGGGAGATGGTGAGCAGGGGGAGAGTAAAGGTGCGTCTTGCAAAAGCATTCCAGACTCTGGGTATCCTTTGTAAGTATGCTGCAAGGCAAAACGTCCTGTTCATGCACAAGAAGGACCAGGTCTGTCCAGAGTACTTCCAGCTCCACCGACAAAGATGATTTTAAAGACACTAAACAGTTCCACACGAAAAATACTGACAAATATTGTTAGAACAACCAGTTGAAGCCCGCATTTGGGAATGCAACCCGTGGAAACTTGGCCGAAAAAGCCACCGGTGGACAGTCAGAATAACTATACATAATTTACGCACACGTTCAGGAGCACATGCGTGTATGCACTCGCGCACACGTGTGCACGTTCATGCAGTTGCACACAGAGAGTGATTTTCCTCCTGATCTCTTGTTTCCAACAGACACCAGAGGTTGAACAGATCTCCATGATCAGCACGGAGCTGGGGTGCAAGTTCCTCTTCAACGTGGGCTTTCACAGCAAAAAGTCTTTCAGGTTTGTTGTTGCACTTTCTGGCATTGCTTTTGCCTGCTTCCTGCCAGGGATTCCGTTTCCCTGGCTTCCCAGGTATGGCAGCAGCGGGCGCAAGAGTGACACTTCCCTGCCGTACTTTTGAATTTTGCTGGAGCGAGCCTTTCGGGGCACCTTTGCCTTGACTCTTAGGTCTTCTGCCATTTGTAAACATGGTCAGCTGTAAGACTGCTAATCTTATTGTTGTTCGGAATCTGTTGTTGGAATTTGTATTGTCATTCTTCCAGGGCAGCTTTACTCTGCACAGGAGGTGACCCTGTACGGTTGACGGGACATAAAATGTAAGGACTCGCCGTCTTTGCGGTGATGCCAGGAGCACTTGGGACCTGGATGTTTCTCTTCCTCATAACAGGGCTAGCTTGGCACTAGCCCCCACACCCCCACCCCTACCCCCTCTCTTTTGATTTTTTGATTTTTTAATCCTGCAACAATTGTACATCTGTCACGCTGCGTTAGGCCTTTCTGTTGTGCTGGTTTTTATTCAATTGTTGCCAAATGGAGCGATATTAACTTGGAGAGAGCTAAATTATGAAGGGGGCCTGAAGCAATGTACAAATGTCTTGTGCGCGCAGGGGTCCTTCCACTGACTGGTACGATGCGCTTCACATGCACATCCGCTCCACTGCCACTGTGCGGTCATGGATGGCACACAACGTGCTCTTCGCTCACCCGTCACGCTTTGCTGAGTACCTGTTGGAATGTCCAACGTCTGAGGTAAGCCGGTGGCTGTGAGAAAGTTTAGCAGTATGGGATGTGTCGCTGTTTTATCTGTGGTGTTTTGTGGTTGGTCCAAACACATAAAAGGTTCAAAATAACGCTATTTATTAGGACAAAACACAACATGCGAATGCTGTTACGTTTAACTGTTGTTCAGGTGTCGTTTTGTAGGTTGGTAAAGGGGATTATCCCGAAAATTTGCATGTTGTGTTTTGTCCTCATAAATAGCGTTCTTTTAGTGTCTGGATCTTGTATTAGAATGCTATCAGTCATTCTTCAGGTTGGTTGGTTTGTTTCAGGGGGAAGGCTTGCGAAATACAACTTCATTGTCTCTGTAGAGAAATTTGCTTTCTGAAGTTGGAAAGTCTATGCAGTTGGGTTGAAAGGCTGGGGGGGGGGGGGGGGGGGGGGGGGGGGGGGAAGTCTTTTTGAAATCACAGTGTGTTCAAGCAAGGATTGCACACCGATTCTGAATTTGCAGGGCATGGTTATTGCATCTGTTGGCATGGCATTTTCCATCTGCTTTTTCAGAATGGCAATGCAGGCCTTACATGATCTTTTCGTTTGTCTTGTTCCGTGTCATGTGTTACATCAACCATCATTCAGGCAGGAAAACCGAGGTGAATATCTGCCTATGCGAAGACCTTGACGTTACTGTTACATTCATCTGAGTTCTCGTTATATTGAAGCATGTTTGCAGGTGCCTGGTAATACCGTGTACATGTTTTTGGAGCTCTTATTGGTACTTCTCTCAATACAATCTGGAGGGCTAACTTAAAATTATGAAGGGGGAGGGGAACTTGAAAGCTGTAAGATGATTTTAAAACTAGAAAGGGGGGGTTGGGCTGGGAACTTGTGGGACTGACTCGAAAACTGTCGTGGTTCTAGAACTGAGCAGGAGGGTTGGGCGGAGAAGTTGTGGAGCTAATTTGGTGACTGATGTGTGTGTGTGTGGTGTGTGTGTGCAGGTTCGCAGCGCCTTTGCCAAGATTATTGTGATACTGGCCCACGTGTGTAACCAGGACGGCCCCTGCCCTCCGCCACTGCTTCAGGGTCTCTACGGTCAGTGCCGTCCACGGATGCTGCATGTTTGACTGCTTACAGGGTCCCCACACTGTTTGAAGGTCTTTGGAAATGGGTGGGAAGCAATCTGCCTGCTCCACTCAAGGCCTTTAAAGTCTTTGAAAAACAACAATTAAATTATTGCAGTCTTGAAAAGTTTGTGAATTTGTCAACTCCTCTCATTATGAAAAGCCAGTACTTCCATGGCTTTGGTCAGTCTGACTGCTGATAGCTAGATGGCTTCATCCTTTGGCCAACGTAAATTACAAACGTTTAATGGCTGGCAGAACTTTTGCGTCTGAGCTGTGAAGTGGAGGGTGTATGTGTATCCCACGTGGTGAATTAAAGGTGAGTAATTGTCTGAATTTTGGAGAGAGATAAATGTCTTGAGGCTTGATGAAATGCTGGAGATTTTGGAGTGAACAGTTTGTGGGAACCTTGTACTTAATATAATAATAATAGATTATTTATGGTGCCCTGTCTTATACCAACCCAGAACACTTGCAAAGACATAAGGATATATCTATGCTCATTTTATTATGTGTGTGTGTGTGTACGCATGCGCGCATACACAAACACACTCACACAAACGCACACTCTCTCACACTCCACACATGCAATCACATACACACACTCACACACACACACACACACACACACACAGTCACTAGTGTATGAAACTCACCGTTCAATGCTTCAGTTGCAATTTCAAAACTCAGCATCACGGTGGTTTGTGCCCTTTCAGTGAGCCAGCCAGCAGACCCCAACGCCACTCTGAGCGACCACATTCTGAGCGCAGTGTTGACCCTGCTGCGGAAGGAAGTGTCGGAGCATGGGCGCCACCTACAGCAGTATTTCCACCTCTTCCTCATGTATCTAAACCTCGGCACGCCAGAGGTAAGTGTGGGACTGTTCGCGTCCAGCTTTAGTTCCCTGTCCTCGTGGCTGTCTGGGCATTTTGTCCAGACCACGTTTTTGACGCAGTTTTTGAATGGGTGAAAACTGGGGTGCCTTGTTGGAACCCTGAAAAGTTTGGGGAAATGGGTTTTTACAGCCTAGGTCCTCAAGAGTTGGGGATTTTCAGAATCAGTAGTTGGCACCACTAGGCAGACTGGAAAGTTTTTTCAGAAGCTGCAACTTTTCAGCAGCCGAAAGCTGAATCCATTTCTGAGGTGTAAAACTTTCAACGGCATGTTTGTGTTCCTCAGAAGCTGTAGTACTGTGTAGACTGAAAAGTTTTAAATGTGTTTTTCAGAAGCAGGAAGTTTTCAGCGGCAGAATCTGTTTTTCAGCAGCTGTAAGTTTTCATCAGCAGAATGTGTTTTTCAGAAGTTGCAAGTTTTCAACAGCAGAACGCGTTTTTTAGAAGCTGTAAGATTTCAACAGTAGAACACATTTTGTCAATTCAGTAAGTTTTCAACAGTGGAATGCGTTTTTCAGAAGCTGTAAGTTTTCAACAGCAGAATGCATTTTTCAGAAGCTGTAAGTTTTCAACAGTGGAATGTGTTTTTCAGAAGCTGTAAGCTTTCAACAGCAGAATGCGTTTTTCAGAAGCTGTAAGTTTTCAACAGTGGAATGTGTTTTTCAGAAGCTGCAGCTGCTGCGACTGAACGTGCCACAGCTCTTCATGCTGGTGGCGTTGGACGAGGGTCCCGGGCCTCCCATCAAATACCAGTACGCCGAGCTGAGCAAGCTGTATGCCGTTGTGTCACACCTGGTTCGCTGCTGTGACATCTCCCATCGCTGCGTCTCCTCCATTAGCGTAAGTGTGCCGCAAGTTTATCTTCACAATAGTTTGCTGTTAAACTTATAAAGGCACCAAGGCAAGAAATGAGGTTGGTAGTGATCAGTGTGATTGCAGTTTGTTCATTTGTGTTTGCTGCTGCTCTTTCGTGTGTGTTTGAAACAGGGTTCATTTTGTCGATGTGAGGTGCAGGATGTACATTCTGTTGGAATTCATGCTGACACCATTGAACTAGTTCTGGGTGTTTACCTAGGTTTTCCCATACTGTGTTTAAAACAGGGTTCAGTTTGTTGATGTGAGGTGTAGGATGTACATTCTGTTTGAATTCCATGCTGACACCATTGAACTAGTTCTGGGTGTTCACCTAGGTTTACCCACACCATTGAACTAGTTCTGGGTGTTTACCTAGGTTTACCCACACTGTGTGTAAAACAGGGTTCAGTTTGTCAAGGCAAGGTGTAGGATGTACATTCTGTTTGAAATCTGTGCCGCACCATTGAACTAGTTCGGAGTGTTTGACTCACACGAAAAAAACACCACCATTTGAGTTAGTGGGTGTTGTACTGAGAGATGCCTTCTGCCTCCGTGTGTTGCACAGACTCAGCCCCCACTGGCGAACAACCCGCATGCGGATAGTCACATTCCTCAGCCGCTGATGAACCTGCAGCCACAGGTGGAGGAGATCTTGTTGGCTCGAACCATCTACGTCAAGAAGCTGATCGAGGAGTGCAACAACTCCGACGACACTGCCAGGCTTCTCAAGGTATTGAAAGATTCGTGTTTTTGCCAGTCTCTTGTGAGCCGGTTTGGCCTGGCAGTAAGTCGTTAGGCTTGTAAGCAGAAGGACCTGGGTTCAGTTCCACTTCGGCTCTTGTTTCTCTTCAAAAAGGTTGTGGTTTGTGAACACTTTGTCCCTCACAATTAATGGAAACATTAAAACGGCTCTCATCGCTGCCCGTCTTAATGCAGGAATCATTCTGGTGGTGACAGTGTAGCGATAGGTATATCATCTCCCACTTCCCCCACCTTCATACCCCCTTCTCCCCATCCCTAATAAGCCTTATGGTTTCTGTGGACGTTAAGCATCATCTTTACTATTTTACTTACTGCTGGTCTCTTTCTGACATCGCTGCCCGTCTTAATGCAGGAATCATTCTGGTGGTGACAGTGTAGCGATAGGTATATCATCTCCCACTTTCCCCCATTCCCCCACCTCTTCATTACCCCCTTCCCCCCTTCTCCCCATCCCTAATAAGCCTTATGGCATCATCTTTACTATTTTACTTACTGCTGGTCTCTTTCTGACATCCTAAGCAATCAAGAAATGCTTGCGCTGCCTAACGTCGGTTGGTTTTTGTCAACAACAAGTGGGTCATCATTGCGTTTTATGATGATGGCACTATTTTCCTTTTTGTGACACTGTGTTGTTCGTGCTCACTGTTTATGCAGTGTTCTGGGGGTTAGGATTTTGTGTTTTTACAGGTGAAACGGATAAACTTACAAGCATTTGACTGTTTGACTGCTAAAGAATTTGTGCGGTTAAAGCAGTTTTTTGTGATTTGTTTCGTGAGTACCTTTGAAGACAGGGCATGTGCTTAACTGCCATTTTGAGATCTTTGCTCCGCATGAAAAAGCGTGAAGAGCGTGATTTCATGCACGAGGTCACGTCATGTCCTGTCAGCAGATGGCAAGTTCTTGACCAGGGACATGATACCCTGTGGAAAAGTTTTTTTTCTAAGTGGTGGCTAAGGACTGAAACGCTGAAATGAAGTTTTCTGGTATTAGCATCACCTATAATATGGTATCGTCATGCCAACATTTTTCATAACATGAACAAAAAACTCAGCCAAACCAAAATATGTTTTTTTCTCTCTCTCATTTTTCATCATTTTTAACTGTTTATCTGTTGTTTAAGTGTCGTTTTGTGGCTTGACAAAGGGGATTTCCCCCAAAATTTGCATACTGTGTGTCCGTGGCAAAATAAATAAGTGTTGGTTTTAACCTTTTTGTGTTTGCATCTTAGCATCACCTGTTGCTGTTCTGTCCACAGTTCTGCTCCTGGGAGAATCCGCACTTTTCCTCCACCGTCCTCAGTGAACTCCTGTGGCAGGTCAGTTCCGTTGTGTAGCAAACTGCCATGTGCTGTGCAATTCTGTGCCATTCATTCTGCTAGAGTCGACTGACCATTTAGAAGTTGTTGTTTTCTGATAGTGTGGATAGTTACGTTGTGCTCATGTCTCACTTCCCTGCTCTTTCTGGGTTTTGCCAGTGCTGTCGGGGCTTTCCAGGATCTCCCTCTCCGTCTCACACAAACATTCACATGCGCACACAAAGGCAAATGCACACACACAACACACACACACACACACACACACACACACACACACACACACACATGCTTTTATGCTGGCAATTTATTAGACCAGATGTTAGATGTTTTCGGCTATTGACTTAGTTGAACTTCATCCACTGGCTGCTGAGGCACCAGCAGACCACCTGTTCAGATTGAGAACTGGCCACTACATGCTTCTGAGCCACCTGCATCACCTCAAGATTTCCCACTGCTGGGCCACTAGTGTCACCTCAAGATTTCCCACTGCTGGGCCACCTGTGTCACCACAAGATTTCCCACTGCTGGGCCACCTCTGTCACTTAAGATTTCCCACTGCTGGGCCACCTGTGTCACCTCATTTCCCATTGCTGGGCCACTGTGTCACCTCATTTCCCACTGCTGGGCCACTGTGTCACCTCATTTCCCATTGCTGGGCCACCAGTGTCACCTCAAGATTTCCCACTGCTGGGCCACTGTGTCACCTGAAGATTTCCCACTGCTGGGCCACCAGTGTCACCTCAAGATTTCCCACTGCTGGGCCACCTGTGTCACAAAGATTTCCCACTGCTGGGCCACCTGTCACAAAGATTTCCCACTGCTGGGCCACCTGTGTCACAAAGATTTCCCACTGCTGGGCCACCTGTGTCACAAAGATTTCCCACTGCTGGGCCACCTGTGTCACAAAGATTTCCCACTGCTGGGCCACCTGTCACAAAGATTTCCCACTGCTGGGCCACCTGTGTCACAAAGATTTCCCACTGCTGGGCTACTTGCATCACCTCAAGGCTGAGCCACCTGCATCATCTCATGGTTGAGCCACATGCATCACCTCAAGGCTGAGCCACCTGCATCATCTGAAGGTTGAGCCACTTGCATCACCTCAAGATGTTCCACTGCTAAGCCACCTGCATCACCTCAAGATTTTCCACACAGGTGTCTGTCCCTGTGGCACAGGTTTACAGACCCGTGAATTCATTCCTTAACACAGCCCAGTCCTCACAATGCTGTCCAACACCAGACATGATCACAGCAGGGTAGGGCTGGGGGAAGAAGCTGTGGGGCTGCTGCCGAGACCTGGAGAAGATGGTGGCCTTCATGGGGGCTTCAGATGTAGACTGCAGAACCGGCGAGGTTCAAAACAAGGTTCACCTTACAATGTATATGTGTGAGTAGCTAGGGCTTTTGTTGACTAATACCACGGGTGCAGTGTGGATTGGATTCTCACAAACAGGTGGCCTACTCCTACACCTACGAGCTGCGGCCCTACCTGGACCTGCTGCTGCAGATGCTGATGATCGAGGACTCGTGGCAGAACCACCGCATCCACAATGCCCTCAAAGGCATCCCCGATGACCGCGACGGCCTCTTCGACACCATCCAGCGCTCCAAGAACCACTACCAGAAGAGGGCATACCAGTGCATCAAGATGATGGTGTCCTTGTTCACACAGTGAGTACAGCGAGGATTGAGGGTGTGCTGGAGAGCAGCAGTTATCATTAGACTGATAGGCTGGGATGTTCTGACCGCATCGTATCAACGGCTGCAAGATCCGATGTAAGCAATGGACACAGCTTGGGGCATAGCACCTTTCTGATGCCTCGTTCAGGAGGGCCGAAGTCTAGGCAAAGAAAGGATGCAAAATGTGCAACCAGGTTTTTTTGTCTATGTGGCTGCTGTTGTTTTTGGGGGATGGGGGGCTAAGATAGTATTTTTTGGCACGTATGGGGTAGGGGTGGGGGCTAAGAAACAGAATTCTTTTTTTGCTTGCACACATTTTCGGGAGGGTGGGACCAACCAACCCCATTAAGTAAGTAAAGTTAAAAAAAATGTGGTGCTTAGTGTCCACAAAAACCGCAAGGCTTATTAGGGACAGACTCGTATGTAAAGAGAACGTGCCTTTTTATCAAAAATTGGAGGTGGGGAGAGGAAGGTTGCAGATGTGATCGCTCCCTCAGTGTTGTGACGCTGCCTGCCTGTGTTCCAGATGCGCCCCCGCTGCCACCATGCTGCAGACCAACGGCGACCTGAAGCGCAAGTGGACGTGGGCCGTGTACTGGCTGAACGATGAACTCGAAAGGGTTAGAGAAAGAGAGAGAGATAGTGTGAGTGTGAAAGAGGGTGCTTGGGAGCCTGTCTGTGTGTGGTGTAACGCTGGGGTTCCAGCCCACGTCCATGTTTGTTCGTTTGTTTTTTGCCTTAATATTTTTTTATGTTTTTTATGTGATGTATAAGTCTGTATACATATTGTATTTGTGTTCAAGTATTGTTAGTTTCAGATTTTAAAAAATGACATCGTGCATAATAAAAGTTCATTTAAGTTGTTATAGTGCTTTTTTGTGTTTTTTTTTTTTTTAATCGTGCATATAGTTTCAGATTTTAAAAAAATTACATCATGCATAATAAAAGTTCATTTGTTGTAGTGCTTATCTACCAGTGGTTTTTGTGTTAATTTTTTTTTAAATCATGCATAATAGAAGTTCATGTAAATTGTTACAGTACTTATCTGCCAGTGGTATTTGTGTTTTCAAAGAAGTTTTTATGTTGAAATTTCACACTTCCTCCTGTTGCCATCTGGCTTCCTCTCAACTTGCAAAAGAAGTAAAAAAAGTATTCCTTATGTGATAATGTTTCTCAGCACAATAACGAAATGCTAAGTATGGACTATTTATTGTTTATTTATTGCACACATAAGTTAATCTCTGCACTGGAAATTCAAACAGATGCGGTGGTAAAGAACAGGTTGTCTTTGCTCAGGGGTTCATTATCAAGGCTACACGGAGGAAAAGGGTCCTGAAATGGTGGTGGTAATAAGAGGAGTGGTCTCTCATCAGGGTGGTCTGTCATCAGGGTGGTCTCTCATCAGGGTGGTCTGTCATCAGGGTGTCTGTCATAGGGTGGCTGCTCATTGGGGTGGTCTTTCATCAGGGTGGTCTGTCATCAGGGTGGTCTCTCATCAGGGTGGTCTGTCATCAGGGTGGTCTCTCATCAGGGTGGTCTTCATCAGGGTGGTCTGTCATCAGGGTGGTCTCTCATCAGGGTGGTCTGTCATCAGGGTGGTCTTCATCAGGGTGGTCTGTCATCAGGGTGGTCTCTCATCAGGGTGGTCTGTCATCAGGGTGGTCTCTCATCAGGGTGGTCTGTCATCAGGGCTGTCTGTCAGTAGGGTGGCTGCTCATTGGGGTGGTCTTTCATCAGGGCCGTCTCAGGGTTATCTGTCATCAAGGTGGTCTCTCATCTGGTGGTCTGTCATCAGGGCAGTCTATCACAAGGGTGGTTGCTCATTAGAGTGGTCTCTTCGGGGGGGTCTCTCATCTGGTGGTCTGTCATCAGGGCAGTCTATCACAAGGGTGGTTGCTCATTAGGGTGGTCCCTTCGGGGTGGTCTCTCATCTTGTGGTCTGTCATCAGGGTGGTCTCTCATCCGATGGTCTGTCATCAGGGTGGACTATTACTAGGGTGGTTGCTCATTAGGTTGGTCTCATCAGGGTGGCGTCTCTCACCAGTCAGGGTAGTCTGTCATCATGGCAGTCTCTCACTAGGGTGGTTGCTCATCAGTGTTGTCTGTCATCAGGGTCGTTGTTCATCAGGGTGGTCTGTCATATGGTGGTCTATCACTAGGATGGTTGCACACTAGGATGGTCTCATCAGGGTGGTCTCTCACCAGAGGGTTTTTTTCCATCAGGGTGGTCTCTCACCAGAGGTTTTTTTCATCGGGATGGTCTCTCACCAGTGTTTTTTTTCTTCTCATCAGGGTGGTCTCTCCCCGTGGTTCTTCATCAGGGGTGGTCTCTCATCAGGTGTCTGAGTTCTCTCATCAGGGTGATCTCTCATCAGGGTGGTCCTCATCAGGGTGGTTTCAGTGGTCTCATCAGGGTGGTCTCTCACAAGAGTGGTCTCTCATCAGGGTGATCTCTCATCAGGGTGATCTCTCATCAGGGTGGTCGCTCATCAGGGTGGTTTCAGTGGTCTCATCAGGGTGGTCTCTCATCAGGGTGATCTCTCATCAGGGTGGTCTCAGTGGTCTCATCAGGGTGATCTCTCACAAGAGTGGTCTCTCATCAGGGTGATCTCTCACAAGAGTGGTCTCTCATCAGGGTGATCTCTCATCAGGGTGGTCTCTCATCAGGGTGGTCTCACCAGGGTGGTCTCTTACCAGGGTGGTCCTTCATCAGGGTGGTCTCTCACCAAGGTGGTCTCCCGTGAGGGGTTCTGCTCTGCTGTATTACCATGTACAATAGGTTATTCACCTTGTCTTTTATCAGTTAATTTATTCAAAACAGAGGCCGTATGCTGCAAACACGCAGTATGCCTACAACAACTGGTCACCCCCAGCGCAGTCCAATGAAACTTCCAACGGGTAAGAACTTGCACTGTCTCCTGTTAAAGCGAGCCGTCACCGTTTGTGATGAGTTCAAGGACTTGAATTGCAAGCCAACTTCAAGTCGTGTGTCTCCTGTGTATCCATCATCAAAATTGGGTCTCACAGGATGACTTTTTGTTTTTCTTTCTTCGTTTCTTTTCTTTCTTTGTGTGGGTGTCTTTTTTACACAAAAGTTTGTGGAATATGCAGGGTTCCTACAGACTTTGAAAGTTTTGGAGAAATGATCTGCTGTTTTCAAGACCTTGAAAATCTGAAAATGAATAGTCCATTGGATGCCTTTGAAAGTATGTGAATTAGACTTCTTGGGTGAAAGTGACATGCCCATGAGTTTGTCAGTGACATTGAGAATAACTACCTGGATAGCATCAGATTTGGGCTGGTTGTTATTATGCATCAATTATAACCATGGAAGGGCAATTACATGATATCTAAGGATGTGCGGTTAAATTGAAATTAACAGGTGAGTAATCTATCAAGTGGAGTCTTTCAGTTTTGAAGCAGAATGGGTCTTGAAAGTGGGTAAAAAATGGGTGAATCCTGAATTCAGACGTGTTGGAACCATGTTATGTCGTTGTGTATGCTCGGGTATTTCTGTAAGAACGCTGATACTTTTGATGTCCTTTGAATGTTGAGATATTTGATGTCCTTTGACTGTACAACTTGCATGTAAACCACTGGGCACCATGGTTACAGGTACTTCCTGGAGAGGTCGCAGAGTGCCAAGATGACGCTGAATAAGGCTTTTGAGCTGTGCCCCGATGAGGTAGGCCTTGCTCATTCTGCCCCCCTTTCTCTCGCCTGATGCATAAGCTATATCAAAGATGTTAGGTACTGGCTCGGCATTGTGTGGGGCTTATTGGGGGAGGCTGCGGGTCGTCAAGGGTGGGTAGTGAACATGCATATATGTGTTACGTAGATTATGTTGTGCAGTCTGGTTTTGCGTCAGTATGAGCCATCTTCTCAGAACCAGAAGAAAGGGACTGTTGATGGATAAGAGGTGTGGAGTGCATGGTTTGCGCTTTTTTTAAATTAAATTTTTTTAATGATTTTTATTTTATTTTTTTTACTCATATTTTTCATTTCAAATTTTGCTTGATTTGATCACTGCAAAAGTGAAACGCCATACTAATCCTTTTTTCTTTTCTTTTTTATCAATTATGTTTTCATTCACCTTTTCAAATCTTGTTTCAAAACCTGTTGTTTTGGGTCTCTGCTCTGTGACAAAGGGATGATCGGTTTGTCTGCAGGAGCAGGAAGAGGCAGAAGTGGGGGAAGACAATGATGTGCAGCCCGACGAAAGCGGCAACGTGCCCACCTACCTCAACCAGCAACAGCAGGCGCAGCAGCAGCCAGCCAGCAACCACCAGCCACCACCGCCAGCACAACAACAACAACAGCAACAACAGCAGCCCGTTCAGCAGAACCCGCCTTCCTCCTCCAGCCAACCCCAGCAGCATTCATCCTCCCAGCAAAACTCCACCAACCAGAACACCAACCAGAACCAGGCTCCACCGTCTTCGTCGCCCGCGGTCCAGAACAACCAGGTGCACGTCCTGTCCAACAGCCAGCCTGCCCAGCCGCCTTCCAACCAGATCAACAACCAGCTGAACCCAGGTCAGAGCCCCAGCCCCAGCCAGGGTTCAGGCAAGCAGCCGATGGAGAACCAGGAGACGGGGGAGGATGAGGAGAGCGTCTCCGGGCAGCCCAAGAACAGGGACAGCAGCGTGGAGTGACCGGCAGGGGGGGGAATCTCAGACTGGAGAAGCGTGACAGTGTTGCCGGAGACTCCTTTTTCGGAACGGTTGGGTTGCTGATTCATTCGGGACGCGGTTTTGAGCGTCTTGATCAGTGACTGGACTACAAAGTGGCGGTGGGGGATGGATGGAGTTGGTGGGTGGAGCGGCAGAGAAAACGCCAGGCCATTTTACATGCCATACCGTCAGTTAATTGTGTGTTCTTGTGTACCTGTGGATCCTTCTATCCCTTCCAAACCTCCCCCTGTGTTGTTTTCTTCCATGTCCCTCATCCACCCGTTCTTTTCCGAGGCAGTGTGTCAGTTCAGCGCAGTTGGTTTTTTATTTGAGCTTTTCCCCAGCCGTTCAGGCAGTGTGAGAGTGGAGAGAAAGAAGAGAGAGAGAAAAAAGGACAGCTTTGCTAATTAGGCAAGTTTGCCTTGAGTCACTTTGCACAGTCAGCAGTGTGGCTGGTCAAGTGTTTGGGGATTTTGTGTTGTTGTTGTTGTTCCACCACCATCACCACCACCTGCAGCCAGCCCCCCCCCCCCCCCCCCCCCCCCCCCCCAATCTTGAATGATTTGTTATGTAGGTTTCTCAACCATGCACTCTTTTTGCATTTTTCCCTTCTTTTGTTTGTTTGTGTGTGTGTGTGTGTGTGTGCGTGTTTGCTTGTCCACATTGGAGGCTCCCCAAAATGGTTGCTGTCAGCATAGCTGTCGGCAGCTCGGGAAGTGTTTGTAGTGACGGTTCCTGTGTGTGCTTCACGTTCTTTCAGTGTGTTTTTCGAGACTCTTACATGGGGTCCGCCTTGTTCCAACATGTGTTGATGGGCATCAGATTCTTGAGGCCGTCGTCTGAAATCAGAGTGTTCTGCAGTTTGGATGTGTTACGGAAATTGGGGGGGGCACTTGGGCTGTTTCATACCATTTAAATCTCATGTACTGATGATGAATGAAGAGGGGGGGGGGGACAGGTCAGGTGAAAGAATAGCTTGCTTGGGACATGTGAGAGTCGTCGTGTTGAGATTAGTTTTTATGATGAGTTTTTTGTTGTTGTTTTGCTTTTTTGTGGAAGAGTAGGTTGCATGGAGCACGGAAGACTCTTCTTGTTCTGTACACTGGGTGCAACTGTTGTGCGCCCTGCATACCCGAGATAGCCATTTCTCCTCCGACCTTGGCTTTTGCAGGTGTGACATGCTTGCGCTTTCAGCATTTACTGACACGCATGATAGTTACTCACTTCAGTCGAGCCTTGTTGACAAGTGTCTGTTCTGGAAGAGGCCGCTCAGCAGCGAAAACAGTTTTGCATGCGGGATGAGACATTTAAAAGCTGCCCACGCATTGAGCTAGTGCTGTGAATTTGGGTGAGGAATGCCAATGTTCCAAGCGCTCCTTACGTGCATGCATGTGTTAGGGCGCGTGCCGAGATGAAGAGAATGAGGAAAGGATTAGCTAAAGACAGGGGAAAAAGGAAAAGGTGTGTTTTGGTGAAATCTTCACATGAAGCTGTCGAGACGTTGACGGATCGTCTCTGTGACTGTGTGTGTGTGTGTGTGTGTGTGTGTGTGTGTGTGTGTGTGTGTGTGTGTGTGTGTGCTGAGTAGTCGAGCTGGTTCAAGCTTGAGATGTGAGAAGCTGGGTTTGACCAGTTTCAGCAGCAGCAGAAGCTTTCTGCACATGCCTAAAGGTGTTTGGGGTGTAAATGAAGTGGTGGAGAGGAGGAAGAAGGGGTCTTCTTCTCTCTTCTTGTTGTGTGTTGGCGTGCTGTTGGTTTGTTCGCTGTTTTGCCACAGAAAAGAATTGATGGGTTGGTTAGCGCTGCGTTGCGGAGAGGTGCTTGCATAGAAAGAGAGCGTGCGACGTGGGCGGGCTTGTCTGCGCTGAGATGTCATGTCCGGACTGTCTTCTGAGATGATCGGCAACATTTTGTCTCATAATTCTGTTCACGTACGTCGGAATCTCGACCAAATCATTGTGATATGCACTCTCCTTAACGATTTTCCCCTCCTCCAGCCAAGGGAATCACTGCATAAAATCGTGCTTGTAAATAGAAGCTGTTTATTGCCTGCATGTGTGTGTGTGGGTGTGTTTTCTTTATGCCTAGGTGTGTGTGTTTTGCCTCTGTGTAGGGTTTGGTGAAATACCGCAGTCCGCTATGTAAGGTTTGTTGAAATACCAGTCTTCTTTGTTTAATTTTTTTTTTAATACTCTATTCATCCGGATATGAACAGTACTTGAAGCCAAGATAGGAAAAGCACATGAAAAGTAATTGATTATTTCTCAAGGCAGAAACGTGACAGGTAAAGAAGTGGAGCTGCACATGTTTCACAGCCTGCGTGTAGCCATGAGAAGCATTGCAGCGAGCCCTAGGTTTGTGATATGCACAACAGGTGGCCTGCCACTGATGAATCTGAGAGACAGAGTTCATGCACAACAGGTGGCCTGCCACTGATGAATCTGAGAGACAGAGTTCACCAATCTTGCTGAAAACAGACTGCAGGCCTTTGTCCAAGTACCGCTGCTTTGGTCCATGCTCATTTCAGGTCTAGACCCATTTCCACTTCAAGTTTGTGCATTTTGCAAACATGGGCTGATCGCAAGAACACGGAAGGAACTGCGTCGCCATTTCCTCGAGCAGCAGGTGGTGAGGTCGTAAACAGTAAAACTGTGGTACAAAGTGAAGGTGACGATGACAGTGGTGATGATGATGATTTGTAGAGCATGAGTTTAACGCTTAATGCTGCAACAGCATGCGCCGTGTGCTTGCTGACAAATTTGAGGAATTTGTTACCCACAAATACTTTGTAGTTTAAGTAGCATCCGTGCTTGGTGTTACAGTGGTAATACTGATAATTATGTGGTATTTCCATGTGTTGATTTTCATGTGTTTCTTAAAAGGCACTGCATGTGTCCTATGTATGTGTGTTTGTGCATGCGTGAGTGAACGTTTTATCATGCTGAACTTCCGGATTTGGTTGTCAGTGTGCTGGCCGGGTTTTTCATTGGCGCCTGTGTGAAAATTATTTTTGATTTGTCTTGTGTTTTTTGTTTCTTTCTATTGTTCATTGTTAATGTCAACATCGGATATTCTTGCAGAACATGATGCGTCAGAGGTAGTCTTTTCAAGTATTTGTGATAACTCTAGCAACAGCATGAAGTATTTGATTCGGCAAAAAGTAGACCCCATAGTTCTGTTGGTTCCGTTTTGCCGTGTGTAAGTGTATATCTGTGAGCTATAATCAGCGAGGTGTGCTTCACTCTGTATATGATTGCCTGACATAGGTGTATATTGCTTGCAGTCACAATTTTGTCTTTCAGTCTATCAGATGTACATTTGTATAAAAAGAAAATCAAGGTGGTTTGCAAGTTTGATCCGAATTAACATCCATCAGTGTTTGTGGATTTGTTTGTGGATGTGTATTTGTTTTTTCATTTCAGTTTTTTTGTTTGTTTGTTTGTTTTTGTTTTTTGTCCCTGTGCATGCATCAGCACTGTTTTGTGTGTGATTACGCAGATTTTTTCTGCACGCTTCTTGTGGAAGCATATAACAAGGATGTGCTTGGATGCAATCTGTTTGTGTGTGTTGTGTGCTTTAGACATCAAGCTGATAGCTTTGATTCTTTTTCTGGAGGATAATGACTTTTACAGTATACAGTGTAAATACATGTGACCCCAGAAAAAGGAAAAAATATCCTGTACATTTGTCAGTTTGTATGCAGAAGCTCACTCAATAACTGTAAATAGCTTTGTCATATGACTGTCCCACAATGTTTGGAAAGAGAGTTTTTGTCTGCTTTCAAGCGCCAGACTTAATAATTGCTTCATGGAACGTACTGTTTAAGTTAAAACATTCTCTTGTGTTGTTGTCACTGTTGACAAACGTCAAACTGCATCATAATACAGGTTGTTTTCTTTTTTTCTTTTTTTGTTTGTTTGTTTGTTTCATTTTTTAAGTTATTTTACATGATTCCATGAAGCAGGCAATGCATTGACATAATGTTGTGAACACTTAAGTTGTACAGATGTAAAGTCAAGGCAAAGATTTGGAATAAAATTTAGAATTTCGGCTATCTGTTGTTGATTAATTCTCTCTGTATGTCTCTCTCTGTCTGTCTGTCTGTCTGTCTGTCTGTCTGTCTGTCTGTCTGTCTGTCTGTCTCTCTCTCTCTCTCTCTCTCTCTCTCTCTCTCTCTCTCTCTCTCTCTCTCTCTCTCTCTCTCTCTCCAATGCTAACCTATGGGTCTGAGGTTTGGGGAATTATGGCTGACTATAGTATAATTGAAAGAGTACATCTGTTTGCTATCAAACAATTTATGAATGTTAGCACAAGAACACCAAGCGCTCTAGTTTATGGGGAAACCGGTAGATATCCTCTTTATGTTAACACATACACAAGATGTATTAAAATATTGGCTGAACCTTGTAAGAATGCCAGACAACCGCCTCCCTTCCAAATCATACAAAATGCTTTATGACTTACATTGTAAGAACAAGAATAACTGGGTTTCTTATGTTTGTTTTACTTTGTATCAATTCGGATTTGTTTGGGAAAACCAGGGAGCCTGTAACACGAAAAGGTTTTTGTGTGAGTTTAGACAGCGATTAATTGACTGCTGTCTTCAAGACTGGTACAGTGCCATGGCTTCAAAGGATCATCTTGCCTTCTATTCCACATTTAAAAAAAGTCATTGCAGATTATTTGTTTACTGTTAAAAAAGCTGTTTTAAGAAAGCATTTGGTCAGATTCAGACTAGGCGTATCCCCTTTAAAAACACATCGTCTGCGATATTCACAAAAAACACCAGACATTTTTACCTGTCCATTTTGCAACACCAACAAATCAGAAATTCATTTTTTGTTAGTATGCCCAAAATATAAAACGCTAAGAGAAACTTATTTGCCTTCTAAGTTTTATAACCGCCCTTCTGCTTTTAAGGTGGCAATCCTGTTAGCAGATATAAGACTATCCTTTCCACTTGCAATCTATATTTTCAAGGCCTTCAAGCTAAGAGCCAATAGTATTAGCAACGCGATCCTAGCTTGATCGGGTATTGTGAGCCACATGCTTTTGTATTGCTGTTTACTTTTGTCCCTAATTTTTGTGCTTCCAAGGGCACTCGCGTGTGTATATATATTTGTGTGTGTGTGTGTGAGCATGCTCGAGTTTGCGTGAATGCGTGCGTAGGTGTGTGTGTGTGTGTAGGGAGAGAATCTCTGTTGGAATGTTTTGATGCTAAGATTGTTTATGCACAAAAAATGTCCCCCCACCCCCACCTCCCTGTTTGACATGGCAGACGGCCTAGTTCAATAAACCTTTTGTTCATTCGTTCGTTTGTTCGTTCCCTCTCTCTCTCTCTCTCTCTCTCTCTCTCTCTCTCTCTCTCTCTCTCTCTCTTACACACACACACTCCAGTGTGCTGTCTCCCCATTTCTGTTCTGCAAATGGCTGTCCTAGGTTGTGCCACTTCAGACAAGACCACGATGAAGGTGTAGATCTGCACATCTTTTTCTGCCACGTGTCCATTAAGTGATCATACATAGACCAAAAAAACTGACACCAGATTTTTTCTTTCAATAGACCTCCATCAAATTGAGGAGCAGCAACAGGCATTTGAAAAAGAGAGAAATGTGTAGGACTGCAGTTAAGTATTTTCAAGGGCAACGTTTTGGTAACATTTGTGAATTTCTGTCAAAACTATTTCTCAGCTACTTTTTAAGGCAGTTTATTTGTTAAGAGATTTGTGATTTTCCATCAAAACGGATATTTCACAATCTTATGTCTGAGTGATGCATGTGCCTCTTGCATGTCAGGTGGCTTCCAAACTCCTTGGGATCCAGAGGATGCATGCGGGCAGTAATCCCAGATCAGTAAAAGATGGTATTTACGCACTCGGCGGAAAACCCAAGTTTGTATGTGTTCCACCTTGTCTCTCAGAAGTTTCCCTTTAAAACAGTTCCAGTACTGGCCAAATTGACAATGTTCCATTCTAGTCCTTTCAAGGAAGATGGTAGGTAGTGTTGCTTAATGTCCTTAGATGTCAGTTGACATATTAGGGACAAGCTGAGACCAATGCCGAAGCATGGTTTAATATAGCTTTACGTCCACAGAAATCAGAAGGCTCGTTAGGACAGACGGCCCAGGACGGCCACCTCGACTCTCACACACAGCTCCTGAACTATGATTCAAGGAAGATCGTCAAACACTTCTATTCTATGCCTCTCTACTCTGGGCGGTCAACGGTGTGATATTGTTGGCTTTGTTTTTCCACGGGTAGTGTCCCAATCTTCATTTGGCCCACTGGTATATCTGCTCTGTCATTTGTCTTGACTCCGACATGTCCAGGACAGTATATCTGCAAGATTCTTCAAAGGCTGGATGCTGAATACTTACACATGCTTTGGATGAGATTGAAAAACAACAACAACAATAAAAAAAATGATTCGTAATGGGCATGCACAGTTACATTAAAATAACCATGATGCTGGAACAAATCTGTAGAAATCACCTCTGTAAATTATCCACAGACAGTAACATTCTCTGACGGCATACATGATGCAGTTGATGCACTTCAGCTTCCACCAGCAACATATTTCAGGTAGGAACCTGCATCTTTTTTTCACCTGTTTATTTATTTATATTGGGCAGTAAATTTCCCCCCATGTGTTGCTGTCCTCTGCCAGAAGCATCTGTTACATGGTCTGTTTAGGTTAGCTTTGTAAACTGTGTATAGTGTACCGGTGTGTGGATGCCCCTGTGTGTGTGTGTGTGTGTGTATGTGTGTGGACCTGCCAGAAAAGAATGCTTCATTAATCACCTTAATTAGTATAATGATGATTATCATTTAAAATTTATGTTCCTTTATTTCTGCTTGATTTAAAAAAAAAATATTGATAGGCATCTGTGGTAACTTAAAGGTTCCCCAATGTAGTTCTGTTTTTGTTTTTTTTTTTTTTTTTTTTAATCGCTCCTGGTTGTTTGCGGTAAACGGACAAGTGTTTGCCAGTCTGTAACAGGATGGGGCCAGTTGCACAGGTTATTTACTGGTCAAGGGAAGTAATTGAAAGCCACTTTGCGGCAAAGATAAAGCGAGAACAAAATTAGACTAATACTAAACATGTTTACAGGTCAACAAGATAGGCCCAGTGCAGGCTGGGCGGAAGTTCGTATTTCCAGTCCGTCGGCGCTGTTGTACTGGAAAACACCTTGCATTCATAGTTTGTTTCCTGTGCTTTCAAATTAAAATTCGTAAGTTACCGAACTACATAGTGATGATCTAATAGAGAGTACTGTAATAGACGAGACGGGTAATTTCTTACTTTACATTTAGTAATTTTAGTTAGTATTATTGCTTTCATTTTTAGAAAAAGCACTGCATCATGAGGCTGAATGGCTTTTCAAACAGCAGGTGCAACCCCAAAATTAACAACACAGGAAGTAAGATAAGGCAATTTAATTTGAGTGAAAACTGACATGGAAAATTACCAAGAGGCTAGATGATAAATTTGATTGGTACATTTGATCTGTGACTACGTGAGACAAGAGGAACGTGTGTCAATGCACACGTTTTGATTGATTGATGATCGCTTATGCCTTATATAGCGCTGTTCTCCGCTCTCTTGAGCAGACTCACTGCGCTCGCATGCAATTCTACATGAGTGACTAGCTCGTTTTTTTTTTTTAAATATCCACCGAAGTGGTGTACTTACAGCGCTGGCATGGCTGGTGCAAGGTCTCGGCGCAAGGTCTGTGTACACCATACAACCATGCTCCATGTCACTTCATGCAAAGCCACATACGTAAGGTGTATGCGTGTTTAGCTGTAACCCTGCCACCTGCACTTTGGCAGAATGACCGGGATATTTTACGTGCTACTGCGGTAACACGGGGTGGAACGGATACCGAAATAAGAGTCAGCACAGAAAGTCGACCCTGGAGAAGAAAATTCTCCCGCCGCTCCTGCAGGGATTCGAACCCGCGACCTTTCAATCACGAGTCCGGCGCTCTAACCACTGAGCTATCCCCGCCCCCACAAGCTTGGCATGTTCATGATTGGGGTCAAAGTTCAAGCTGTGACGGCCTCTTTATGATTTTCCTTTGGGAGTAGCTGTGATCATCATCACTCTGTAGCCGACTATGTCTCATTTGTCTGTGTTTTCAATTTAGTCTGAATAAATAAAATAAGGCTGGAGAAGCCAGATTTTGACTCTGATACAGTTTAGAGTTCATCTCTTTCACAGAAACAACATGCAACATGCAACATGTTTGGCATAGAGTTTGTTTCCAGTTCCATTACTTCCAACACACGTTGAAGTTTTTCCCTTCCACAGAAACAACATGAAGGTGCTTGGCACAGAGTTTGCACCAAAAACATTTAAATCTTCTTTTTTCTTTTTTTCTTTTCCCCCTTCCACAGTATCAACATGGAACTGCTTGGCACAGAGATTGCACCATGTACCACAGCATTAAAGTTTTTCTCTTCAGTGTTCACCAAAACATTTTGAAGTTGTTGTTTTTTCTTCTTCTTTTTTTTCTTTTTTCTTTTTCTTCCACAAAAACAACTTGAAGGTGCTTGGCAATGGTAGAGACTTCACCCCCACAAAAAAAAAAATGAAGTTTTTGTCTTCCATTCTTCTTCTTCCTTTTTATTTAAAGCCTTTTCACTTGAGTGGTATTAGACTGATCTTACAAATTAGATATCAAGACAGCAAAATATGTCAACAAGTTTTAGTTGTCCACAGATATATGGAACACTTCATGCATTTGCATCCACAGAAACAACACGAAGGTGCTTGCATGGTGCAGAGTTTTCACCAAAACATTAGTTTTTCTCTTCAGTGCTGACCAAAACATTTTTAAGTGTTTTGCAAAAACAACTTAAAAGCACTTGGCAATGGCATCTAGAACATTGCATCTAGTGCTGAGAAAAACATTTGAATTTTTTTTCTTCTGCAGAAACAGCATATAGGTGTGTACACTTTTCTCCCACCAAACATTTGAAGTTTTTCCCTTCCACAGAAACAACATGAAAGTCCATGGCAGGGGCATAGACTTTGTTCCCACAAAACAGTCAAAGTTTTTCTTTTCCACAGAAGCAACGTGAAGACAATGGCATAGATTTTGCTCCCACAAAAAATCTCAAGTTTTTCTCTTCCACAGAAACAACATGAAAGTCCATGGCTGTAGCATGGACTTTGCTCCAACAAAACAGTCCATTTTTTTCTTTCTACAGATTTCAGAAACAACACGAAGACAACGGCATAGATTTTGCTCCCACAAAAAAATCTCCAGTTTTTCTCTTCCACAGAAACAACATGAAAGTCCATGGCTCCAACAAAACAGTCAATTGTTTTCTTTCTACAGATTTCAGAAACAACACGAGGACAACGGCATAGATTTTGCTCCCGCAAAAAAAATCTCAAGTTTTTCTCTTCCACAGAAACAACATGAAGGTGCTTGGCATAGAGTTTGCTCCCTTGAACGTTCCTTGGGAGCGTCGCCTCCAGATGATGGCAGTCTTGCACTACACCTCCAGCTTCCTCTTCATGGGCTTCGGCATGCTCTTCCTCTTCATCTACCTCATCTTCACCGACTACTACTACATACCTTTGCTCTACAGTGTCTGGTACTACTACGATCGGCTCACGCCCCAGCAGGGGGGGCGGAGGGTTCAGTTGATTCGTTACTGGAAGCTCTTCAAGTATTTTGCGGACTACTTTCCTGTTAAGATTGTCAAAACGGCCGAGCTTCATCCCTCCAAGAACTACATTGTAGGGCTTCATCCTCACGGAGTTATGTGCCATAGCCATATTTGTAACATGGGGACGGAAGGGTCGGGGTTCAGCAAGATATTTCCTGGGATCAAGCCGTACCTGTGTGTCTTGGCGGGGCAGTTTATGTTTCCTGTCTTCCGAGAGTACTTCCTCATGTCAGGTGACTTGTAGCTGTGCATGTGTGTGGGTGTGCATGTGTGTGTATGTGGTTGTGGGTATATATTTTGTGTGTGTATGTGGACCACATGTGTGTGGCTTTGTGTTTGGTTCATTTGTGAGCACATTACATGCGTATTATATATTAAGAAGTACTGGCGAAAATAGGGATCAACTAGTCTAGTTGTTTTTTTTCTTCCACCGGCACCTCTTTGGAGACAACTTGTTGTATAACAGTAATATAAATTATAATATATGTATTTCTCAACACTTTATTTTTTATTTTTTATTTTTTATTAATAGTCTGACCATGACCATTGCATGTGTTTGAGCATGTTTCTTCCTGCAGAGTTTCAGCCAGTGAAACCAGATGAAGTTTAAAAAAGCATTGGGCTTTGAAGTGTCCAGGGTCATCACAGCTTCTGTTTACTCCAAGTTCCATCCTCTCTGCCATTGCCATTGGCAGAGATACATGGATGACTACATCTTTCACTGGAACTTGTAAAACAAAGATGCTGTTGGTCTGCTGCCTGATAGTCCACCACCCTCCACCCTCCCCCCCCCCCCCCCCCCCCCCCCCCCCACACACAGATACACACATGCCTGCACAACACACACACACACACACGTACGCACGCACGCATGCATGCACACAAACACACACACACATGCATGCACACACGCGCACACACACACACACACATGCACGCACACACACACATGCACGCATGCACACACACACACGCACATACACACACACACACACATGCACATACACAAGCACACACACACACACACACACACACACACACACACACACACACACACACACACACACACACAAGATGGACAATGGGGTTTAGGACAGAAGAAGGCTGGCACACAACAGGACTGGGACATAATGGGGCTTGGACACTGGACTGGGACATGATGGGGCCTGGACTCAACGGATTGAGACATGAGGCTTGGACACAGGACTGGGGCATAATGGGGCTCGGACACAACAGGACTGGGACATAATGGGGCTGGCACACAACAGGACTGGGACATAATGGGGCTTGGACACAGGACTGGGACATAATGGGGCTTAGACACAGGACTGGGGCATAATGGGGCTTGGACACAGGTCTGGGACATAATGGGGCTTAGACACAGGACTGGGACATAATGGGCTTGGAAACAGGACTGGGATATAATTGGGCTTAGGCACAGGACTGGGGCATAATGGGGCTTGGACAGAGGACTGGGACATAATGGGGCTTGGACACAGGACTTGGACATACTGGGGCTTAGACACAGGACTGGGACATAATGGGCTTGGAAACAGGACTGGGACATAATTGGGCTTAGGCACAGGACTGGGGCATAATGGGGCTTGGGCAGAGGACTGGGACATAATGGGGCTTGGACACAGGACTGGGACATACTGGGGCTTAGACACAGGACTGGGACATAATGGGCTTGGAAACAGGACTGGGACATAATTGGGCTTAGGCACAGGACTGGGGCATAATGGGGTTTGGACAGAGGACTGGGACATAATGGGGCTTGGACACAGGACTTGGACATAATGGGGCTTAGACACAGGACTGGGACATAATGGGCTTGGAAACAGGACTGGGATATAATTGGGCTTAGGCACAGGACTGGGGCATAATGGGGCTTGGACACAGGACTGGGACATAATGGGGCTTGGACACAGGACTGGGACATACTGGGGCTTAGACACAGGACTGGGACATAATGGGGCTTGGACACAACAGGGCTGCGACACAGTTGGGCTGTGGACACAGTTGGGCTTGGACACAACAAAACTGGGACACAATGGGTCTGGGGCATAATGGGGCTTGAACACAACAGGACTGGGACACAATGGGTCTGGGGCATAATGGGGCTTGAACACAACAAAACTGGGACACAATGGGTCTGGGGCATAATGGGGCTGGTACACAACAGGACTGGGACACAATGGGTGTGGGACACAATGGGTCTGGGACACAACAGGACTGGGACACAATGGGTCTGGGACACAACAGGACTGGAACACAATGGGGCTGGGACACAACACGACTGAGACACAATGGGTCTGGGACACAACAGGACTGGGACACAATGGGCCTGGGACACAACAGGACTGGGACACAATGGGGCTGGGACACAACAGGACTGGGACACAATGGGGCTGGGACACAACAGGACTGGGACACAATGTGTCTGGGACACAACAGGACTGGGACACAATGGGGCTGGGACACAACAGGACAGGGACACAATGGGGCTGGGACACAACAGGACTGGGACACAATGGGGCTGGGACACAACAGGACTGGGACACAATGGGGCTAATATAATATGCAGTGTCCACATTCTTCTCAAACAATTTACACTTGTGACTGGGCCTCAACAGGTGTTATTGAGGTCTCCAAACCCAGCATAGAATGGGTATTAACCAAAGAGGGTACTGGCAACGCCGTGGGTATCGTTGTGGGAGGAGCGCAGGAAGCCCTGGATGCAGTGCCTGGTCGCTACATCGTCAACCTTCGAAATCGGAAAGGCTTTGTCCGCATGGCTCTGAAACATGGGTGAGTGAGAGAGTCATGCGTTTGAAGTGGGTGAGTGAGAGAGTCCTGCGTTTGAAGTGGGTGAGTGAGAGAGTCCTGCGTTTGAAGTGGGTGAGTGAGAGAGTCCTGCGTTTGAAGTGGGTGAGTGAGAGAGTCCTGTGTTTGAAGTGGGTGAGTGAGAGAGTCCTGCATTTGAAGTGGGTGAGTGAGAGAGTCCTGCGTTTGAAGTGGGTGAGTGAGAGAGTCCTGCGTTTGAAGTGGGTGAGTGAGAGAGTCCTGCGTTTGAAGTGGGTGAGTGAGAGAGTCCTGCGTTTGAAATACACCCAGTAGGTCTTCAGTAAATTAAATGTGAATCCAATTCAGACTGACTTTCAACATTAATCAGTGCTGCATCATCAACCGTCGACATCAGAAAGGCTTTGTCCATATGGCTCTGAAGCATGGGTGAGTGAGTGAGTCCTGCATTTGTGTGTATGTGTGTGTGTGCTTGGGGGGGTGGGGGGGGGGGATAGGATGAGAATAGTGATGGTTATGCTTGTGTTTATTGTATATTGTGATGTGTGCGATACTATGTGTTGTTGCATACTTTTTAAGAGTTAATCTTTTACATATGTGCTCTGTGTTTGTTCTTTATGTGTGTGTCACCCACATTCTCCTTTGAAGGAATAAAGAATTTCTTGACTTGACTTGAAACACACCCAGTAAGTCTTCAGAGAATTAAATGTGAATCAAATTCAGACCCTCAACATTAATCAGACATCAGACTTTTCTGTCATTCTCTGCAGAAACTGTGGTTTATAGACTCTTGTCCTGTGGCTTTGTCCATCACAATGAATGAAACAAAACAAAAAAAGGCTCTCACCACTGCCCATCTTAATGCAGGAATCATTCCAGTGGTGACAGTGTAGCATTAGGTATAGTTCCCTGCTATACCCACCATCTGCATCTGGAATCTTGGTCCCTGCTACGCCTCTCGGGCAACATATTTGCATTAAAAGAAGTCTAGTGAAGAAGGAAGAACCTTTTTTTTTTTTTTTTTTTTTTTTGTCCAGTCAATCATTACAGTTATATCAGGGCAATCTAGCAAACAAATGTGTGGTAAGAACTATGGCTATGGAAAAAATCAGCTTGCTACCTTGTTTAAGATCCAAAAAGGTTCAAAAGAACGCTATTTATTAGGACAAAAACACAATCTGCACATCTTGTTTCAGATTTGTTTCCCCCCCCCCCCCCCCCCCTTGTTTAAGAATTAACTCCCTTGTGCATTGATTCTGCGCGAGCGCTCTCAGCCTCATTGTGTTTCAGATTATCGCTATGGAAACAAACAACTCTACAGCACACACAGTGGTCTTCACCTCGGACAGTTAAAAGTGAAATCAAATGGATGAACATTTTGTTTTCCACAGGGCAAGCCTGGTTCCAGTGTTTTCATTCGGCGAGAACAACCTCTTCACCCAGCTGCCGAATCCACAGGGGTCCAAGCTTCGCAAGCTGCAGAACTTCCTCACCAATCTGTTGGGATTCTCTCCCCCCATCTTCCATGGCCGCGGCGTCTTCAACTACACGTTTGGCCTGATGCCATACCGCACGCCTATCAACACAGTCTGTGAGTGTGCCTGTGGTTTTCTTCCCTTTTCCTCCTGTAGCGTTCACCTGAATTTTGGAAAGAAAAACAATCGGATGCTAATTATTTTTTTTGGTATTTTTTTAATTTTATATTATATATAGTTTAAATTACATAGTTGAATATGGCCTTTTTTCCCACTGTTTTGTAACTTATCATCAGTGCCTCTAAAACTGAACCTGCTGATCCAGGCCAAAGACTGGAATACTACATTCTTCTCTTCTGTTCTCTTCTTCTTCCATTAAGAGTAGCTGCTATCATCATTTTGATTATTCTGTTAATTGCTAGTATTATGCAGTATAAGTGGGATTTTTCTTTTTTTCTCAGAGTGTTTTAATTGTTTTCATTAATCTCATCATTTGTTGCCATATTGCCGTACTTGTTGTTATTTTGTATGCCCTGTTTGTCCATTTGTTGCTTGAAAAAGAGGTCCCCCTGCCAATATTTACAGTGTTTTGTACTGTCCTTTTAAAAATTTGTAAGTAAGTAAGTAAACATAGTGCTTAATGTCCACAGAAACCATGAGGCTTATTAGGGATGGGGAGAAGGGAGGCAAGGGGGTACTGAGCCAGTGAGGGGAGGGGGAGAGGGAGATTATATACCTATCACTACACTGTCACCACCAGAATGACTTCTGCATTAAGGTGGACAGTGATGAGAGCCATTTTAATGTTTCATAATTGTGAGGGACAAAGTCACAAGACACTGTCCACAGACCACAACTTTTGAAGAGAAAGGAGAGCCAAAGCAGATTCGAACCGAGGTCCTTCTGCTTACCAGCCTAACGCCTTACCGCTAGGCCAAACCGGTTCACAAATTTTGTTTGTTTGTTAAAAAAGCATTCCTTTTTAACAGTTTGTGTGTTTTGATCCATTTTATCATAGTGGATCTATTTTGGGGGGTACTGTGTTTGTGATGCACATCCTAATCTAAGCACGCCCTTCATCATTCCTATCTTTCCAGTTGGGAAGCCCATTGATGTGGACAAAGTTGCCGAGCCAACCAAAGAACAAGTGGACGAGCTTCATGAGCGATACATGGCAGCTTTGACGGAGCTGTTCGAAGCTCACAAGATGGAGTGTGGCGCAGAGGAGTCCTCACAGCTGGTCATGTACTGAAAGTTTCTGTAAAGCTAGGATTCCGTAAGCGTGGATGCAGTACAAACTCCAAGCCTGGTCATGTACTGAAAGTTTCTGTAAAGCTAGGATTCCGTAAGCGTGGATGCAGTACAAACTCCAAGCCGACCATAGCTGGTTTCTGTTTTGAGCAAAAGCCAAAGACCATTCCTTCTTTTATCTTTTGGTGTTACTGTTAGCCAAAGGCTTTTTTCGTTTTAATTCTGTTACTAGCCAGAGATTATTCCCTTTTTATATCATTAACCAGAGGCTCTTCCTCTTGAATTACCCGGTGCAATATTTGTCTTGCTTTTTATGGTAGTGTGTGACTAAAAGAGTATAACTAAATGTGTCCAGGTGAGAGTTACCGTAGTTGACTCAGGTCTTCGTTGTTGCACTTGTGTTACATATTTTGATGACTAATTAACTCCCTGTGTGTTGATTTCGGTATCCGTTCCACCCCCGTGTTACCGCAGTAGCACATAAAAGATCCCGGTCATTCTGCCAAAAGTGCAGGTGGCAGGTTACAGCTAAACACACATACACCTTACGTGTGTGGCTTTGCCTGAAGTGACATGGAACATTGTTGTATGGTGTACACAGAACTTGCACCAAGACAGCAGCAGTTTCATGTGGCACCTGCCATGCTAGCGCTTAAGTACACCACTTCGATGGATATTAAAAAAACACGCTATAAAAAGCTAGTCACTCATGTAGAATCACATGCGAGTAGCAGAGAGTCTGCTCAAGAGAGCAGAGAATAGCGCTATATAAGCAATCATCAATCAGTCATCAATAACTAAACATGTGTTTTGTGGGTAGCTTTATTTCCCACATTCTTATTGTTCAGTAAAAGAACAGTGCACATGTTAAACCTTGGCGCAGTTGATGAGTGAAGTTCCGGTGTATACTGGACTGAGTTGACGAACGGATTATGTACCTGTGTCTATGTATGTTCTTATACTGTACTGAGTTGGTGAGTGAAGTTCTGGTGTGCATTTTTCAACTGTACTGAGTCCACAAATTTGTCATTTTACATGTACCTGTGTCTATGTATGTTCTTATACTGTATTGAGTTGGTGAGTGAAGTTCTGGTGTGCATTTTTCAACTGTACTGAGTCCACAAATTTGTCATTTTACATGTCTAATCCATGACGCATCTGCTCAAACTTTAGGCCATATCATAAGCCATCAGTGGTGTTTAACCGAGATATATGCATGTAATTTGTGACCATTACAATTTGCCTGCTAGCTGTCATATTCGACGCACATAGATGAAGTAGGAATTTGGCAGTAGTGGAGAGTGCTTGCTTGCGCAAAGCAGTCTGTGTGCACATGTTACTCAAATGTTTTATTTGCTGGGAGTTTTAATGCATTTGTTCAGTCAAAAGTTAGCCTCACAGTTGATGTGCCAACTGTTACCATAGCATCCAGAAAGCTCACAAGCCAATGCTTTCTGGCCATTATTTTACTCATTTTTTCAGCCAAAAGTTAGCCTGACAGTTGATCTGCCAACTGATACTGTAGCAGCCTGACAGTTGATTTTCCAACTGATGCTATAGCAGCCTGACAGTTGATGTTCCAACTGATACTGTAGCAGCCTGACAGTTGATGTTCCAACTGATACTGTGGCAGCCTGACAGTTGATGTTCCAACTGATACTGTGGCAGCCTGACAGTTGATGTTCCAACTGATACTGTGGCAGCCTGACAGTTGATGTTCCAACTGATACCGTAGCAGCCTGACGGTTGATATGCCTAGGAGCCTGACAGCTGATATTTACTGGCTATTTTTCAACTCATTTGTTCAGCCAAAAGTTAGCCTGACAGTTGATATTGTGGCCACATTACGCTTGCATGTTTCTGGGTCGTTTACCGGCTTAACTGGCAGCAGTCATTACACATGTGCTGCCGAGTTTACCAAAGTCAGCTCACTATCTTTTTGTTCGGGAGCAGTGCTGGCCTGAGCATCTAGAACTTCCGATGAGGTGATGAGCTTATGCAACTCCTGTGCAATACTTGTGTGCAATTGAGTTTTACCTAAGTCACTGCATTTTTTTGTTAGGGCAGAACACTGGACTGAGCATCTAGTATTTCGGATGAGGAGGATCAGTTTACATGACTCTTGTGCAATTTATGTGTAACGTCTCTAGTGCGTGAAGGGATCAAATGTCGTTGAGCAATTCTGTGGCCACCGCAACTGCGAACGCGAGCAGGTTAGGTTATAAACATGTCTGCGTTAATTACTTGCACCTGGCATATCTCATGACTATCAGTATCAGGAAGTGATCCAGCACACACACATGCACGCACGCACGCACGCACACGCACACACACACACACACACACTCACTCACAAAATCGTTCTATTTTTTCTCACTCAACTCCCACTTCTCTTTCAACACGAATTCAAGTGGAGAATGAAAGTTCCAAATATTATTATTTAACATGAGAATTTAACATGAACAACAATTAAGTCAACACAAAATCGTCCGTGCTGGTTACGAAAGTCTGAGCTACAAACCTGTGAAAAGACAGTTCACAACCGGTGTATCATCAAAAACATCGCCTCACTTTATAATTTCTCAGTAGGGTCTTACACTAAATTTATGGAAGAAAACTTTAAGGTATCTTTCAAGTCTGTGGATAGTGGAAGATGGAATACACAAGAAAATTATTTATGGAAAAGTCAAACCAAAGCTAATCATGGACTATCACGGAGCTGGCCTTTTCACATAATATTAAATAGAAAATTGAACCTGTTAATTGCGGATATGCGGAACAGGCTTTTTCTAACCAGTAAAATAAAAGAACTCCATTAGGAGATTTATATTAGAATGGAAAAAATGGAGCCAGGCTCGGATAACGAACCTGACCTCTCCGTCAGAACATCTGTAGCAAAACACAGTTTAAGATTCAACACATCAATCGTGAAAAGAAAAAAAGTGTTATAACCCATATATTTGAAACAACTCATGGCTACCACGAAGCTGGCCCCTGTACTTAATCATTTAAGCAAACGTGAAAAATAATGAAACATCAGTGATGCCAGATCTTACGGCAAGATCAAACAAAACAAAAAAACAACAACAATCAAACAACAATAAAACATTAGTCCAAAAACTAGGAAGGTAAAAGATAGACAAACCAACCTGTTGGATGTGGATTAAGTTGGGTCTAAATCAAAACTCTAATTGCACGAATGAAAAACTTGGAGACTTAGAGACTGACTGACTTGGAGACTGACCTGGAGACTTGGCAAAGTGACTACAAAAGAGGGCACACGGTCCTTAAATTTCTGTGAGGGCGAGTGGTGCGGGGATTAAAATGGAGGGTCTTTTATACCTTCAAAAATACGGCATCGGTGGCCCAGAATTTGGAATAAAAGAAGAATTTGTAACAGAATAGGGAAGGCAGCTCTTCCATGCCCGTGCATGAACAGGGAGGCTTGTTGTCTACAGCTCGGCCAACTGACAGGCACTAATTGGAACCGATCCTTGACACGGGAAAGGAGACTGCTGCACAGTCCACGACCGCACTAAGACCCAGCACCAACGAACTATTGACTGAACTAAAAACATTCTCATCTTTTCAACTTCAAAACTTACAAAGACCATTTCACCAACAGTCTAACTAAAGTTGAACGTATATTGAAAAAAAGGGGGATCGGTAGCCCGATGTACTTTAATAGAAGGGCTTTTTTCCACATATGTGTGCAGTTGAGTTTTACCTCAGTCACTGCATTGTCTTTTTGTTAGGGCGGAGTACTGGACTGAACATCTAGTACTTCGGACAGAGCGGATGAGCTTATGGGACTCCTGTGCGTCTGGCAGCATTTTATCAAAGACCTAGTTGAAAAGTTTTGTTAAATCATTGCATCCAGTATACACAATCCAGGTGCTTGTTTTGTGTTCTTTGCAAAACAAATCATTTTAAGCATGAAGTTAGTGTTGTGAAAATTGTTATTGAAAATTGTCTTTGTTGATGGTGTTTTTGTGTGTGGGGGGGGGGGGGGGGGGGGGGGTTGTTGTGTGTGCTTTTTTTTGGGCGGGGGTGGGGGAGGTTGTTTTGTTTTTCAAAATCGCCTCCTTTCAAGTTACATTGTCACACCATTTTATGTTTGGTCATACTTTCAAAGAAAAAGGGGTTTACAATTGTTGTTTTCATCTGTTGAATACAGTCATGTCATCATGCTTTGATGAGCAGTTACTGACGGTAATCAGCATTACAGACAAGTACTGCTAAGTCATGCTAAAAGCAAAAATGTTTCAAACAGTCCATGCAAGTGCATTTTGCAACAAATACTCTAAAATGTTGTAATGCTGATACCAGTGCCAGCTTTTTTTTTGGTAACGCTTTAAAAATAATAATTTTATAACCTTTTTTGGGTAACGCTTTAAAAAATTATAATTTTATAACCATACTTTAACATGAAATAGCTGGCACACAATCATGCTGCTGCTTTAGGGGCGCCTGTGCTAACTGCAGATTTGTTTCAAATGATACATCTGGTTCTTCACTAAAGTACAAATCTTTGCCATTACAAATGTGTATTGACATGCATAACAACAACAAAAAATGTCCTTGCTCCATGGCTTCTTTTGGCTGAGTTTTGTTGTGGTTTTATCTCTGTGAATTTGTTTTATCTTTATCTTTGTGTTTTTTTCTTCTTCTTTTTTTCCTTCTAATCTTTGTTGTTTGTGTATACACTGAAGACAGTTTAGAGAGTGGGAAGAAAAACATACACTGAATATATATGTCGTTCGATGTACCTCCCCAGTAAAAATGCCAGATCCGATTGGGAAGCATTTTGGTTGTTGCCAGTCATGGCTATTATGGCCAGCATGCAGCCAGAATTGGGCCAGATGCCAGATCTGATTTTCAGTATCTGATTTGATTCCATTCTTCAAAAGAAGGCCCAGATCATATTGTACAAAACTGGCCCGGATCCAATCTGGATGGCCTGGTCAGGTTTGGGCCAAATGCATCTGGTCCAGAAGCAAGCTGGCCTGGATCCGATCTGGATGGCCTGTGTTGTTGTTTTTTGGTCAAATGCCTCTGGTCCAGAAGCAGGCCAGTGTGCAAGAATCATCAGGCCTACTGCTGGCCAACACTTCCAGTATGACCTGGATCTGATCTGGCATGTTTATTGTATCCTTCGCTTCATTATCCCGGTTTCAGTCCTTTGCTTCATTATCCCGGTTTCATGTTTCTGCATGATATTATATACATGTACAAACGTGATTTCTTCTTCTTTTAAATTTTTTTTAAATCTATTTTTTTATCTCAATGCTCATTTCCAGTGCAGTTTTTAAAACATAACAAGTAATGTTTTGAGACTGATTGTGTCTCTTTGATTGTTGATAACATTCACAAGCAATATTTTGATACCACAATTTTGTACCTTGGACCGGTGAGAACATTGTAATTTATATTTTTGATACTGTGTAGCTTTGATTGTTGGTGATAATTATCACAAGTAATTTTTTGAGACTGTGATTTTATATTTTTGATTGTTGATAACATCCAGGTCATGTTTTGATACTGTGGTTTTGTAGCTTTGATTGTTAACAACATCACAAGTCATGTTTTTCATGTTTTCATAACATGGTTTCATAGCTTTGATTGTTAATAACATCATAAGTGATCTTGATTTAAAAAATAATAATTAACATACATGTTTATTAGCCCTTTTGAGCTTTACACTTCTGATAGCAGTTCAGGTAAATCCAGAAAAGAACAAAAAATGTCCAAAGTCATCGGAGACTTAGGCAGAACTGTTATATGTTCTGATTTTGAATGCCTTTTTTGTTGTTGTTGTTGTTGTTGTTGTTGTTGTTGAGATTTTGTTCCACCTGTTCTGACACCGTACAGTGTTTGGAAATTATCAGTAGCTGAGTGTGATCACCTTGAACCATTTGGGTGAATGTGTGCAATTTATTTTTGACATAAAGTTTCAGCTTCTTTGTGTGCAAAAGTGTGTTGGTGTGTTTATTGGGGCAGATTAGTGTGTGTGGCTGTGTGTGTGTGTGTGTGTGTGAGAGAGAGAGAGAGAGAGAGTGTGGTGTGTGTGTGTGTGTGTGTGTGTGTGTGTGTGTGTGTGTGTGTGTGTGTGTGACAACCCAATGCATAAGACTCGCTGAAACTACTGCAATCAAGAACCCTCTGATGATGAAAAACATACCAACGTCAGATAATGAAATGGTATTAGGCTAATCAAATCATGGCTACTCATCATACATAAAGTAATTGCTTTCTAATTCAACTGATGGAGCTGCTGAGAAACATTACATATGAAAAGTTCATGCACATAAAAACTATACTCCTTTTCATGAATTAACGTTGGACTATGGGTTTGTAGTAAAAAGACGCGCTAATCAGGCGCGGACCAAGGGAAGTAATTCGCAGACACTTGCCAAGTCTGGGGTGGGTGCAGCTGCACGGGCTAACATTGCAATTTGCAGTTACAGAATTTTACTTTCTACACAACGCACAGGTGCTATTGTATCAATATTAATACTGCAAAGGTAATGTTGAGTTTTATACTGATGACGATAAATGAGTTGATCTGTTAGAAGAATGCATTTGCACACCATCAAATGAACTTGTTTTTGCGTCTTGAGGCCAAAGTTCAAGCACTTTTGCTGCAACAGTCGTCGTTGGTTTACTCTCGGGCAATTTTGGGACTGCTGTGCTCTCTCTCTACATTAAAAAGCAAACACACACACACGCACACATGCACACACACAAGCACACGCACATGCACATTTGCACATACAGTGACCCCACACCACAAGTCAACTGAAATAAATGAAGAACAAGTAGGAGGGGGGTAGAGACTTTGATAGCAGTACTAGTACTTAAAGCAAACAGATGGGCCCCCAGAGCAGTCCCAAATGCAGTGGCTGACCAAACGTGTCAGATCCCATGAGGGTGAGAACTCCAGACAATGAGCGGCCCAGAAAAAGAGTGATGTCCAGATACCTTAGTTCCAGCGTGTACAATACACAGAGCTGCCAAGTCAGCACAGGAAAAGAGTGACATTCCTATACCTTAGTCCCAGCATGTACAATACACAGAGCTGCCAAGTCAGCACAGGAAAAGAGTGACATTCCTATACCTTAGTCCCAGCGTGTACAATACACAGAGCTGCCAAGTCAGCACAGGAAAAGAGTGACATTCCTATACCTTAGTCCCAGCATGTACAATACACAGAGCTGCTAAGTCAGCACAGGAAAAGAGTGACATTCCTTACCTTAGTCCCAGCCTGTACAATACACAGAGCTGCCAAGTCAGCACAGGAAAAGAGTGACATTCCTATACCTTTAACCTTAGTCCCAGCATGTACAATACACAGAGCTGCCAAGTCAGCACAGGAAAAGAGTGACATTCCTATACCTTTAACCTTAGTCCCAGCATGTACAATGCACAGAGCTGCCAAGTCAGCACAGGAAAAGAGTGACATTCCTATACCTTAGTCCCAGCCTGTACAATGCACAGAGCTGCCAAGTCAGCACAGGAAAAGAGTGACATTCCTATACCTTAGTCCCAGCCTGTACAATACACAGAGCTGCCAAGTCAGCACAGGAAAAGAGTGACATTCCTATACCTTAGTCCCAGCATGTACAATGCACAGAGCTGCCAAGTCAGCACAGGAAAAGAGTGACATTCCTATACCTTAGTCCCAGCTGTACAATGCACAGAGCTGCCAAGTCAGCACAGGAAAAGAGTGACATTCCTATACCTTAGTCCCAGCTGTACAATCACAGAGCTGCCAAGTCAGCACAGGAAAAGAGTGACATTCCTATACCTTAGTCCCAGCCTGTACAATGCACAGAGCTGCCAAGTCAGCACAGGAAAAGAGTGACATTCCTATACCTTAGTCCCCGCGTGTACAATGCACAGAGCTGCCAAGTCAGCACAGGAAAAGAGTGACATTCCTATACGTTAGTCCCAGCCTGTACAATGCACAGAGCTGCCAAGTCAGCACAGGAAAAGAGTGACATTCCTATACCTTAGTCCCAGCCTGTACAATGCACAGAGCTGCCAAGTCAGCACAGGAAACGAGTGACATTCCTATACCTTAGTCCCAGCGTGTACAATGCACAGAGCTGCCAAGTCAGCACAGAAAAAGAGGGATGTCCAGATACCTTAGTCCCAGCACGTACAATACACAGAGCTGCCAAGTCAGCACAGGAAAAGAGTGACATTCCTATACCTTAGTCCCAGCGTGTACAATGCACAGAGCTGCCAAGTCAGCACAGGAAAAGAGTGACATTCCTATACGTTAGTCCCAGCCTGTACAATGCACAGAGCTGCCAAGTCAGCACAGGAAAAGAGTGACATTCCTATACCTTAGTCCCAGCATGTACAATACACAGAGCTGCCAAGTCAGCACAGGAAAAGAGTGACATTCCTATACTTTAGTCCCAGCTTGTACACAGAGCTGCTAAGTCAGCACAGGAAAAGAGTGACATTCCTATACGTTAGTCCCAGCCTGTACAATACACAGAGCTGCCAAGTCAGCACAGGAAAAGAGTGACATTCCTATACCTTAGTCCCAGCATGTACAATACACAGAGCTGCTAAGTCAGCACAGGAAAAGAGTGACATTCCTATACCTTAGTCCCAGCATGTACAATGCACAGAGCTGCTAGGTCTTAGGCGGAGCAGAGCTATCCCAACAGAGAGCATTACGCAAAGAAAACTGCCACCACTCGGCATAAAAGACTGAAGTTTTTATTGCCAGACTGGATCAGCTGCAGATGCTGCAGGGCCCATCTGATCTTATGACATCTGCAAGAACAAAAACAAAAGAAGAGACATGCTTTGAGGCAAACTGTTGGGTGAGGATTTGGGCACGAAAGTCCCCAAAGACATCCTTTGTGAAGTCAGCAAAGCGGTGTTAATTTAAGAAGGGTCTTAATTAACAGAGACTAAATCCCAGAATGTTTGTGATTATGTGAGAGCGGACTCCCACACCAAAAGTAACACTGTTGCCAGCCAAATGGTTCTGCATCAGTTAAGGGTGGTAACGTCCCCCCTTTTGGTTGCTTCCCTCACCATCCACAGACTGCAAAATTCTGTAGTCACCCCTTTTTCATTAGACTTGTTTAATGCTGAGTTGTCTCCAGAGAGGTATGGTGAGGACAGATCCCAGGAGGTTGGGGTGGGGGAGGGTGGGAGGAGATACATATAATACCTAACGCTATACCACCACCACCAGAATGAATCCTGCATGAAAATGGGCAGCCATTTTTATGTGTCATTCATTGTGGAGGAACAAAGTCCCAGTAAGTGTCCAGGAACCACAGCTTTGGAAGAGAAAGAAGGAGGGGGGGAAAAGCAGAAGCAAACCCACATCCGCCTGTTTACCAGCCTGGTGCCTTACTGCTGGGCCAAACCAGCTCCCACTCCCACTGAGCTTTACACTTTCACATAAGTTTTAGTCTTCAATGAACTTTTAAAGTCTCTGTGAAGTCTAAAACTAAAGACTGCAATGAAAGTTTGCATTTTTTGGTGATTTTTTGTTGTTGTGTAAGTTCTGACAACTTACGATGCAAAAATGAATGTCTTAATGTTAGTGTTAAATTTTCTTCTTCAGAACTGCCATCATGAAGGTGCTTGGCATGGAGCTGGCTCCCTTGAGCGTCCCCATGGAGCGTCGACTCCAGACGTTCTCAGTCCTGCACTACACCTACATCTTCCTGTTCATGGGCTTCGGCATGATCGTCTTGTTCATCTACCTCCTCTTCACCGATTACTATTATATTCCCCTGCTCTATTTCATTTGGTATTACTTTGATCGGTCCGTATCTCGGCAAGGGGGGCGGAGGGTTGAGTGGTTTCGGCGTTGGCAGTTATACAAGCATTTTGCAGACTACTTTCCCATCAAGATCGTGAAAATGGCAGAGCTTCACCCCTCCAAGAACTACATCATGGGGTTACACCCACATGGGATCCTGTGCCACAGCCATATTTGTAATTTTGGTTCCGAAGGGACAGGGTTCAGCAAGATTTTTCCAGCCATCAAACCGTACCTCTGCGTGTTGTCAGGACAGTTCATGTTTCCTGTCTTCCGAGAGTACTTCATAATGTCAGGTAATATGTCGAATCATCCTGTGTGGGTGTTATCGTGTATGTCAGTACAAATGTTTGTGTTAAACTTAAAGGGGAACCGAACCGAAGAAGCAGCCAAATTGCATCTTTGGTTCATAGCATAATAGTCTGTATACTTTGGGAATCCATCCATCTCACAATAAAGACTTTGCAAGCTGAAAGTTGTGAGTACATCTGTGATCATGTAAGTTGTGAATGATTTTGCGAAGTGTGGTGTGCTCACCCTTGTTGGTGAGATACGGCACTATAGAAATGACCATGGTTGTTATTTTTATCCATGGGTTTGATTTGCACATGTGCTGGATCTGTATTCTGACACTTCCAGTTCTGAGTGAAAGGTGAACAGTGAACTGAAGTAAATGTGTGTTGAACTGGTCATTGACGAAAAACCTTGGTTGATTTCAATGGGAAGCGTTCAGCTGGTCCATTGATTTTTTGCCACTGGTTATTTGTACTTGCAGTGATGCTTCATTTGATTGTGACCTCATTTCTTTCAACATCTGGACCAAAATTGTTGTCATCATCACCAGAACCCTGATGCAACTGTCACGGTTGATGGGGCGTTAAAAAACAATTATCTGTCACAAAAAATCTCACCCCACTGTCTAATGCTTTTACTTTCACATACTGAAGACAAAAATGAAGATGAATACAGCAGAAATCGGCTGATATTTTTGCTTAATCTTCACACTTGCAAAAGCGTAGGAATTGCTGACAGAGTAGCATCCCCTTGCTGATAATGATTACAATACCCAGTAGTCGGATGATGAACAGCGGGTTTCTGTGGGTTCATTCCTCTGCAGCTGAGACGGAGAAGGAAATGCATGCATGTCTGAAATATTTTCTTCTTGCTGTCAGACGATTCTCATTTGAGATTTGATCTCAACAGGCTCAATTGAGGTGTCCAAAGAAAGCATAGAGTGGGTATTAACCAAGGAAGGTACCGGCAACGCTGTGGGCATCATCGTGGGAGGAGCGCAGGAAGCCCTGGATGCAGTGCCTGGTCGCTACATCGTCAACCTTCGAAATCGGAAAGGCTTTGTCCGCATGGCTCTGAAACATGGGTGAGTGAGAAAGTCCTGTGTTTGAAGTGGGTGAGTGAGAGAGTCCTGCGTTTGAAACACACCCAGTAAGTCTTCAGTAAATTAAATGTGAATCCAATACAGACCTTCAGCATTAATCAGCGCTACATCATCAACCTTCGACATCAGAAAGGCTTTGTTCACATGGCTCTAAAGCATGGGTGAGTAAGAGAGTCTTGTGTTTGAAACACACCCAGTAAGTCTTCAGTAAGTTAAATGTGAATCCAATTCAGACCTTCAACATTAATCAGTGCTACATCATCAACCTTCGACGTTGAAAAGGCTTTGTCTGTATGGCTCTAAAGCATGGGTGAGTGAGAGAGTCCTGCATTTGAAACACACCCAGTAAGTCTTCAGTAAATTAAATGTGAACCTAATTCAGACCTTCAGCATTAATCAGCGCTACATCATCAACCTTCGACATCAGAAAGGCTTTGTTCGCATGGCTCTAAAGCATGTGTGAGTGAGAGAGTCCTGTGTTTGAAACACACCCAGTAAGTCTTCAGTAAATTAAATGTGAACCCAATTCAGACCTTCAGCATTAATCAGCGCTACATCATCAACCTTCGATGTTGGAAAGGCTATGTCTGTATGGCAATGAAGCATGGGTGAGTAAGAGAGTCCTGCATTTGAAACACACCCAGTAAGTCTTCAGTAAATTAAATGTGAACCTAATTCAGACCTTCAGCATTAATCAGCGCTACATCATCAACCTTTGATGTTGGAAAAGCTATGTCTGTATGGCAATGAAGCATGGGTGAGTAAGAGAGTCCTGCATTTGAAACACACCCAGTAAGTCTTCAGTAGGTTAAATGTGAATCCAATTCAGGCACAGTTTGGTGGCTCTACCTTTCGTAGAAGTGGAGATAATGAGTAGATTATCATTTGATGAGTTCGAAAGACAGCGGCAGTGTTTTTTTTAGCAGCAAGGCTAAAAATGCCCTGGCAGCAGAGGCTGCACAAGCATTAAAGCCTCCAGGGCTGAACAGGTTGATTAATTAGTTGAAGTGAAAGTGCAGACCCTTAGTGAGTGAACATGGTGCTTAACGTCCATGAAAACCATAAGGCTTATTAGGGATGGGGAGAAGGGGAATATGGAGGTGGGGGGAGAGGGGGAGAAATTATATACCTATTGCTACACTGTCACCACCAGAATGACTTCTGCATTAAGGTGGGCAGCGATGAGAGCCATTTTAACGTTTCATAATTGTGAGGGACAAAGTCACAAGACAGTGTCCACAGGCCACAACTTTTGAAGAGAAAGGAGAGCCGAAGCGGATTCGAACCAGTGTCCCTCTGCTTACCAGCCTAATACCTTACCACTAGGCCAAACCTGCTCACAGACCCTTAGTACCCTGGATGGAGTTTATGCACCTTGTATGTAGTGGCGTGCCAGGTGAGACTGAGACCGACTGTAGGTGAGTCAGGTCTCTGTTGTTGTTGCTTTTGCATGATGTCGTTTGAGAGCTGTCAACGCCCTTTGTCAGTTAAATCATTTTCTTTCCACTTAAAATTTGACACTTAGCAATAAAGTTGTACATGCATTGTTGGGGAGAGGGTTTCGGGCGGGGGGGGGGATGGGGGCATCCTGGCAATCTGATAGCAAATGAAAATTGTGTCTTGTATAATTCATAGGTATTTTGGGTAAGCTGAGCCTACTGCCAGTCTGTAATGTATTTGGTCTAATAAACCAAGACTGTACTTCAAACGAGTCGCCTTTCTGTCAGTCGATGCACGGACATGTGGCATCAGCATGCTGCATGACATCTGCTGGTGAAGTGCTGCTACATCACATAGTAGTCATTTGACAGTGCTTGAAAGTGGATCATGGCCTTAACACTGCATGCAGTGGTATTCACCTCAAACAGTAGAAACTAAAACAGGTGCACATTCCGCTTCCACAGAGCAAGCCTGGTTCCAGTGTTTTCATTCGGTGAGAACAACCTCTACACCCAACTGCCGAATCCCAAAGGCTCCAAGCTTCGCAAACTGCAGAACTTCCTCACCAGTCTGTTGGGATTCTCTCCGCCCATCTTCCATGGCCGCGGCGTCTTCAACTACACCTTTGGCCTGCTGCCGTACCGCAGACCGCTCAACTCTGTCTGTGAGTTGTGCCTGTGTTTTACATTTAGCATCTCTGAGCAGGTGGCTTAACCTGACTTTGTCGGTCATTTGATTGCACTGTCCTATCTCCTTTTTTATTTTTCAGTGTCGTCCTTTCTGATTTTTTTTTTTTTTGTCTTGTTATTTTTCTGCTAATCATTCCCCTGAATATAAATTTAATAAATTTATGAGGTTAGCGTCTTCTTTCTTCTTTTTTTTCTTCTCTTTTTCTGTTCATTTTTGTATGGCTTTTGTTGAGCAGCTTGGAGATGATAGTTGGTAGGTGGTATGTGCACTGTGATATGGCACTGGTATTTGCCATTACGTATTTATATAATGTTGTTGTTTTTCTTTCATTTTTATTGTTTCTATCCATTCCTTTTTTAGATTTTACTTTAATCTGAATTAGACAGACCAGTTGACAACACCAGCATGTCCTAGCCTTATAATGCTATATGCTTTTTTAACAAGGGTAATATTCAACAGACTAACTCTTGAAAAATTTGTGTTTGATGTTAGTGTATGTATTTTTGGTTTTACATAATATATATATATATATATCTCTCACAACACTTTTAAAATAGACATTTGCTTTTCACCCATGGTTGTTAAGAATGATGAGTTCAGCGCTGTGTACCTTGGTGTGCTTGCGGTTCATGGAATGGTTTTGATTAGCATGCTGTTATTTCATGTGCTTTACATTGGTGACGCAGGTCCTAGTCTGAACGCACCCCTTGTGGGTTTCTGTCTTTTCAGTCGGGAAGCCCATTGATGTGGACAAAGTCGCTGAGCCAACCAAAGAGCAAGTGGACGAGCTTCATGAGAGATACATGGCAGCTTTGACAGAGCTGTTTGAAGCTCACAAGATGAAGTATGGCGCAGAAGAGTCCTCACAACTTGTCATTAACTGAATTCAAACCGGGATTCCGTAAGCATGGCTGCAGATGCGTACGCGCCAGTGGATACTGCAAAGTTTGTGATAAACGGAAACTCTCGTGTCTGGTTCTGTAAGTACAGATGCAAAGACATGGCTGAGTACATGGGGACTCGGGTGCAGTGTTTTTGATTGTGCCATTATCGGTTAGTACGGCATCTGCATTCATGCTAACGGAATCCTAGCTCGTCGCCAAGCAGAAGTCTGGAGTGTAGCCTTCAGGCTTGGTGTAGGTCTTTGGTGTTATGATTCAGGCGTGGTTGGACCAGCGCCTCCACTCTCTCTGTTCCAGATACATGCAAGGTTTGCCCCATGAATCCCTCAATTCCTGATTTGGGATGGTAACTGAGGAAATTCTTGTGTTTTTGTTGTTTTTTGTTTTTGCCCCATGCATCCCTCAAATCCTGATTTGGGATGGTAACTGAGGAAATTCTTGTGTTTTTGTTGTTTTTTGTTTTTGCCCCATGAATCCCTCAAATCCTGATTTGGGATGGTAACTGAGGAAATTCTTGTGTTTTTGTTATTTGTTTTTGCCCCATGAATCCCTCAAATCCTGATTTGGGATGGTAATAGGAAATTCTTGGGTTTCTGTTTTGTTTTTGCCCCATGAATCCCCCAAATTCTGATTTGGGAGAGTAACTGAGGAAATTGTCGTGTTTTGGTGGTTGTTGTTTTCTGACTGGTGACATGGCCCACCTGACTGCACGTTTTTAGTCATATTGCATCACTTTCTATTATCTGTTATTTTCTTAATGTTGGAGACAATTCAGGAAACTTCTAAATTATACATCTTTTAGCGCTTGGAATTTCTTGGCGCTTTGACCCCAGGGATGCTAGCCCTTGATGGAAAACTGGCAGAGTTGCTTCCCCCTGGAACCCTACAAGGGTATTGACCTTTGACTGCCATTGAAGTCAACAGGGTGCTGACCTTTAAACACTTGCCCCCTTGCACAACAGGGTGCTGACCTTTAAACACTTGCCTCCCCACCCCTTCCCCAACAGGGTGCTGACCTTTAAACACTTGCCCCCCCCCTTCCCCAACAGGGTGCTGACCTTTAAACCTTGCTCCCCCCCCCTTCCCCAACAGGTGCTGACCTTAAACCTTGCTGCCCCCCCCCCTTCCCCAACAGGTGCTGACCTTTAAACCTTGCTGCCCCCCCCCCCTTCCCCAACAGGGTGCTGACCTTTAAACCTTGCTGCCCCCCCCCCCCTTCCCCAACAGGGTGCTGACCTTTAAACCTCTGCCCCCCCCCCCCCCCCCTCCCCAACAGGGTGCTGACCTTTAAACACTTGCCCCCCCCCCCCCCCCATCCCCAACAGTGCTGACACTTTAAACCCCTGCTGCCCCCCCCCCCCTTCCCCAACAGGGTGCTGACCTTTAAACACTTGCTGCCCCCCCCCCTCCCTTCCCCAACAGGGTGCTGACCTTTAAACACTTGCTCCCCCCCCCCCCCCCCCCCCCCCGGTGCTGACCTTTAAACACTTGCTGCTCCTGCCCCCCAACAGGGTGCTGACCTTTAAACACCCCCTCCCCGCTGACCTTTAAGACTGCCCCCCCCCCTTCCCGACCTATAAACACTTGCTGCACCCCCCACCCCCCAGGATGCTGACCTTTAAACACTTGCTGCCCCTGCCCACCCCCACCCCCATCCCATCAGGATGCTGACCTTTAAACACTTGTACAGCGGTGGTTCAGCTGTGGCACTTTAGCTGCCTTCAGTGTAGACTCAAAGTCATCAGTCGCATCATGCCATCTCTATAAGCAAAGATTCTGCCAGTGAAAGTCAGTAGAGCTCAGGAGCTGTGTGGAAGTCGAGGTGGCCATCCTGGGCTCCCATCCCTTATAAGCCTATGGTTTATGTGGACGTAAAGCAACACTCAGCCGACCAGTGAAAAGAGATGGATGCTTGATTCTGTGTTCCCAGTAGCATGGGTTGCTATATGGACATTGGCCAAAAAACATTCCTTTTTTGAAAAGCTGTTTTTAAGCATTAACCAAAGACCATTCCTTTTTTTTAAGCATTAGCCCTTTCTCTGCCCACAATTTTGTGTTTTTGGTGCAGTTTCCATATAAAAAACACACACACCAATCTTTGTCCAGAATTGCTGCTTCTGAGAACTTGATTCCTTGTAAGAGTTTAAGCAAAGCTGAAATTCAAGCAGGATGTTGCACAGCACCTTTATAAGCAGATGGAAATATCTTTGTCTGTGACATGGCATGAGGGCTGGGAAAGGGTTGACCATTCCTTAATTTTTTTTAAATTTTTTTAAGGCATTAACCATGTTAACATGTAGCTACCAGGCTCAATCAGTATATCTATGTTGCTGCATGTCAGATTGTGCACAGAATGAGGCACGGTGGTGAGGGCATTCACGATCATCTGCATGTTCACGAGAAAAGGTTTTCACAGGTGTATGTAAAACAACGAACATGGTCTTGCTTTTTATGATGTGTTTGAGAGGCTCAGTCTGAAAGCGACTGTCGCTGTATTCCTTACATTCTCACTGCTCAGTAAAAGCAGAATCAGCTTGTTTACATTTAGTCCCAAATGTTCAGTGAATTTCCGGTATATGTTTGTATGCTGTAGCGAACATGTCCAATCCACAACAAATGTGCCAAAAATAAAGTGCTTACCAGCTTGCATCGAACCAAACTTTTCATTGATGAAGCACCAGTTACGTGAGGAATATGAGTCTATGTAATGATGACCGTTTTGTCCGGCTCTGACAGAAGCTTTAATGTTGGCTGTTTCGCAGACTGTCTGGGTGAGTGTTTTCACAGTTTGCATGGCCCTAACCACAGTTGAACTTGCATCCACGCCAGTTTGTTTCCTTGACCTAATTTCAAGGTCACAGGGAGTTCAGGAGATTAAAATTGCATGGTGTGCTTTGCTGGTAAGTTCTTGTCCAAAGAAGTTCATGTGGTAGTTACATGAAGTAACAAGATCATGTACACCTTTACGAGTCTGCACAATGACTTTTATTTTGGTTTGGGTGACCTTGACATTTTCAAGGTCACAGGAGAATCTTCAACAACCAAAGATACTATTTTCCTGTTTTAAGTGCGAGTCACAGGAGTGTTTGCTGTGTTATTGTTTACTTTGTGATACGGAGATTTGCATCATTTGGCCTCAACTCAGAAGTCTGCTGAGATAACATACAAATCTCATCCAGGTCTCAATTAAACCTTGATCAAGTCTCTATTTAGCTGTTTGTGACTGCATAAAACATGCGAGTTTATTTGGTGATCGGTGTCAGCCCATCCAACTGGCTGTAGCATAAATCCTTAATGCTGGAGTTGTTGCAGCAGCTACCAAAGTAGCAGCTTTCAGGCTTCGCATGATGAAAAATTCCATTCTGCTTTACTCCTTCGTACGTTTTGATCGCCTTGGTGTATGTTGAAGTACACAGTGATGCCGGCAAGTTTGAAACACCATTTGCATTTTTACATGAAGTTTTGATGTAATCTGGTGTAAATAAAAACAACAGTAACACCACATTTAAAAATTCTACCTTTTGAAGTAACTGATTTCAAACTGTGCATGGATGCTGCACATAGCAAAACGTTTGTGCACAAAATGCTTTCTGCAACTTTGGAATATGTTTATGAGAGAGAATTTGTGAATTTTGTCATTGTAAATGTTGCTAATAATTGCAAAGCACTATGAGCTCCTGTGAGAAAGGAATCTTTATAAGTGTAAAATATTGTTATAACGGATGTATGTTAACAGGCTTGGCAAAAACCATAATGCTGATGTGTGCATGTGCTGATGCTGTTCGGATAACAATATTTAAACTTTGGATGATGATAACATCTGACTTCACGTGTTCAGAGCTTTTTGGATGGCCATGACCTCTTTTGGGGTCACAAGAGGGTTTGAAAAATTATATATTTTGCTTTGTTGATGTTGATGTGAGTATTGTGAGGCAGCCAAACAGATGCTTTCCTCATTTCCAAGGCAGAGCATTTGATGGCTAAATGAGGTTGCTAAATATTTGACTGAAAACCATGCCCATTTTTTTCCCCAAAGCATATTTCTTCTTTCTACACCATTTTAGGTGTGGCCAGACTTTCGAAAAAAGGTAGACTTTTAAAAATAATTTTCTCCACTGCTATCATCTCCACTGCAACTGATATATATTGCAGCCATTTATTGCGGTTTGTTCTGTGAGGACTGGTTATTTTTGTTTTTAAAGGAACTAACCTTCTCAGAATATGTTCTGCCTAACTGGTAGAAGAGATCAAGACCTTTAAATAAGGGATTCTGCCTGAAAAACGCCTGCCACAGTGTACAACATCCTTCCTTGAGTCACTGCCGTAACCGGTTATGCCATAGGTCTCTGAAAACTGTCGACTAACTCAGTAACTGGCAGTTTGTTGTTGATGCTCAGATGGTAGCAAGTTTGTGGCAGACAACTCAGGTTATATTAGTTAATGATATAATCTGTGGGTGATGAAATGAGCATATCCTTTTGCCTTTGTAAGCGCTTGGGGCTCCTACGAGATGGGGCACCATAAATAACTGATTATATAGATTATATAGATACATATATAGTTAATCACCCACATTGCCTGTTCCAAACACACCTGATGTTTACATGTGTGCCTTGACACTACTGATCACTCATAAAACCCACAGTTAAAAAATCAATAGCAAATCAAGGGGCATTTTAAAAGAAGACAATCATTTTAAATATTTTGTTTGATCTCTTCCCTGCTTGTCAGACAATATGTGTTTTGAGAAGGTTAGCTCCTTTTTTGTTATAAACAGGCATTGTTCATTCATAACATGTTAAAGATGGACAGAATAATCTGTACAAGCAAATTCTCTTGCAAACACCGCTGAATGAAGGCAGTTAATACCAATAGCTGTTTTGGTAACGGCCTATTTTTACCGTAACAACGAAAGAAATGACGCAACATAATCTACTTGCGTGGCTGGTTAAGTAACATGCTGGTGCAACAGTAATATGTAACGACGATTATGTGGCTTTAGGTGCTCAACTGAGATTTGATTCAAATGACACAGGGTGCAGATCTTTGCCATTATAAATGTGTGGAAATTTTTGAAGTATTTGCTCAATGGCTCTTGTTAACTTCTTGAGAGAGAGAAAATTGTGTGTGCATGTTTTCTGTTTTCTTCAGTTTTTTTGTTTTTTTTGCTGTCTGCATTCTGCAGTCTGCTGTGTTTATATAATAATGAAATCATAAAATGATTGAATATTAATTCCCTGTGGCATGATGTACCTCGCTTTTTGTGTCTGTACATTGGTTTCCATTTTTCTTCAATTTTTGTAGTCTTCATTGATGACTGTGTTAACTGTTTATAGAATGGAATCACAAATTGATTGAATTTGTATACTTCCATGGTATGATGTACCTCATATACTATATTATTGCCTTTTCCTATGTACAGAGGTAATAGATCAAGTGATAGAATGTATATTTCCTGTGGGCATGGTGTGTACCTCATGTACAATGTTATTTCATTTTCCTATAGATATATATACAGAGGTGATACAATTTTCTCTCAAACTACTACTCCACATTAACTGTAGTTTTAGATATATATATATATGCACATTTGATAATAATAGTAACACATATATAGTGCTATACCCCATTAAAACAAAAAACTAGCTCAGAGTGCTTTGCATGATCATATTTGTAGCTGATCATATTTTGTAGCTCGCTTGTTGAGAACATGCACAGTCTTGAGCTTATGAATGTATATTTTTCATTGTGCTTTTTTGATGAATAATTTTTACACAATGAATCATTTGTAAAGAGTACTGAAGAAAGTATAATAGGATTGATTAATTGATTAATTAAACTTTATTTTTCCATGGTGAAGATATCAGCACAAAGGCCAACTGACATATCGGCCATTGCTACAGTACTACTAGTAATCAAGACAGTCATAGTGAAATATTACGAGGAACTCCAGGCAGTTTTGAGAATAATATGAGCTGCTATCCAGAGGGAAATATGGGGCTGAGGTGAAGACTACAAATCAGATAGATGAAGCACAGTATTTGTTGATCTCAGAGTCTGTGATGAAACGGCAAGAGCTTTGTTGTTCAAATAATTATAGCTGTGATGACTTGAGTTTTGATTTTGTAGTATGACCGCAATTTATGCTCTTTTTGTGTTTTTCGCAGCATTTTGTGTGTTTTATTTTTGTTTCATAAATTGACGAAATCATGTTTTGTAGTTTGTATGATGATTTTTTGTTGTTGATTTTTTAAATTTTGTATCTAGTCCCTGCGAGTAACCGGACTCCACATGGCAGTATGACAGTAAAGCTGTCCATATAGCGTAATGATTTTGTTAAAGTGTACGCTAGGCAGTCAATGCTTTTTCCTGCCTCTGCAGAACCTCAGTGACTGCAAAGTGAGATCTTCCAAGCTTTGAGTAACAATGATCTCCACATAGACTGGATCTTTAATGTTAATTTCCAAGCTATGAATAACAATGATCTCCACAGAGAGTGGCTCTTTAATGTTAATTTTAGTGACCTTCACTGGGTGGATACCAAGGTCACAGTGGCATCAGGCAGATCAAACAAAAATGTTTGTTTTTCTTGACATGTTCTTGTCCAATGGAGCTGAGACTTGGCATTATTGTTACATTATTATAATTATAAGCACATGTTCTTTTTTTTTGTGTGTGTGTGTGTGTGTGATTGGGAGTTTATTGCTTTTAGTGATTTAAAGCTCATATTTAAAGGAAATGATGCATCTCCTGCCTCAGCAAATTGTAATTGTTTTCTATATTTTTTCATTTCTGTTTTGTATGATGGTCAGTTCTAATGAGCATTATACTTCGGTGCCAGTTTTGGCAATCCTGTCACGCTTTCAAGGCCATGGAAGAGTTTGCGTGTTTTTAATTGATTTTTGTTTTGAACATCTGTGTGTGTTTGTGTTTTTTGCTTTTGTTCTTGGTAAAAGAAGGCAAACAGTGTTTAGAATGTGCTACATATATTTCAGAATGATCACCTTAACTCCTTTGGCCATATATATACACATTTTGAAAAAAGAAGGGTAAAATTGGTGTTTTAGATCTTTTGTGTCCAATTGTGTCAGTGAGAGAAAGAGTAAATTTTGTATCATGGAGTATTAAAAGACCACTTTGATGTGTACACTTGGGTGTGCATTTCTCTACATCCAGATAACCGTGTCCACCATTTAGAGTGAGTGGTGGCAGGTGATCTGTTTCACACTGTTCTCTACTTGGAAACAACTATCACATTTGTGTGCATAAGCTGCTGAGGAGTTACTCAAGCAGCACCTCAATGACTATATCATTAGCACAGAGGCGCACACACACACACACACACACACACACACACACACACACACCACACAAACACACACCACACAAACACCACACAAACACACACATACACCACACAAACACACCGCACAAACACACATACACCACACACACACACACACCACACATACACCACACAAACACACATACACCACACACACCACACAAACACACCGCACAAACACACACACAGAAAAACAAAAAAAGAAGAGGAAGAATATGGGTGTCAGCAGCATATAATGTATAGCCCTAATCTTGTACTATTCAAATGTGGAAGTAAAAGCACTCCTCATTGAAGGCTGCATGCTCAAAAAGGCAGCACACAAACTGGGACACTTTCTCATGTTTTATGCATCAGATCCCATGATTCATCCCTCAACTCACTTTCTGAATTTGATATAAAGTCAGTGAAGCATTTTTAAACAAAATCTTTAATTGGAAAGTTTATATGTATACATCCTTTACCAAATATTTGAACAAGTTTTGAAAAATGCAGTCTTTAAAAAAAAAAATACAAATAAATTTCAACCGGCTGGGTAGCATGACCCTGTTGCATCATATGGAGCTCTGAATTATCCATTTGGGACAATAGTAATGCAGGCACACACACATTTTTTTAATAAATATTTATTTATATAATTATAGTAAATTCCATGTTCTTGTTACACCCAGTCAACCAGTTCCACCTGGCTGGGCAGCATGACCCTGTTACATCATACTGGAACTCAAAATTACCTAACTGGAACAATAATGCAGACACACAAAACATATTTTATTTTATTATGAATGTATCCAAGCAAAATTGTGCTAAAAATCATCTGTTTTGTGGCCGCTAATAATTAGGTAGTATAACTCAATTCTAGCACAAAATAATCATAGCCATAGGTCAAAGATAATTATATACAACAACGAAAAGAAAATGAAACACATATAACAACAACGACGACAAGAAAAGAAAAGAAACAAGAACTAGATAGAATAGTTCATGCACCTAGATTTTTGGAGGTGTTTGCGGTAAAAAGGCGTCGAAGAGACTTGTTTCCCTTATATGAGGAAAATCGGCATGGCGGACAAACGTGAATCGGGTAGGTGTTTGTTCATTTTCTGGTTGCATTCTCTTGTATTTTAGTATACTTTTGTGTTGGAAGTAGTCATAAGTGTTTTAGTTACATGAGTATTTACGAGTGCTTACACTTGATTGGGTTTCAAATGACAGTGCGCCAAAAGGTTGCGGACCAGAAGCGGGTCCTGGATGAAGTTTCTCGGCGCAGACGACAGCACAAGGCGCTGGAGGCACTGGAATCTGACAACTTCTCTGAAGATCCCCATGCCGACCTCAAAATGAGCAAAAAAGCTCCCAAGTTTGAGGAAGCCATGGATGTGACTGGTAAGGTAACTGCTGTGTTCAAGGAAAGCTTTAGATTATCACTAAGACAGTAAGAGCTGCCTGGGTTCAGGGAAAGCTTTACGAGATTTAGGTCTCGGGGACCTCTTCGGTAACCAGATTGGTGTACACTCATACATGAAAGCTCGCCTGTTCCTTTCTCATGTTTATATCTTGTTGAGGTATTTCACAAGATCTTACCTTTTTCTATCGCTGAAGGGAAGCCGTGGTGTTTTCCTCTTGTCTAGAAGTAGAACCTCTGAGCTCTTATTTTAGTCCCTTTCCTGTAGACTCCTCTTGTTTTTCTGCCTAGTCCTCTGTCTGTCATTTTTTCTGCTAATGGTCCATTCACCTGTCTTTTTTTGGGTGGGACAAAATTGTCTAACATCTCTCATTAAGAGGTGTGTGTGTATTTGTACAATGTATGGCTTTTCTTTAATTTGGTATCAGTAGACAGAATGGTTGATGATACAGGTCAGTATGTCCTAGTCTTGTAGGCTTTTCAACAAGGGAAGTATTGAACTTTGAATGGACCAACTCTTCAAAAATTTGTGTTTGATTAAAAAAAATAAAATGTGTAGGGGCTGATTTTGTGGACTTGAGAAAAGCTTAAGTATGAGAAGAGTGAGATGACCCTGTATGGTTGACAGGGTGTTGAAATCCAATAACTGTTGTTTTTTCTTTTTCTTTCTGACACTGTGACACACATACATTGTATAATTATCAGATGTGATACTGGTCTGATAGCACTTGGAACAAATATAATTCAGACTAAATCAAACAATACAAATATAATTCAGACTAACTTAAACAATCTCAGATGTTATTGATTATTCAAAATCAGTAGAGTTGGTAAATTTCCAGCTCAGTTACTGAAACTGTAACCTGCAGAAACTGGTGAAAAGGTAGTATATATATATATGCCATTATGAGATTTTCTCCGGTATATTATATATATACCAGCGCAGGCTCCAGTTGAGAAACTTTTGTGGTTTTCTTACGCGTTAATGTTATTGTTAATTTCATTTCCTTCATTAATTCAGTTTGTTATAGTACACACACATATATATATATATAGATATATATATATATATATATATATATATATATATGGTGTTTAGGAAATAGAAGTACACGTACTGACATAGTTTGTGCCATGCTGAATTTGTTACAGGTACCAGTACCAAGAAAAAGCGAAAGTCCAGGATAGATTTTAAACAGCGCTACAGAAAAACATTTGCTGCCATGCTTGAGGAAGAGGTGGGCTTTGAGGTTTGAGTATTGTGTGTTTGCTATGATTTATATATCATTATGTAAGATATTTGTTATGTGTAACAAGTGAGTGGGTGCTGGTGAGATGGCCGAACAATAAGAACAAAGAAAATGTGGTTACCAGTACATAAGGATGATCATCAAATGGGAAGTACTATTACTATGGACCTATATGTGTATAATAGAGGTCCATGACTATTACTCTGACCTGAACTTTCAAAAATGCAATGATCACCAAATGTTTTATTTGCCTAGATGTGACAAACTTTTACACAGTGCATCAAGTCTTTTTAAACCCATTACTGTGTGAGTTTGTGTGTGATGTCAGTGTATGTGCTTGTCTTTACTCAGTTACTGTCTGTGTTTGTGTATATATGTATGTATGTATATATATATGGGCTTAATTTAAAAAAAAACTTGTTTCCATGTGTGCTCTTTGAAAGGGATGTGTGCCTATTCTGTAGCATGGACAGTGTTTTAATGAAACAGGTTTTCAGGAAGTGAGGTAGGGTGTGTATCATATATGTAATATGATTTTTAGCTATCTCATGATAACAAAGTTGTTCTGGGCTCTTGTAAACATTGTGTGCATAATTTGCAGTGGTGTTGTCTTTTGTATCTAGTGCAAGTTGTACACAGTGAATGTTGCCAAGTTTTTGTGAAGCAAAAATTCGATATAAAAGTTTTTTTAAAACATCAGTCTCCTAGACAGATATAAGTTTTGGTGGATACAATTAAGAAACCAATATTAATAAATTAATAATGATAATTGTATCAGCAAAATATTGAAAGCCAATGGGAAACATTAGTTTCATATATATATATACAATCAGTTTTGTCCCCCCTCTGGTTTTCTTGTGCAAAGAAAATGAAAGACAAAGGTGTACTTGAATTTGAAATCTTCTGCTTTGGCTTTTGTTTGTGTGAATCTGTTTGGTCACATACCATGTATTTTTGGTTAATTGTTGCTGGACTTGTGTGTTTTCATACAGCAAATGTTGAATCGAGAAGGAGCAACATATTTCTCGGCCTGTGTCCCTCCCTCCCAGCTACCTGAGCGTCATTTCTGCGCTGTTTGTGGCTTTCCTTCCAACTACACGTGTGTTCAGTGTGGAGCCCGCTTCTGCTGTATCAGATGTCTCGGTACACACCAAGATACCAGGTAATGCTTGTAGAATACATCTTAACCTTTGCACTGTTTGGTGGGTCACAGTGGACCCATAGACGCATTGAATTGCATTTATTTCTCAAAAACAATTTAGGTTATTGCCTTGAAATTTCGTATTATTTGTTAAGTTTGTCATTGTGCATATTCCTACATCATGGATCAAATCTGACCCAGTGCTCTTTATAGAAGCTGAAATACAATTACCCTGTATGAAAAGTGTGGGTCCAAAATGACCCACGACATGGGGACAGGTTAGTCCAAAGTTACATACTGCAAAGGTTAACTCAGAGTTTGTGGTGCATGTGTGTGTGTGTACATGCGCGTATGTGTTTGCGTTACCTCCCTTTATAGCTTGTTCCTTCTTCATCACAAAAACGGTGCACCTGAGAGGCAAAAGGACTTTTTCCACCTCTGAAAAAAATGGAATCGGTGTGTGGGTAAAATGTCTTCTGAACTGGGTATCACTTAATCAGTGCTTATGCTTGTCTAGCGTCTGCTGCCATCTTCAGCGTCTCAACGTTCTTTTCCTTGTTTGACATGATCAGTAACAGAGACACGATCATTAACAGTAATGCTATGATCGCAGGTGCCTGAAGTGGACCGCTTGATGAAGGGGCACCAACCAACCACAGAGAACACTTCAGGAAGTATCACTGCTCCAGGGACAGCTGTGTCGGGGAGCATCGCTGCTACAGGGACAGCTGTCAGGGAGTATCACTGCTACAGGGACAGCTGTCAAGAAGTATCACAGCTACAGGGACAGCTGCATCAGGAAGTATCACTGCTACAGGGACAGCTATGTCAGGGAGTGTCACTGCTACAGGGACAGCTGTCGGGAAGTATCACTACTACAGGGACAGCTGTGTCAGGAAGTATCACTGCTACAGGGACAGCTGTGTCAGGAAGTATCACTGCTACAGGGACAGCTGTGTCAGGAAGTATCACTGCTACAGGGACAGCTGTGAAAGTTAACAGAACATGGACAGCAGGCCTGAACACCAGATCCTCATATGGGGCATTCATTTCTGACCTGTGATGACAGGAGTCATTCAGACTGTGCCACAGTGTGTGTTCGTTGAATTTGGGGGGACCAAGATGTGCAGATGTTAAGCGACAGTGCGGATGAAACATTCCAATTCCGCATTGTTGGTGATGAACACTGGCCGGGGATATGCTGGATCTTGTGTTCTGCAAACCCGTGGGAACTCGCTTCCGCTTAAAACAAGGTGATAAGCTATCCTACAGTTCAGTTTCCTCTGTTCTCTTCAGACCATTTCTGTTGGGAAGAAGTGGTTGCAATGTGTTTCAGAACTGATCAGTCTGCATTGCCAGCGTTCAGGGGGCGGTGGAGACTAGAACCAGGTGTTCAACATGACGGGGCATCAGGTCCCAACCGCTGGCAGTCACAAGCATTAGTGCCAGACAGTCGTTGTTGCTAGGAGACATGTAGGGCCGAGTACTTCTACTATTCAGCTGCCACCTCCACTACTTCGAAGACTATGCCAGTTTTGAATTGGCCATCAGACAAACATTAGAACCGTTTCAAAGAGAACATTGTGAAAACTTCTGAGAGATGGGGTGAAGTGTATATGGGCTTTTCCAAGCGTATAGATACCATCTTGAACTGACTCGTGCTGAATCTGCTTCATGCTTTGTTAACATTGGTGGCAAGCATGCAAGTTGAAGTAGCATTTCCTTTTCAGTTGAGAGCCCAAGTGGTAACTGTTAAGGTACCAGACCAAGTTGATGTGTTCAGTTGTGCAGCTAAATCTATAAACATTTGTTTTCTTGTAAAAATGCCCATTTGGCATATGTATGCATGTGTGTGTGTGAGAGAGAGAAAAAGTCCGTTTAGATTTTATTTTTATATCTGAAAGTGGTGAAAAGGAGAGACTTGAGAGTGATGTGATGGTGTATGAACATGCAAAATAAAAATTGAGTAGAAAATACATTGTTTTTTTAAAATGAATGACTCATTTATTATGCAGTCCATTTAGATTATTTTTTTAAATGTCTGAAAGTGGTAAACATGACAGACTTGAGAATGATGTAAGGGTATGTGTATGTGAAAATGTAAATGAAAATACAGTTGAAAATACATTTTTTTTTTTTTTAATGAATTGACTTGTTTATTTGCTTGGTCACATGTGTGGATTTTGGGCATGTGTGTGTATGTGGGGGTTGTTTGTTTCTGAATTTTGTTTGGTAATTGTCAATTTGAGATTGTTTTCAGGAGGGGTGGGGGGTGCAACATTTTATTATATTCCATGCAATAACAGTTCAACAATTGGAAAAAGCAACAATAACCTGACTGAAAACTAAAACACCACACAAGACATTTTTTAATTTATTTTTACTTTTTCTCTTTTGCAACACTTGAACTTCATCCACCACTCACGCGTGCAGTACAACCAACTCACTCGGCCATCCGTCAGTCTGAAAAAAGAAAATGTCATTACTACACACAATCCTTGGGGCTGCTGTTGCCTGGCTACGCTGCGCAGGACAAGTCTACTGTTACTCCCTTTGTTTACAAGTGAAGTCTGTGGGGCTCTTGAAAAGTCTGCTGTTTCCATTTCCCTATGGAAAGACTACTTTCACCCCCGCCCCATATTTGTGCTGTTCTTTGTTCTTTCACGCCTCATTTACTCCTGCAAAAAGAGAACTCACCTCTGCAAACTATCCTCCTGACAGTGTGTGCATGCATGCATTTGGTTTGATTCTTTGTTCTTGGTTTTGTGCTCTAATTTGGAGAAACAGCACACAAAAGAATACATTATATTACGTAGTTATTAGTGGCACATGGACAAATTTCACCTGGCTATGTTTGAGAAGTTCCCAAGCTATAACAGGAAAGCTGGAAACTAGGCGAAAAAGAAGATTCCCATTTCATTTATGCTGTTCAAAGGACTAAACAGACCAGGGCCCAAATGTATGCAGAGCAAATAGTTTTCTAAATGCTGACGACAATGAAAATGTCAGCATGTGTAAAGTGCAAACGGGACTATCCAGCCGGCCTAAACACATTTAAATTTAAAGCCTCATTTCTCTACCTGGAACAAGAACCAGAATTTTGGACTCTAGCTGGTCAGGATTAGAGGCTATCCACCTTTAACTTCATTTAATTCTTCATGCATTTGGGCCCAGAGTTTTATGCTTTTCTCTATGGTGCCCAAAGCTGACTTCCAGTTGTTTTTCTAAGAGTCTGTGAGGAAAGTTATGGCACACTTACCTTCATATTGTCACTTCCCGGAAGCTTTTCTTCTCAAACTTCTTGGTCTTTGTCTTCTTCTTACTGTTTTGAAAAAAATCAAAGCAAGTTAGTTAGTTTGTGGATTTTTTTAAAGTCTTCTCAACCGCATGGATCACCTCCAGACAAATCACACATTCAAAATTCTTTCACACCAGTTCAAAACACAGTTAACTAAATCACAAGTTTGGTTAATTCACTGCTGCAACGTTAAAAACCAACCACCCATCTACCAATGTGCAATAACAAACTTTAGTACCTAATAAGTAATATATTCCTTAGGCCCTTACCATGGGAACCTGCTTAAATCGCTTATGACAAGTAAGGTGACCTATTTTATTCCACAGGCCCACACAGGAGACTGTGTTAGCCAAAACTAGCGGTTAAAAATTAGGGAGAGGATTTCTTCTTTTTTTTAATGTGAATGACCAGGAAGTTTGAAATTAGGACCAGGAAGAAATTACTAGCAGTGGGAGAAACATGCAAGGCTATGTTCTGACCTCCAGGCTTTACACAGAAAACCTGTGAAAACATTTGTCCGCTCCAGGTTCTCAACAGAAGGGATCTTAAATTTCTGTACCCGCAGTACACCACCGCAGAAAAATTGAAAGAAGACCTCAGTTCAACTTAAACATATGCAAGCAATGTTGTCCAGTCATAAATGCACACACACACAACCATTCACCAATCTGCACAAGCACACCAGTCAACCCAACTGCACACACACATACACCTCAATAAAATGCTCTCGAATATGACCATCAACAATACATTTTTACAGGGAGGGTGGAAAATTACAGCTAAAAACAAGTAAAAGTTACTCACTTGACTTTGGATCTGGGTTCAATGATATTCCGTAGCTGCAAGGACTTGTAGCGATCTTCCAACAGGCTACCTTCAGGCTGCACACAAGATGAAAACCGTACATTGCAACAGTAACAATGTCACTGATTAATAACCAAGCCTAACGAATACCGTCTCCCTTCATTTAGAGATGCTTAAATGTGTCAGCTGAGAAATACTGTCTCCTTTCATTTAGAGATGCTTAAGTGTGTCAGCTGAGAAATACTGTCTCCCTTCATTTAGAGATGCTTAAGTGTGTCAGCTGAGAAATACCGTCTCCCTTCATTTAGAGATGCTTAAATGTGTCAGCTGAGAAATACCGTATCCCTTCATTTAGCGATGCTTAAGCGTGTCAGCTGAGAAATACCGTCTCTCTTCATTTAGAGATGTTTAAGTGTCAGCTGAAAAATACCATCTCCCTTCATTTAGAGATGCTCAAGTGTGTCACTGAGAGTACTCTCCCATGCTGACAAGGGTATACCACTTACTCCGATTTTCTTTTGTCAGGATGGGGCTGGGAATCACCATTATGTGACAGTGGTCACTGATGGGCTACCCAGGTAGTGAAACACGTGCCTGACTTGGGCAACCAGCATAATGATGGTCCTCGTCAGGATCAGCCTTTTGATAATCTGGGTTGGTGCGTGTCTTACCTTCACAGAGCGGAGGTTGCCCACGAGTTCGCTGCTGAGCTTCACCTCAAGATCGGGAGCCTCAACTGTACAATTGGTCAAGGAGCAAACTGGTTAAATGCCTTGTTGTTTTTATCATGTTTTATATTATAGCGCAAACAGGACCATGCAGCTGGCCTAAATGCATTGAGATTTATCGCCTCATTTCTCTACCTGGATCAAGAATTGGACTTGCGGTCTCTTTAGCTAATTGGGATTAGACACACAGCAGAAAATGTTACTGATCCACAGAACAGGACTATGCAGCTGGCCTAAATGCATTTAGATTTATCGCCTCATTTCTCTACCTGGAACAAGAATTGGACTTGCGGTCTCTTTAGCTAATTACTGATCCACAGAAGTGAAATACAACTGTTCAAGTGCTGCTGCCAAAAGCAAAGCGAGACACTTTGGGCAGAGGTGTCTGCCGGAATCCACCCCATAAGGTCTATTTCTTTCCTCCTTTTCTCCGTAACATTTCATTGCAATTCATGTTGTAACACAAATCAAACTAAATGCAAAGAGGGGAAAAGGAAGGAAGTTATCCTGTTTCACGATTTTAAAAATGAATTGGAAGGGTTGGGGTGGGCTGGGACGCTTGTGCTGTTATTGTAGTGAACTTGTTCCCAATCTTCACTCAGTGCAGACAAATAATGGATGAAGCAGCACATATACATTGATCAAAGTATAAATTCCTGTGCTTCACTCTCTTCATTGGCTACCTGTTGAGCAGAGGATAAAATACAAATTGTCTTTGCTTTGCTTTAAGGTAATTTCTCATCAAGCTGCTGTCTACCTTTCAGAACTTCTTCCCGGCAGCTCTGCCCTTCCGCAAACACCAGAATGTTCAGAATACCATCCCTCTGAACAAAGTCCAGTGGTCAGCGCTCTTTCTCTTACCAGGCTCTGTCTGGAACCAACTCCTTGTTTCTGTCCATCATTCCACCTCTGTTAGTTCTTTGAAATCTTCCTTGAAAACCTTTCCTTCCATTCCATTGCCCTGATATGCCACTGTGTGCGTGTGTGTGGTCTGTATAATTTGTATTGTGACTGATGGATATAATGTGTGGGTGCAGGTGGGTTTGTGTGTAGGTGTGTGGATATATGCTGTGTGTGTGTGTGTGTGTGTGTGTGTGTGTGTGTGTGTGTGTGTGTGTGTGTGTGTGTGTGTGTGTGTGTGTGTGTGTGCACTGAAATCTTCAAAACCTGTACATTTTAAGAATGTATAAGCACTTAGGGCCTGTGTGGATTAGGCGCTCTAAGTGCCCATTATGATCATTATTATTAAAGCAGTATCCTGCAGTCAGACACCACATCAGCCCAACAGTCTGTGAGTTATTCAAAGATGGAAAGGATATTTGGTCTTCCCCAGTTTCTTGGGAACAAGCTTCTTCTCCTCCATTTTCTCGGCCTTCAGCTGGGCGTTCTTCTTTCGGGCCCTGGTCTCCCTTGCCAGCTCTGAGCGGATCCTGGCAATGCTGCAGGAGTAAGATGAACAGTCAGCAACAACATCACGAAATAATGTATGATATCAACAGAGGGTTCAAAATACACACATAAGCATGCGCACACACACACATCCAACTCATTCAATACACACATAAGCATGCACACACACACACAATCCAACTCATTCAGCTATCCTTCATTTTGTGCCTACAACATACTGAAAACTACTGATCTTAGTTTGGAGATCCAGAGACATCTCTGAGTTTTTAGAGCTGCGTCTGGCATTGTAATGTGGACTCCTGACCCATCCTATGTTTTGGCACTAGCATACCCTACAATGTAAACTGGGTGTACAATACCAATTATCCCCATCCATATAAAATATGCATGGACTGTTCACACTGTTGTGTTCCCAGCTCACCTGTAGACCTTGTTCTCTCTCTCTTTTTCACTCTTCTTCAGCAGCATTTGCTTTTTCTGGAAAAAATGAAAGAAAATACAATACAGTCTGAGTGGCTAGGGCTACTATTTCCACACACACACACATGCAAAAAAAAGTCCAGTTAAACTGAAAGCTTTTTTTTATAGAAAACTTGACAGCATACATTTCTGTAATGCTCCTTTTTTGTCTCCTTTTGTTGTTGTTTGTTTGTTTGTTTGTTTACCTATTGCATGATACACAGGAAGTCAAATAAGTGTCCCTGACAGCTTGACTTCAAAATTCTGAGACCAAAGGTCAACCTAATTCTGAATGTTACACCTAATCATCTGATGTGGCTGATGTGCGCTGGGCAGGTTTCTTCTTCTTTTTCCTTTAACGACCCTGGGTCAGTATTCTGACCCATTACTGTCATTTCTGGGGCTCTGTGCAACAACCGACAACTAACAGTTCACACAGTAGTAGCTGAGGTAACCAGGTAAGTGGTTCTGGTCAGTGAAGCTGCAGTACATCGGTGTCGCATCCGGGGAGAGAATGGCTCCTGTCTGCTTGCGCCAAGGAAACCCAGTTTAAAAAACCAACCTAGCTGGCCCTCATGGCCCTGGAAAGGGCTTGTGTTGTTAAATCAGGGCATGCTGTTCATGTCAAACACACATTTCCTGATAATTTGGACATTCATCAAAATGCATGTCACAGCCACATGTTCAGCCAGTAGCTCTCTTAGGTCTCCCCATTATCTAAAAACAAAATCCTACTGTGTCTAAACTTTGGGAATAAAATGTCACAACCACATTTTAAACTAACATGGACATTCATTAACCTAAAAACAAAATCCTACTGTGTCTAAACTTTGGGAATAAAATGTCACAACCACATTTTAAACTAACATGGACATTCATTAACCTAAAAACGAAATCCTACCATGTCTAAACTTTGTAAACAAAATGTCACAGCCACATAGTTAACTAATACGGACAGTCATTACCCCCTAAAAACTGCGTTAGATCTAAACTTAAGGAAACAAAACGTTTTCAAAAGAATACATTACAAGCTCTAAGCACTTCAGGTTAGAGTGAAATGCACCCACTGAGCCAGCAGGTACTGGTCCTATTCCTCAAGACAAAGAAACGGTCGCTCCACAAACCAGTGCCTCTGCCGCCTTCTCCTTCCGCCTCTCCTTCCGCGTCTTCTTCTTTTCCCTGGTGACAGGAGGGTTGATGGAGATGTGCTTGTTGTCCGCTTCATCTTTCTCGTCTTTTCTAGAGTGCTGCTCGTTGTCAAACAGTCCCCCAGACATTTCTTCGATCCACGTCGCCTGGCAGCAAAACAAACACTCACTCACTCAAGGGATGTATACACAAGTGACAAGCCAACGACAACAAAAGAAACAATATTTTCAGGCCTCTCTTCTCCTTGCGAATGTGTTGGGTCACTTGTTATACATGTATGCGTGGCAGCTGTTGAGTGCTTTTTTGTGTGGATTTAAGGCCGGATACGGTAGTGCAAATTTGACCCAAAGGTTTTTTGTCATTTTTTTTTTTTTCAACACATACGTACTCTTTGACACCTATTAAACACATTTTCAGCCATGATTTGCATGAAAATTGTTTTTAATGCCTTCAAATGTGCCAATAAAGAGTGCTTATCAAAGTTTGTCGCATTGTTTTGAATTTATTTTGGGAAAAAAGCACATTGTTTGACCCTTGACGACGGCCTGAAGTCAAGTGAAAAGTAGGTCAAGTTTGGTATCGTTGGAGAGGTCGACCTCTCTTCTTTGTTCCAAGTTCCACGTCATAATCGCCAAGACCGACCATAAATAGATTTCCCGCCGTTGCCGACCCTTGATTTTCAACGGAAATCTCCTTATTTGGAGTAGTGACTAGCATGACATCATTGGATTTTGAAATCGACCAATCAGAAATCAGAACCAAGACTCCGGCCACGCTCGGCATTCCCACAATGCACTGCACTTGATTTCAAACAAAATGAACATACCACTGGAGAACACTAGACAATGCAGCAAACAATGAAACAGAGAGATCCAGGGTTACACATGTTGACCTACTTCTGAGGGCGCTTCTGACCGGCAGGGGAATTTGGCATCCAGCGCGTTGAACACTTTGCGCTCCGCCTTCTCTTTCTGGACCTCCACCATGTGTGCCCGAAGCAGCAACTCCTGAAACACAAGCAAGAACAATATTACAGGAGCCGTTCCTTAAAGGAGAACCAAACTGACTTTAGAAATGGTTAGCGTCATGACACTCTAGTATAGTCCAAAAGCCTAAATTTGTAAGGACCTTTGAGGACCTGTACCTTGATTCTACTGATTTTCAAGGACCACCAAAGGTTTGAAAAGCAGCTTGAAAAACTCAAGGACTTTTAAGCATTCTCAAGGACTGAGGGTTCTGCAACGAGTGCATGAGCTCTAAATGATGAACATGCCTTTTTACTGATGTGAACAAGTGCGCTATGTTTCCATGTTAATCCTGCCCCAGTTATCATCCACAGTTTCACTAACTGTACTGCTAGTAAACCGGGAACTGGAGCAGACAACACTTTTGCTTTGAAGCGCTGCGTGTAGCATGACGTCACATGGCTGACTGTGTGCGAAAGAAAGGCAGCTTCTCTTCAGATTTTTTAGCAGGATATTGTGACACACTGACTGGTTGAACTGAAGACAAAACAAGTAGCACACCCACCTGGTGATCACTGTAAGCTGGATTGATGGAGGCGCCTGGGTGGGGCACTTCTACTGCTGGGCGAACGCTGACGTTTCTCTTGATGTGTTTCGGGGGCTACAAACATAAGCACACATCAAATACACAGGAAACACACATGCACATGACCGTACCACAACCATTTTGCGTCCCTCACTACCCCTCCAGGAAATAGCCTAAAAACCTGATCTGTCTAAGCAGGATTTTGTTTGGAAATGCCCTCTTAATCTTTATGTCTCATTTATAAGCAAAATGTTTCACAGATTTAAAGTACCATAATACATAATACAACTTAATATCACATCAGAAAACATGTCCCTCTTGCCCCCCCCCCCCCCCCCCCCCCACACACACACACATGAGGAATATGCTAACATCTTATCACTGTGATACATTTTTCATTTTCTATTGCTTTGTTTTTCCGTCATTGACTTATTTTATTTCAGTCACAATTTTAATTATGTAACAGATTTAGCTTCATCCACCTGCATTACACAACTTTACTCAAACAGTTTCATCAACAGCATGCCTAGACAGTGGCTGACACACAAGTATAAAGAAACTGGTCTTGTTTGTTCTTTTGATCCGCCCTGCTATAAGCGTCCTGGTTAATTGAGCATAAACATTTTTTTACTTGTTCTTTCAAGATACATTTGATAAAACCCTGAAAGGTCTCAGTTCTAACAGTACATTTGATAAAACCCTGAAAGGCCTCAGTTCTAACAATACATTTGATAAAACCCTGAAAGGCCTCAGTTCTAACAATAAAGACCTGAATTATATCACTTATATGACTACCAATTTTCGATGTAGCTATGTGTGTGGCTCTTCTTTTCTCTAATCTTTTTATATATATTTTTTTGGACACACAATATGTCATTAAGTTAGCCTGAATTCACTTCATGTATTACCTTGACTTGTTTCCGTCTGGTGACTTCGCTGAAGAAATCATCTATATCGGTTTCTTTCTCCTCTTCTGAAATAAGACCCATGCAATTAGAAATACATACACATATATCTGGACTGGCCAATCCCCCCGCTCCATCACCCCTGTATCCTCATCTTAACCAGTAGTAGAACACAGGTTAACATGAGCTCTGCTGAAGATAGTCCCCACATAACTATGCAGTGCATAACTACATTTGAATGCAGCCTTGGTGTTCTTGCTGGTGTCAGTGTGTTGCAACACAGTCAAAGCCAAAGGCCTCCCCAAAATAGGCATAAAAGTTAACAGTTAAAATTATCAAGTGTATCAAGTGCATCACCAAACACAGGAACATATAAATGAAGCAGGGATAATGGTGCCATTTCCCCATGATTACGCATACATGTGTCAAACAGAAATGAATGTCGCTACTCAAAAAATAGGAATTTCCCAATTTAGCCATTCGGGAACCAAGGAAGTCAATGGGAATGACTTTGTTAATTACCTGAAATTTAAGGCTAGCCAACCTCAATCACAAAGGTCATTTCAAAAAAAGAAATTCGTCAAACCACAAGCAAAAAGTCTGATTCACTATCAGTGACACTTCACATTTCTCATTAAGTGGACTGCAACAAATAAAGCTGAATGAACACAGAAAAAAAAAAAAAAAAAAAACTGACTGGCAGGTCCTGGAATACATGCATTCCAGCTGAAAAAAATCAACACAAAACTTTACCTGGCCCTGAACACACCTCAACGTTGTAACAGAGGAGCATAAAAAATAAAAGCCATCAGACCCGACTTTGCGCAACCAAAGGTTAAAGGTCAGTTCCCTTGAACTAGCACTTACCTCCCCATAAGTCTTTTACACTTTCTGTTGAATGTGTTGCAGCAGCTTTAGCTGGTGTGGCGTTTCTCTTGGCTGCCAGAAGTGAACGTGTTTCTCTGTGCACAACTTTGGACTCAAAGTTGGCACCTGTTGGATACTCCCTGGAAATGTGGGAGAGAGGAGATGAGAGGAAAGCACACACAAACACACTCACATACAAACATGCACGCACGCACACACACTCTCTCTCTCTCTCACACACACTCATACACACACACAATCTCTCTCAAAACATACACTCACACACACACGCATACGCTAACAGGTCAGTTGCAGAGGTGAACAAGACTATCTACAGTGACAGTCTTTGTTTTGCTTTGACTTGTAGTTGTATGAGCATAAATATGAACAGATACTATCAACCTAAAACTGCTATAACTGACTGGTCACGGTGTGTTCTTAAAATGTAAATACATCAAATAAAGATAATGCTGTGTCATTGTTTCCCACGGAAAAGGGAAGAAAAGACAAATGTGTTCTGCGGCCAAGCTCATCATTAGAAATAAAAAGTGATGGCAAATCTTTCCAATTTAAATATGATATATATCCATACTGTCGACCATACAGCATTCAGTTCTTAATGTCCTTCCCATCCACACACCTCCCTAAACCTCGATTTGCAGCAAATGATAATTTCTTTACAATTTTAACAAACTACTTTTTGCAGAGTGAAAACTTCACTAATTGCCTGCAATGGTGTAAAGACAAAACCTATGATAATTTTGGCTTATTATAACCAACACATTTGTTAGTCAGGCTGTGACAGTGTGAGTAGGAACAGAAATCATTCTACATTATCATATCGTCCTGTTCTTTCAGACAAGCTGTGCTTTCTTTTTTTCTTTTCAACTGTTGTTGTTGTTGTTGTTGTTGTTGTTTTGCTGCTACTCTCTCGGATCAATGCCAGTCAAAATTTACAATAGATGTCAAAATAATTATAAGCACTTACTTACAAAGCTGGGTATTATTTCTTTCTTTTTCGCTCTTATTGTTGTGGTTGGGTTTTTGTGTGTGTGCGTGCGCGCGCGTGCGTGCGTGACGTGTGTGTGTATGTGTGTAGGTGGTGGTGGTGTGGTGTGTGTGCATGGGTGTGGATGTGGGTATGGTGGTGTAGTGTGTGTGTGTGTGTGTGTGTGTGTGTGCGCGCGCGTGCGTGTATGTGTGCGTGTGTGTAAACTGTCACTCTTTCTGATCAATCCCAGTTTAAATTTACAACAGATATCAAAATATGAGCACTTACTTTCTAGGGCACTCAATTCTGGACCCATTTCTCAGAATAGAATAACACCTCGGCTCTGTGTTTGGTTTCCTTTTGCTGGGGGCTGGAAAAGAAAAGAAACAACATTTTTGCTGTTTTTTGTTGTCCATGTCATTTTCTGCAAACTGGGCATCCATCTGCTTCCGGTACTGCTATAGGTCCCATAAGTCAGTGACTGAGTGAGTCACCACCACCACAGTGCAACACTCAGATTGATTTTCCTCAGGTATATTTTCCATCCAAACAGCCCTTTGTTTTTTCCTATGTGTGTGTGTGTGTGTGTGTGTGTGTGTGTGTGGTGTGTGGCGCACTGTGTGTGTGTGTGTGTGTGTGTGTGTGTGTGTGTGTGTGTGTGTGAGTGTATATGCTTAAAATGGCCCTTCCAGTTCCAGTTCCACTAGTGCCAGACAAGTCAGAAATACTTTAATTATGATTACTATTAGTTATCATTAGTTACTTGTTTTAAAACAAATCTAAAATGTAAAGAACTAACCTGTACCTTTCGTTGGCTCCTCCTCACCCCCTCTTTCCACAGCGAACAGCTGATCATTGCTTTTCTCTGCCACAAGGCCACTGCAGACAAACAGCAATGTCTGTATGTAACTTGCTGGAAGCAGTAAACCTTGCCTTGTCTCGTCAGTGCTCAGTGGCAGTGCTTATCAGTTCAGAGAACATAAGTGTATATTTCACAATATGTCCATTTATTTCTGTTGATTTTTAGTTGTTTTTTTTTATATCAGGGTGGGGAGATAGGGGGGTGGGGCTGGGGGGGGCATTCATGTGTGAACCAGACATCAGACAGGTCTATGAAGCTATTCTTCTGCAGACATCATGAACTCACTAAAACAAATAGGGCTGTGAAGTGTCACTTATTTGATCCAAATGATATGCAAAGTTTACTCACGTAGTTCTCAGCTTGAAACCGCTGATCTTCAAGAAACTCTTCTGTTGCTGTTATATCAATTCCTCTCCAGGACTTCTTTTTGTTTCTTCCAAGTTTTCGTCGTTTTGAAAACTTTGGTCCTTCCATTTTTGTTCTCTCTCAGCAGAACCTTGTGCCTCCTTTGACTCTCTTGAAAACAGGTTTAAGCAGTCATTAATTATTTAAAGTTAACAATAATGGAACTTACTCATGGTCAGTTATTATATATATAATAATGATGATCATCTTGCCTAAGCCTAAATCTTAGTTATTACTATTTTTAGCAATCAATCTGTTAATTTTTTCAATGTAGCCAATTACTTACTAACTAATTTTTACTATTCAATGACAATGTAGCTTTGTGGACTCAGCGCTGTGACTGTTCCAGTGGGACTGTATCAGATCAAACATAAACAACATTTTATGTGACAAACACACACATCATTATACTGAAAAATCATTATAAACTAAGTGAAGTACTACATTACACTTTTACAGCACTACTAATGTACTATGTTAGCTAGTAGTAGTAGTAGTAGTACTATTGCACACCACTGAACCATGTCCCTTGTTATGACTCTATGAGAGGATTTGGCACAGTGCCCTTGAACATCATCAAAACTGACATGGTCTACTCAATACAGCCGGATCAAGATTCCCATTTAACATTTCACCTTCATCAAAATCATGCGTTATAATCACACTACAGTCTATAGTATTATTAGCAGATTCGTACTGCTGAGCACTGGTACTTTCACTCTGTTACGTTGCAAAAAAACAACACAGGTATGTCGGATCTTCCCATTTTCTTGGCGCGGACCACAAAGTTGAGTAATTTTGGCGTTCTCCATAACTGTTTAATTATGCTGGTACATAAACAGAAACTGAGAAAGTATGAAAGCAGAATATTATATCAAATAAACACCTTACGCACATGTGGTTACAAGCGGAGACAACCGGAAGTACATTGGTTACAGGCTCGCAGGAAAAGCTACATAAGTTTGAAACAATAATAAAAATGAAAATAATTAAAAGATCGTCCAAAGAATGGAAACACGGTATCGAAACAACAACAAAAAGCACACAAAAAATGTGAGTACTACGCATTAACCTGTTATTTTTCTCCCTTTCGACGGGGAAACGAGAGTTGGTTACTCCCCTTCCGCTCTATTGGACAGTACCACTGAGTCATCGGTAACGCAAATCAAGGTGTGTTTGCATGTATTTAGTGTGCATAATAATAATATAATTACACAGTTGGTTTATGTAGTGGCGGTGGCGGTGGCTGGGTTGTATTTTCGGTTGCTGTTTCTTTGTTTTGTTTGTCACTTTTTGTTTGCTTGTTTGTTTTTTGTTGTTTTACCGCTTTAATTTAATACCTGAGGGCACAGGCCTTGCAAAATCTTTTGTGTCTGTTTTTTGTTTGTTTTTCGTTTGAAGATGATGATGAAGCAGAAATCATTCTCGAGTAAATAGTCTGTATATCCATGCAATATATTTCTTTCTTCTTTTTTAAGATAATGAAATACCACAGACATATATTTTTTTTTAATGGAATAATAAATCAGTTAATGCAGCACTGAACAATTGGGCATGGAGATTGAAATGGACTTACTGCAACACACCCACACTCGCACATGTAAAAAGAGAGACTGAGAATTGAGACAACAAGATGAGTTATAACAAGAGATAGAGAAAGAGACTGTGGTGAAGATATGTATTTAATCTATCAAACAGCTATAGAACTTTAGAAGGATATCCACAAAAGAAGTTTGAAACAATAATTGCAGAACAAAAATAATAAGCATGTGGATATCTATTACTAGCAGCCACAATAATGTCAGTCAATAGAAAATATATACCGCTTAAATTGCAAGACCAACATATGCACATGTGAATGCACACACACGCTGACATATACTGACACCAGCACAAGTACACACAGACACACATCCCTACATGCACACACACACAAACATGCATGCACGCACACACACACACACGCATGCATGCATGTACCCACACTTAATTACTGATGTGTTCCTGGGGCCCCCTATCCACTCAAACATCCAGTACAACTGAACACAAGGTAATGAACTGAGACCGACAGCCACCATATAATAACCACACTCACCATGCTCCATATGCCATTTTGAGAACAGCTCTCTCTGTCTGTCACACACACACACACACACACACACACACACACACACACACACACACACACACACACACACACATGCACATACTCTATAATTATCTGTATCTCTCCACACTCACCCACCAATTCACAAACATATCATCGCAGGAACATTTTATACAGCTCAGTTTTGTTTAAAAAAATAAAAATAAAAATTAATTAAGCAATTGTAACCTGTTTATTCAAGTTTGTGGGCTGAGCACTTATATTTTCTGTCATGTTTAGGGGTGTACTTCATTTGTCTAATCAGCTCATGTTGATGGCTCATGGCTTAATGTTAAATAGTTGCATTCAGCACTATGGCTCATTTTGGGTAATAGAGTTGTATTCGGTGTTGTTATATGGTTGTGATAGTGATGGTGAATGACTGAACCAAAACCAAGGTACATTAGTTGCTTACTTGGTGAAAATAAAATAAATTCCCATGTCTTATGTTATCTGTGACTTAACGAACTGGTCGAAGAACAAAACCTACCACGCAGTGCCACTACTGTGCTACTAATGATTATATGTTCCTAACTTTACACACATCTGCTCAGTACACTGGGTCCTAGTAGTAAGTGGTTGGTGTATGTGAAAAACATCTAGGCACCCCTAAAAAACAAGGTCACCTCTACTAAAGTACAGATTGAGAATTCAGCTGTGCTCATTTTGTCTGAGGAACAAGATCAAAACACCCACTAATTGTTACTCTTAACTCTTGAAATACTGACAGGTGGCATTTTAAAACACTAATTACTCCATAACAAGTGTGCAGCTTGATTTCTTTTATTTAGTTGGAAGTTTGTGTAACATGCTTTGAGAATTTCCAAATTCCAGTCCTATGCATGGTTGTTGTTGTTGTTGTTGTTGTTGTTGTTGGGGGTCAGGTTTTGATGTTGTTTCTCTCTCTCTCTCTCTCTCTCTCTCTCTCTCTCTCTCTCTCTCTCTCTCTCTCTCTCTCTCTCTCTCTCTACTTCCCTGGCTCCACCCTGAATCATACATAAATTGCCCATTCTTTTTTCTATTTTTCTTTAATCTGGTACTGATAAATTTGACGGAATGGTCAATGATTCAGCATGTCCTAGCCTTATGCTTTTTTTAACAGGGATAATACTGAAGCGACTAACTCTTCAAAAATGTGTGTTTGATGTTTGTGAATGCATGTCTTATGTTTGTGTGGGGATTGGTTTTGTGGATCGGCTTAAGAAAGCATTTATATAATGAGAAGAGTTTTTAAGGGTGCATTTTGCTTATGACGGAGTTTGACTGTCCTGAGGTGACCCAGTGCGGTTGACAAGACGTTAAAATCCAATTACTAACTAACTAAAGATTATTTATTTTAAGAAAGAAAGAAAGAAAGAAAGAAGAAGAAGAAAAAGAAAAAAAGGCCTAAAATTAGTCGACGATAGAACGCAAAAAGCCAAGGCAGGGTCATATGTGACAGTCATCACTATTTTTGGTCACTGTAAACAAGCATACAAGGCTGACTGAGACTATCAATGTTTCTGGGGCACTTTATGTGGGCGGCCATGCAACGAATGACTGACTGTGTGCGGTTGACTGGGATTTTTACCTCCAGCGCGTGTTGCGGTTGTGTGCACTGCTCGGAAAGCTTTCAGGGTAAAAAACAGCACTGCGTAGTTCATTGATAGAGGAACGGCCACAGGCACTCAACGTGTATCTGTATTAGTAAGGGGCCTAGTGTGAAAAACCCATGGGTGGACCGGAAGGGAGAGTCGGTGGCACTGAGTAAGAGCATTCGCTCTCGAATGCCGAAACACCAAATAGGATGGGTAACCGTTGTGTGATAGGCTTTTGCGCCCGCCCGGAGATTTCCGGCTCCGGAGCCGTCACTAAAATTCTGTGCACTGAGACTCAACGACTGAAAGTCCTTCGGATGAGACTATCATGAAACCGATTCCCCCGAGGTCCCCCGTGTGTATATGCGTGCAAAACTGAAAAGAACACCTACGCACGTTAAAGATCCTGCATGCCACGTCAGAGTTAGGTGGATTGTGGAAACACCAAAATAACCCAGCATGCACTGACTTGGTGTCACTGTTGAAGTTGGACACTATACAAAACTAGATGAGGAGAAAGATGACCCGACTCAGTGTTTGGTACATGTATACGTAATAGGCCTATCGCACGTATGTTCCCGGTTCAGTGTTTGGCATCAGTTTACACATAGTATATCGGTTCTCATTGACTCCGTCACGCAAACGTATACTGTCTTTTAATGCTGATGAAATAACATATATACAAACTGTAGTTAGTGGTTGTTTGCGGCCAAGCCTCGTCAGGTCACCCGACATAACCGGAGACGGAGAGATCACTGTGAGTTTTTAGGTGCCAGAACGATCAGCCATCTGGTGACCGGCGTGGCGGGCCGCCTCAGGTGATGTTTTCCTTCGTGACAACTAAGTTCAGTACATCATGTTCTTTGGCAACATCGGGTGAAGGTCGTGTGCATGAGCCACGTTCGTGATAAATATGAAGACTTTAAGATAACAGATGAAGTGTTGCGTAATGTCCTCAGATGTCAGTTGACATATTAGGGACAAGCTGAGACCAATGCCGAGGTATGGTTCAATATAGCCTTACGTCCACGGAAACCAGAAGGCTCTTTAGGACGGACAGCCCAGGACGGCCACCTCGACTCTCACACAGCTCCTGAACTATGGAGATAACAGTACCCTCTCCCTCTTTTATTTTTTAAATCTTTATTATGCTGCTTTTACAGGCGCCATGTCAAGTACTCAGTGATGCCGTGTTATTAGCGCGTCACTCAGTGGAGTCGTCACACTGAGACTGACTGGTGACCGGCGTGGCGGCCAGTTTGAGTCAGTCAGTTGTCGGAACAAACTACTGCCCGTAAAACTATAAAATAATTATGATCGTGAAATCGCTGAAATTACTTATATTGATCAAGATGATGACTCTGGTTACGATGATAATTCCACTGGGTATAAAGACGATAAAACAGCAAAACAAATGTTTATTTCCCTCGCCTGTGGAAGGGCTTGGCTGTATATAGTTGGAGAGTTATCCGTGTGAAAGACGTATTCATGCGCACTGCCCCGTGTTCAACGCATGCTCAGACTGACGCAGTTCGCGTACCACGTGACCGTTACCACACCCCCTTAGGGTTTCTTCGCCCTTTTTTTTCCTTTTCCTTTTTCCTTCCCCCCCCCCCCCCCTCAACCCCCCCCCCTCCCCCCTCATTTACACACAAAGCTGCCTATTATTTGTCTGCCTGGTTGTTCAAGGGCTTCTTTTTGTTTCTTTGTCTTCTTGTTGGTCGTTTCTGTGTGTTCCAGTTCTTACCGTGAACGTTGTTTTTCAGTGTTGCCTTGTTTTGTTTGAGTGTTTGTTTGCGTCTTACTTTTTTCCCCTTTCTTTTCCCCCTCTCAGTCACGTTATTTTTCCATTCACACGAGTATCAATCTTGTTGACTTTCTCGTTGCCGGTTGTTTGTTTGTTTGTTATTGGTTGTTTTTTGTTTTGTTTTGTTTAGTTTCTCGTTTTTGTTGTTGCGGCTTAGCCGTCTCGTGTCAGTGTGTCATCGTGCGTACGTGTGTGTGTGAGTGTGTGTGTGTGTGTGTGTGTGTGTGTGTGTGTGTGTGTGTGTGTGTGTGAGAGAGAGAGAGAGAGAGAGTGTGTTAGTGTCAGTGTGTGTGTGTGTATGTGTGTGTTGTGTGTGTGTGTGTGTGTGTGTGTGTGTGTGTGTGTGTGTGTGTGTGTGTGTGTGTGTGTGTGTGACTGTCTGTCTGTCTGTCTGTCTGTCTCACTGTCTGTCTGTCTGTGTGCGTGTCGTGTCGTGTCAGTGTGTGTGGTGTGTTTCAGTGTGTGTGCGCGTGCCGCCGGTGTGTCACTCGTTAGTGTCCACTCGTCAGTTTAACAACAGTTTAAAAATAAAATATTTAAAAATAAATAAATATTTTAAAAAAAAAGGGGGGGGGGGGGGCAACATTGATTAACTAACGACAAAATAAAACTGAACAGAGCCAAAAAACGCAATGCCAAACTGAAACGCACTACAGATATAGCTGACACTGATTCAACCAGGGGCCCTTGTAGTGAGCAGGGCTGCTACAATTACTGTTGATTGTGGACACCGTGACAACGGCAGCGTGCAGGACAACCTGACACTGCCCACAGCTGTGCTTGACTAAGAATCAAACCTCATTATCTTTCTGTTGTTCTCAGAGTCACTGCCCCCCACCACTGACACCCCACACCCAAGACTGAGAGACAGAGACCGCGAGAGACAGAGACTGACAGAAACACTGAGAGACAGACAGACACTGAGACAGGCAGAAACTAAAATACACACATCAAAAGAAGCGGCATGACGTATTTCGGTTTTACGGCAAGTTACTTGACAATTATTAAACAATTATTAAAGACTGCACAATATATATAATGTTTGTTGGTGGTTGCAGTGATGTTGGTGGTTGGTGTTGCATGGTTGGTGCGGCTTTCTGCTTGCAGTCAAATCAGTCAATGCTGAAGCAGTCTTGTTGGTGAATCTGCAAAGACTGAGCTATTTATTCATCAGTGTCAGTCAGTCCATACTTCTGTCCTCTGTCTCTGTCAGTCTCTGTCTCTGTCTGTCTCTGCCCCTGTAGTCCCTGTCTCTGTCCGTCTGTCTCTCTGTCTCTGTCTGTCTCTCTCACTGTCTCTGTCTGTCTGTCTGTCTGTCTGTCTGTCTGTCTGTCTGTCTGTCTGTCTGTCTGTCTGTCTCTCTCTCTCTCTCTCTCTCTCTCTCTCTCTCTCTCTCTCTCTCTCTCTCTCTCTCTCTCTCTCTCTCTCTCTCTCTCTCTGTCTCTTCTGTCTTCTGTCTGTCTGTCTGTCTGTCTGTCTGTCTTTGTCGTCTTCTCTCTCTCTCTCTCTCTCTCTCTCTCTCTCTCTCTCTCTCTCTCTCTCTCTCTCTCTCTCTCTCTCTCTCTCTCTCTCTCTGTGCTATCCTTGAGTATTAAAGTTTTGGAGTTCGAGTTCTCTCTCTCTCTCGCTGGCTCTCTCAGTCGCATAAAACTCGCTAATCTTGTAATATACTGGT